>JAYEPQ010000020.1:3030000-3300000 GCA_036321105.1 Dracaena cambodiana
GAAATTTTAATTATTAGTCAGAAAATTAAGTTAAGAAGCTAGGAATTAGACAAATTTTTTGCTTTGAAATTTATTCTTTGTATTGAAATGGCATTTGTTCTTGTTAATGAAAATTTTTGTGAAGTAGGAAGTAATTTATGAAGAATTTCTCAAATTTCATTGTAGATAGATAAATTTAATGAAATCATAGTTGAATTAGTGACATGAATTCATGTACTTACAACCAAATTCATTAAATTTGATGAATTCATGAACTTTGCACGTCACTTGAAATGGAATTTACAAATGCACACTACAAACATCTAAGAGCACACCCAAGCATAAGTGAGTAAGAGCCGGCTTGGGGGTGTGCCTTTATAATTTCTCCCCATGGAAAAGGGTACAGATGGGCTCATAATCTTTGCTAGTTGGGCCCCAGCCCAATCGTATCTCCGGAACCAGCCAGCACCCCCATGCAGACTCTTCCCCCACTCTCTCAAACCCCGGCGAGCCCGCCACCTGTCCTTCAACCCCCGCCACGTCCGCCCCCAACCCTCCGCCAAAACCGCCACGTGTCCCCTCTCATCCCCCGCCACCCCCGTACTTAAGCTCATCAAGGGCAGAAAAAACCCTTCACCATTCGTTAGATCGACATCAATGGCTCAAAAATCTCTCCGGCTGGTCTCCCCCACGATAAGCCACGAGGGGAGGCTCCCCCGCAAGTACACCGGCGGGGGGCAGGGCGCGCAGAAGGAGATATCGCCGCCGCTGGAGTGGTACGACGTGCCGGACGCGGCCAAGTCGCTGGCGCTTGTGGTGCAGGACCTGGACGCGCCCGCGGAGCCGGAAGGGCCCGGCACGCCGTGGACGCACTGGGTGGTGGTGAACATCCCGCCGGGGGTGAAGGGGCTGCCGGAGGGGTTCTCGGGGAAGAAGGAGGAGGAGGAGGGGATGGGGCGGGAGTACGAGGAGATCAAGGAGGGGATCAATGACTACAAGGTGCCCGGGTGGTGCGGGCCCATGCCGCCGGCCCACGGGCACCGGATCCAATTCAGGCTGTATGCTCTTGATGATGTTGTGCACCTGGGTAACAAGGTTAGTGAGATGGTTCTTGCTTTGGTTCTCTCCTTTTTTTTTTTTTTTTTTTTTTTTTTTTAAGAATAAGAATGATATGGTATGTGTGTATGTGTATGTATGTATGTATACATGTATGTATGTATACGTATGTATACATATATGTATGCATACGTATGTATGTATGCATATGTATGTATGTATACATATATGTATGTATATGTATGTATGTATATGTGGATTACTCTAGGTGAGCCGGTAGATCAGAAAAAATTATATGAGATAGAGGCAAAACTATAACGATCCAATAATTTTTTTTAATTATAATCTCTATCTTCTTAACTTCTTACGGATCCAATTTTATAAGTTTTGTAGTTCATTTATCTTTTCATCAAATACATATAAAATATTTTATTTATTGAATACCATTTATTGTGTTAACTTGATTGATGACCAAATCAAAACTAAAATCTAAGAAATCGGATATGAGTGAATCCAAAAGAAATTTAAAAAAAAAATTATAAGAGACAGTATGTATATATGTATATGTGTATGTGTATATGTATATATGTGTATGTGTCTCTGTCTGTGTCTGTAGAGTAAACGGAAAATTTACCGACAGTGAAGGGAGTTCTTTCACTGTCGCTTAGATGGTCCAATAAAATTATTATACGTGGTAATAATTTTATTGGACTGGCAGTGAAGGAACTCTCTTTACTGTCGGTGAATTTCCTATTTCCTCATATATATATATATATAGAGAGAGAGGAAACGGGAAATTTACCGGTGGTGAATAGAATTTCTTCACTAGGTTTAGGTGGTCCAATAATTGTATTACACGTGGCGCCACTCAAAGGGCGGTTCAGAAAGTTCTTTTAATTTTTGTTACCTCGAGTGGTGCCACGTGTAATATAATTATTGGGCCACCTAAGCGCTAGTGAAGGATTTCCCTTCACAGTCGGTGAATTTTCCGTTTTCTCATATATATATATATATATATATATATATATATATATATATATATATAATCCTAGTTTCTTCTTGGTTCTGGTTTTTGCTTTAGTATAAATGCTAAGTTTGCATTTTGAAATCAAACAAGAATGAATAATGATAATTTAAGATATGGACAAAATCAAATAAAATTTAATTTAAGATCTAGACAAAATCAAATATAAAATTTATAATCAAATTTGGCAGGCATGCTATAGGGATGAGAATAAAAGGGTCTAATTGTTGGCTCATATCCGTCATATTCAAAATTTTGAATTAAAAAGATAAATTTTTTATTTTTTAATTTAAAATTTTGAATTGGGCATCATTTGAATCTCGAGATATTTCTCAAACCAATCATATAACCATATACGAGACTTTCATCTCGTACGGCTCGAACAGAAACACACAAATACTCATTTCAACGGATATGAAATAAAAAGTTCATAAATTAATAGCCACTTGAGATTAGCAGCTTGATTCGCTTTATCCTGACCACCCATTCTCATCTACAGATGCTTGGTCAAGCCGACCGACAAAATTCTAATATGTACAAAAAAAAAAAATGATATTGATATTAGAAGAAAAGACCTCATAGTCTTTTTCCATTCTTTTATCTTTTTTTAGAAATTTTCTCCGAGTACATGATAGTATATATAGTGGATGCTTTCAGGCTCCGCTTTAGGAGTCCCTCTTTCATGACAAGCCAAATTATTAGTTTTCATCAAGAAAAACAATCCTAATGGGAAGGGTTGAAAAATCTAGTCTTTTTCTTTTTGGAGCCTTGATCCATATCTGAATCGGTGGGTCGATCACTTGTATTTCGACGGGTCCATTGTGGCATAGATGCGGGTTTGATTGTTTGTGCATGTTGATCAACTGGTTCTCTATTTGGTTGGGTTTCCCATTTCGGCTCTCTAACAACCCATCCTATAGTTTAATTGCCTTCTTCAAGTGCAAGAGAGCACAATTATACAACAAGAAGTCTCCTTGTTATCCAACCATATTAACTAGTGGACTAATGGACATACATAGCCCATTATGACCCAAATTGTAGCAAGTTGTACTACATCCCTCATGTCACGCTCATTTGAACTGAATTAAGTTGGAAATCAATCTGCAAACAGAATTTATAAGATTCTATGCATCCTGATATATTGAGCTCTAGGCAACCTTAACCTAGGCATGAATCATCTGAACATGTAAAGAACCGGCCAGAAGTAACCATTTTGAGTCCCTAGTCTCTGCAAAACCCTCGCCTAACCATCTAAAGAGCCAGCAAGAAACATGGCACATTATTCTTGAAGATTCACCAAAGATGCATATCTTAAGGACCTGTGATGCAGGACGGAGATGAAATTAGGGTTAGGGTTTTGAAAATTAGGGTTTTTTTTGGATGAACTGGGGAAAATAGATAAATTGGGGAAGAACTTACGGAGTTTGAAAATCCAAACAGGCGAATTCACGCCCACTCTCCACGAATCCACGAGGAAAGATTTGCTCAAGCGAAATCCAAGCCAGAAATTTCTCAAGAAATTTTCAAATATTATTCATCTTTTTTAATTCTCCATACAAACCCATATATATATAGGAAAATCCTAACAAACAAAATCCTAATAGAATCCAAACTCCTAATCCAATCAAATATCCTAATAAAATCCAAATCCTAATAAGATTCAAATCGAATCTATTCCCAAATCAAATCCTGATCTCTATCAATTTTCTCCGGTTTCAAAGCATTTATCCCTGATGAATGCGGAGATAAGAAATGATAAACACGTTCGGATTGAACTGATCGACATCCATGAAGCATCCTAATTAGGTCATGGTGGTAGCCGAGGAGTCATAGCTCGTGCGTGCATCATATATCTGATCCAAAGTGGCGGAGGGGGAACTGGAAGAGCTCTCCATTACATTCAGTTTTCTCTAACAAATAATCACAATATTGTTATGTGGAATCAAAAAAAACAATCACAATTGTTATGAGAGAACCCCTTAATTAAGCTAGTCTGGCCAACACTAGACCATGCATAGAGGCAGCAGGCCACTACTCTTCCCACAACTAGTTGTTGCAACTAATTGCTTCTGATCTTCTATGACAGGTGACCAAGGAGAAGCTCTTGGACGCGATGGAAGGACATGTACTTGGAGAAGCTGAACTGGTTGCAATCTTCTGAAGTTTGAAGAGGAGACCACTCCATTGATGTTACTTAATAGTGGTGCTTTAGTGGCTTATTGTAATAGTTTCTTGTGTTTGTTTCTAATCCTTCACTCTTTCTATTATGTGTTATCGTGTATGCAAATCGAATAAACTTGTCGTTTGAAGGATCTGATGTCTGATACTATTTTATTTATCGTAGTATTTGCCTGAGCTCTTGTTTTAGTGATTTGGTCTTCTAAGTCTAGATTTAATCACTATCGTACATCAAGTTGATGCAAAATTATCGGTTGATGGTTGTAGTTAGGAGACTGGTGAAAATTTCCAATTAAAGAAATTTGTTTTGAGTGAATCCTAGGGAGTCGACGTGGAGAGAAGAGTAGGAGTGGAGAGAAGAGTGAGCTTCAAATAAAATTTTTCTTCTTGATTTTATTTAATTTTATTATTTTTTCGCTATATTTTCTTTTAAGTTTTCCAATATTTAGAGTGATGTGTTCTTGTACTACAATACAATTTTATTTATTATTTGTAAAATAAAAATTGTTTTTCCAATTTGTCTTTGCACGTTTGATGCTTGGTGTTCTTGTCTCTAGTGCGATATTATAGGACATCTTTGTTTCAATTTTATGGTATGTGTTGAGTTTGTGTTTCGCATCCGTTAAGTATCCAGATGTGATTAAGAATCACAAGAAGTTCCAGTTGGACTTGAGTTGGAAAGCCAGAGTTTTAATTGTATTGGAATACCAATTAGATGGTGATAGTGCTATTCTAATGGGAATATGATAGGAATACTATATATATCTCTTGTATGTGATATGAGAGAATAGAGAGCAATTGGCTGAGAGAGATGCTTCTGTTGTTATGAGAGATGCGAGAGGTAGAGAGATACTTGGATCTCTTCTTATAACCTATTTTTCTCATAGTGGATAACGTAGGCCGAACTTGGTCGGCCGAACCACATTAATTCTTGTGTTGTATTGTTTTCTTTATCTCTACGATCTCGATGGGGGATTCGATCCCCAACAGTATGGTTATCTTTCTGGAGTAATTCCGTGGATTTCCTGCTTGTATTCAAGCATTCTTATTTCAATTTTGTAGTATTATGCTTAGAATTGTCTTTCTGGAATAATTCTATGGATTTCCTGCTAGTATTCATGGACATATGCCGTACAGAGATACGGTGCTTGCACATTTCTCATGGATAATCTGTCGAGCCTCTTAGCTGCTCTTCGTAAATTATTAGCAGACTTGTTTCTTTCACTTTTGCCTGAGCAACTACTAAAATTTAGATTCTAAATAAACCATGATTTGCTGTATCAACAGAGGTACAAGCTAAGAAAATGGCTGCATGTTATCCACTTCCATTTTAGTACCCACCAATATCACAGAAATAGGGAGATGGTTCAAACCTTTTATATATATATATAGAGGAAACGGGAAATTCATCGGCGGTGAGGTGAAGGGAGTTCCTTCACCGAACTCCATTCACTGCTTCTTAGGTGGTCTAATAAAATTATTACACGTGGCACCACTTAAAGGATGGTTAAGAAACTTTTTTTATTTGTTACTTTAAGTGACGCCATGCGTAATAATTTTATTGGACCATCTAAGTGGCAGTGAAGGAACTTCCTTCCTTCACCGTCAGTAAATTCTCAATTTTCTCATATATATATATATATAAGATAAAATAAAATAGTGGGTACGGTCTCCTTACATTATATTAAAAGAATTAACGAAACAGAGTACACATATATAACAATATATTAAAAACCCTTCCTAATACGGAGAAATGGAAGAATGCATTTGTCGTGCAAAACCTATGAGTAGTGGATGCCCATGAACATCAAATGGTGAAGAAAATCCTTTCTGTTGGGAGTTCATGTATGAGTATATTCTTACATCGGATAGGAATAATTAAAGTTCATGGATTTAAATGCAAAGTTGGAGACTCTATCTGTTAACTAAAATTTTTTAATTAGATTGGTTACAGTAAGATGACTATAGTTCCTATGTTTTGGAGGCGTGATGTTTCTCCCAAACACTTGCATCATCAAAAAGGTTACTCTTCTCTAATGCTACTATTACTTTTTGTTATTTAATTCACTTCTTTTTAGTGAAATATCAGGGGATTACCTACCATTTAAAATATCTTTCTCATTTTGAACAAAGGCTCTAGTTTTTTCTATTTCAATCTCCTCTTTTTGATGCAAGTAGGGTTTAGATCCCTAACCTCTTGCACACGTGCCAAATGGTTTTAGCATTGAGCTTCAATGCAACTTGCAACTCATCTAATACCATTGTTATTTATCTTTGCAAACATATAAACGAAGTTAACAACAATCAAAAATGTTATAAATTGATTCTTTTTGGGGCTTTGCCTTTGCTTGGCTAATTAATCAAATAAGGTGGGCAATGAGATGCAATTTATTAATTTATTTATCCCTCCCAATTAATCTCTAAAGTGAAGTGAAGTAATTTACGGAAACTCAATAATAAGAGGGAAGAGAGAGAGAAGAAAAATGGAGAGGAAAACCAATAAGAAGAAGAAGAAGAAAAGAGGAAGAGGGACGAGAGGACTAAAGTGAAGTAATTTAGAGGTATAACGGGAAATTCGGATGCACTTAGTTCACCAGGGCCTTAGCCCATACGGCATATTGGGCCCACTCAAAAGTATATTCTTTATATGGCCATTTTTATTATTTCTTAACTTCTTGCTACTTTTATGAAAACTAATGGCTTGTGTGAAAATTATATTTTTCACCTTATCATGTATGTATGATGCACTTTGTTGAATCTAGTTTAATTTAATTTAATTTAATTTTATTTTATTGTATTTTATTTGATAGAAATTAACTCTTTATAAAATAAAATAATGCATAGATCTTACAAGCTTACCTCACGTGGGCCCCACGATCTCTGTTCAAACACCAATTGAATGGCAAGTTCGACCGACAATTTTATAACTTGTCAACAACCCATTGAGAACTCCATCTCTCCAACACGTGATAGCAATACAATATATGAAGTTAGCTATATGGTGAGTGCCGTAGCAGCGGAGCATCCGAATGGGGTCCCGCACGATCGAGAAGGGATGGTCGAGATTTTTGAGCGAGCGTGCTCACAAGATGGTTAAGACAGAGAGGAAGGTGCAGTTTTGAGATTGCGATCGTGCCATCGCGGCCTATGCGGAATGAATTTCGGTTTGATCGGCCGCACGTTCCGTAACTCTTGACGGATCAAAAGTTGGAGCTCCGAAAATCCGAACGGACGAGCCGACCGGACAGCGACGACAGTAGAAAATGAGATTGAGCGCACTTACAAACGGGTGTGATAATACCAGCACTAATGCACCGGATCCCATCTTAGATTGGTTACGTAAGTCAGTGGTAAAAAAGTAATGATCCTATTATTTTTTTATTTTTTCAAATTCCTTAAACTTATTAAGGATCAAATTTCATGAATTCTGAAGTTTATTTGATTTTCTATCAAGTGGATATAAAATGTTATATTTATCGAAAATCGTTAATTTTATGTCTACTTAATGGAAGACCAAATCAAAACTAAAACCCAAGAAATTGGGTATGAATGAACCTAGGAGATCGATATTACAATCCAAAATAATTTTTTTAAAAAAAAAAATTTATTAGAGATAATAGAAATGAACTTCAGCTCAGATAACTTATGTGAGTCGACGGTTCATTTCCACTATTATCTATATAAAAACATAATATACTATAAAAAAAACAATTTAGAGAGAACTTAAATTTTCAGTAGGATTTTAGAGTATGGATGGCAACATTTTGGATTCAGATTGGATACTACCGTTGTTCTAAATATCAACCATTATAATAATATATTATTTTGGAGGATTTGTCTGTGCGTTATAAAAGCCTGATATCAGCTTTTACTCTCTATATATCCTCCAATATCCCTCCATCCAATACAAACCCAATATCCGATATTTAGAATCTCTCGAAGATTCAGTTAAAAATTTGTTAAACTGACTTGGAATTTAAATTTACTAATGTCCATCTTTATAAGAAAACTAAATTTATATTCTTGCTTCTAAAATTGTTTTTCTTTTAGCAATATGAAAATATAGAAGATTTATTACAAGTGATAAAACTAAGATATAAGAAATATATTTTTGGGATATTGATAAAATGTTCCAAGTATTAATCCAACCACAAAATAATCACTAAATTTATCTAAATATCTAAAGAGTTCCTTTTTTTTTTAAGATAAAAATTTCATTTTATTTGTTATTTTATAACAGTAGAAAAGTGAAAAAAAAGGATTTAGACGATTATACCCCTAAAGCAAAAGTATTATTTGCAACTTGTTATGTACAATGGAATTATTTTTGTCTTTTCTCTTAAAAAAGATTCTAAATGAGCACACAATTTGACTTAGTGAGCACGCTAACTTGTAAAGAACTATAATTTTGTTATTTTTTTTTGACAAAGTTACCCTTCATCCTGATTTTGTTCCGATATTTTATTGAATAATTAGAGCGTGGTGAAGACGGAGTTTAGGAGACCTGGTCTCTTTCGTGCATTTTGTCGAGCACTTCGAGTGCACTGGCAAGATCCTCGTATTTGGCGTACATCGTGAAGAAGGTGTTGGGGATGGTGACAACGAGGAGTGGAGGTTATGTTTGGTGGGGGAGGAGTGGGCGGTCAATTTATGTGAAGAGCTAATCTGCAGAGAGCGGGGAGAGGGGCGACCGCTGGACCGAGCGGGAAAGGGGGCGAGCGGGAGAGAGCGAGCATAGAGCAAGCTAGAGAGTGATATGTTTGAAAGGATGCGGGTGAGAAAAAATGAGTATGTGGGTGTGAGTTTGAGATGTTAAAATTACAAGAAGGTGGTGCTCACCAAGAGAAACCCTTTCTTTTTAAAAAATAGGTGGTGCTCACCAAGCAAAATGGTGCTCATTTAGAAATAGGTGGTGCTCACAAGAAATAGGTGGTGCTCATTTTAAAAATAGGTGATGCTCACTAAGAGAAACCCTTCCTCAATTTTGTAATCTTCATTGGTATATCCTTTGTTGCAGGTATCTCTCAATTTGGTATATTGGTATCTGGTTCTTGTTTGTTATTAGTCCAATTGTGCTCACCAAGCAAATGAAGCTCATTTAGAAATTCCCGTTCTTTGTTTCCACTGCCAAAAAAAAAACTCATTTTTATTCCTAAACTATTAAAGAAATTAAGCAAAGTGTCTTAAAAAATAATAAGTTACATATATAGATAAAGATAAGTTATATTCAAGAAGAAAAATTCTAAATGCACCTATCAATTAATCTACAGAAAAATTCAATTTTATTATAAGTTTGTTAATATACTTTATCGATAAATTTATCATCGTCACCTTCAATTCTATTACAAATTTACCCCTTTTTTTTTTCCCTCTCCTCTTATCTTTCCTCTTAATCTCGCTCATATTAAAATCCTAATAATTCTCAAAACATCAAAAACAAAAAGAATTCAAATCCTAATAAATCTCAATACTCCAAAAAAAAAAAAAAAAATGAAAATAGAAAGAATTCAAAACCCTAATAATAGAAGGTTTAAAAATTAAATTAAAATTAGTTAAAAGAATTACCTTTCTAGAAGATTTTTAAAAAGAGCTAGATTTTTTAGAGGGAGTCAGTAAGAGAGAAATGGTAAAAAGAAAAATATAAAAAAATAGAAGTAACTTGGAAATGTAGTAGATTATACATAGAAAACGGTTTTATTTTTAAACTTTATAGAGGAAATATTTTGAAAGTGGGAGTATTTAAAAAAAATATATTAGTAGATATATTTAGAATTTAAGACATCATTTTTAAACTTTATAGAGGAAATATTTTGAAAGTGGGAGTATTTAAAAAAAAATATATTAGTAGATATATTTAGAATTTAAGACATCCTATTTAAATCGGGTCCCCTAACTTCATAGTTGTATTAGGTCAAGGTTTCTTTTCCTTGGTGCCGGCTCCTTCAAGAAATTCTAAATGAGCACACAACTTGACTTGGTGACAACACCTTCTCAGATATAAAAAGGTTAATTACATTCAGGTTCTTTATGGTATGGAGGTATATAATTTATCACTCATAAAGTTTTTAACTCTCACTTAGACTTTCTAAACCATAGAAAAAATATCTTCAACTGAGTTTCCTTGTCAGTTTTTTTTCTGTAGTTTAGGGGATTTAAATGAGAGTTTTAAATTTTAAGGGTGATAAGTTAAACACCGGAAAATTCTATTTGCGCACGGCATTTTACTCATAGCGCCCTACTTTCTCTTTACACCAAACTCATATTTTGAAATACTGTCATTTTACTTTCTGTGCCCAATTTTTTTCCAAAAATACCCCTCATCTATTTCTCTAACTTCTCACCCGTCCAATTTCATTTAGCCAAGAAACATGCTGGTCGGGTATTAATACTCGACTAGTAAGCGAAGTCTCAAAAAAAACTAATTAACGATAAATTTCAAACAAATACGTATTAAACCTAAAAAAAAAATTTAAATCGTACCTTACATTTGTTCTCTGATATCAATTGCATGTTGGGATTTTCCATTTGCATAAGAAAACTCAAATGTAAATTTCAAACTCAAATTTCACTTGTCACGGTGAAATCGAAGAATTTAAAATTCTTCTAATCTTTTCAGAAATATTAATGTAAAAAATTTTAAGGAGTCAAGAAATCAAATAGATAATTTTGTAGGAGATGTGTTTTTATTAAATATAAAAAAAAAATCATTTAGGATTTTAGAGAGAAAATAGAGGAGGAAGATGAGTCGTAGTTTCAAATTTTAAAAAGTCTTAGTTTGGAATTTATAAGCATAATTTAGTCCAAAAAATAATGACAAACTTGTAATTATTTATAAGTTTTAAAACCGTACGTCAAGAATAAAATACCTAGTGCAAATAGAATTTCCTTAAACACCCCTCCTACTATAGGGGTCTGAGCGTAATTAACTCTTATAAAAATTACAACCTTTCGGAGGTGTGCTCACTAGGTCAAGTGGTGTGTTCATTTAGAATTTCCCGTCGGTTCACCTTACGAGCTCGGATCAGGGATGAATTTTTCCCACTCAACGAGGAAATTCAAAATGAGCACACTTTTTGCTCAGTGAGCCCACAAAAAACATGGGCTGGCTTAGCACAAGGGTGGGCACCCTTAGAATTTCCTACTCTATAAAGTCCCCCTTCTCTCTCGCTCTCAATTTGTCGAGAAGTCCTTAGCTTTAGTGGGGAGGAACCCAATCCAATCCATCAATCTCTCACCCACACTTTTCCTTCTTTAATTTTATTTATTTTTTATTATTTTTAGTTTTATTTATTTATTTTTTTTTCTCATGTGGGTTTTGTGAGTTGTTAGAGATGAGAGGATCAAACTCCAACAACATCAATCAGGCTACTGCTGCTGCTGCGGTTGCAGACTGGGAGGTGAGGCCTGGAGGGATGCTGGTCCAGAAAAGAGAAGATGAAGAAGATGGGTCTGGGCCTCCTCTTCCTCCTCCTGCCGCTGGGCCCATGATCAACATCAAGGTCTGCCATGGCACCTCCCAGCTCGACCTCTCTGTCCCTGCCCAGTCCACCTTCGGTAACTTCTCTCTAATAAATCCATCCCAATTTGTTTTGTTGCAGGTCTTTGCATTTGATGTTGTTTGCTTGTCTAGTTGTGCTCTCTAATTAATTAATTAATTAAAATTGGGTAATGGGTATTACTTAATTTGGTTGTTATCAATATGATTGTTGTTGCTTTTGTAATCTTCATTGGTATATCCTTTGTTGCAGGTATCTCTCAATTTGGTATATTCGTATCTGGTTCTGTTTCTGCTTGTTTGTTATTAGTCCAATTGTTTTCATGAGGTTGTTCATTGTTCTTCTCCTTTTTGTTGGTCTAGTTATTGAAATAGTTTAGTAGTGTCCTATAAGACATCAAATATTAAGTTGCATGTGTTCAAAGATTGTGATCTAGCGTAGACGAGATAGGTATCTAGAAGATGGAGCCTTATGGCATCCTCGGGGCCTTAGTGTAGGGATGGTAATGGATGTGTTTATGGATCAAATTTTGGTCTGCTCTATATAAAATTTTGAATTAAAAATGAAAATTTTATTTTGTTAGTTCAAAATTTTGTATAGCCCGTGGACATATCCATTACCATCTCTAGGTCCAGATTTCTGCTGAATCTGGAGAAGAAGAAAATGCTGGGTTAAGTTAAATTTATGAGATGTTTGAGGGAGAACGTTGAAGTGGTACTCCAACTTGTTTGTTTGCCAATCTTTGAGATATATGATGTATGGTTTATTTTCTTGTTTTTGGAGGTACAACAATAATAATAGCATCACCAGCACTACCAACAACAATTAAAGTTCTATTCCAAACTGGTATATATGAACCCTTTTGATGGAGATCGGATAAGATCTTTGGATATAATTTGATTTAGATAGGGTTTTTAGATTGAGTTTGATTAGAGTTTTAATTTAGATTTTTGTTAGAATTTTAGTCTTATCTTTATCGTTGGGATTTTTTATAAATACGCCTTGTATGTCGGATTTTAAAAATTAATGAATGATTGAAAATTTTAGAAAACTCTTGCTTGGATTCGCGTGTTAAAATCTTTACTTGTGGATTCATTGAGAATGGGCGTGGACTCGTATAGGTGGATTCCCAAATTCTCTTTGTTCTTCCCGAATTCTCCCATAAACCCTAACTTTCAAATTCCTAATCTTAATTTAGTTTCTGTGCTGCGTCAATTTAGTATAAGAGCTAAAATTTTCCTTTTTACATCTCTTCCATCTTTTCTGATTTTATTTTAGTTTTTTTTTTTAAAAAAGAAAAAGAAAAAATCAGTCGAGAAGGAATTCTTCTCGGATCCAAGGGAAAAAAAAAAAAAAAACTACCTGATCCTCCCTCACCCGTACTCCCCAAAACCCACCCAACCACCCCCCTTCCCCACAAAAAAAAAATGAAAACCAACTCACTACCCCAGCTTCCTCCGGCGTCACCTTTTCTTACTTTTAGCTCCACTAAGAGACATTTTTTTGGTTAAATTAATGACTACCATGTCCTTTCCATGTTCATGTGTTTGTAGGCCTGCTTCCAATCCTTGTTTCTTCAATAATTATCACATCACTCCTAAGTGGCAGACTTATTGGCCTTCATCACACGTCCAAAACCAATCGATTGTTCTCGATGGGAGACATCTAAAGTTCTTAACTCCTTCCAAATCACGCTTATTATTTTGTTTTTTTTTTTATTGCTATGTCTCAATGTATACCACTCATACACCTCAACATTCTCATTTCATCTTTACTCAGCCTTTTTCCTACTTATTTTTAAATTCCTCGACTTTCTAACCTTAAAGGATTGTTGCTCTTATAGCCACCCTATAGACCTTACCCTTCTGTTTCATGGACATTCTATGGTGATATATTACTCCACAAGCACTTCTGCGCTTTAACCATCCCACACTTGATCTCAACGTCAATATGGAAAATTGATCTAGGTAGTGACAATCATAGGTAACCCTTAGCTGTAAGTTTGTATTATACCTCATTACTTCTCAATTGTTTTGTTAATGTATTTTCTTTTTTTTCTTCTTCTTATTCTAAACCTTTAAGATTCTAAAGCTTCTCTTCACCTTGATATTTTGAAGTGTCATGTGTTCTCAGACTAATATAATATCATCGTTAAACAATCTGCATCATGCAACTGTCATTGAATTTATATTATGGAGAATCTTTGGCCGGGTAGTAACAAATGTGTCCTTGTCCACAACTCATACTTTTCGGCCTCTTGTTGCTGCACTGCTATCTTGGTATAGTTGGCACTGAATCATCTTTGATGGTTGCTAGATTTTGTCCACTGACATATAAATAAAACCGGGGGTGCTGAGTGTCTAGATTATAGGTGTATTCTCATCTAGGTCATTTGCTTGTGCTCTTAGATTTTCTGCATATATTTTGTTTATTTTGTTTCATCCTTTGGTATGTAAGTCCTACGAATTATGTCTCTCACTTAATATTTGTATGTTGTGTTCAGGGGAACTGAAGAGGGTTCTTGCTAAGGTGACCGGTTTGGAGCCTCAGGACCAAAGGCTGTTGTTCAGGGGAAAGGAGAAAGATAACGAGGAGTTTCTGCACATAGCAGGAGTTAAGGACACATCAAAGGTAGTGCTTTTGGAGGATCCAGCAAGCAAAGAACGGAAGCTTGAGCAGATGAAAATGGACATGGAGGTCTCTAAGGCTTGTGAAGCAGTTGTCCTCGTTAGATCCGAGGTTGATAAGCTTGCCATGAAGGTTGGTATCTGTCGGAATAGCAATTCTCGGAGACGTAGATGATTACTATATCAATTTTATGTTTCTGTCATATGCAGGTCACTGATTTGGAGTCGGCAGTGTGTGGAGGCACGAAAGTAGAAGAGAAAGAGTTTCTTGTGTTGACCGAACTACTCATGGTGCAGTTGCTGAAATTGGATGGCATTGAGGCAGGAGGAGAAGCTAAATTGCAAAGAAGGATGGAGGTAAATTGGTTGTTCATTTTGCAATTTGTTTATGCTTTTATCCATATGCATATTTCTCTGTTTAATGTTTAGATGAACATCTGACTTTATCTTATTTATCTTGTCTCAATAAATAGTTTTGCAGTCCTGTTTTCATATCAAATGTATTTATTAGTAAATAGTTCATTCAGCTTTTTTCATAAAACTATCGATTACAACTTTCTAAAATATGTTTTTCTTGATTCAATATGCATTATACATATGTGGTGAGCCATGTAGCACGAGTACTTCTAAAGTTAACTGTACGTGTATTGAACATGTGTCCGATATCTGTCTTTCTTCGAAACTTTTGGGACGTGTTATAAAACTTGTTAACCATGTTCTCAGTGTTATAGTATATTCTTAAGTTTAGGCATTTCTCATATATTTCTTGGATACATGCCACTTTCTTTTTTATTTTATAAGTTTGACTTATATGTTTAATTTTATTTATATATCAAAGATCGAGTTTGAGACTGGTGGATGAAATAAATAATGATGATCTCATCCAAACTTTGCATTTAGACTATGGATTTTATAATTTTAGTGTTAGATGACAATTTTTTCTTTTCTTTTTCTTTTTACATATGTATAGTTGTATTGCTGTACCTAAGTTCTACAAATTTGACACATCCGTACCATATCCATATCCATACCTATATTTGTGCTTCGTATGTGATGAGTTAGTGACATGAAAAGCAGAAGGCATAGAACAATTATTCCCTTGAAAGTGAAATAATTAAGGGAATTAAGCCTTCTTGTTTCAAATATATATATATATATATATATATATATATATATATATATATATATATATATATATATATATATATTCAAGAGAAGGTAGTAACAACATTTATTCTCAAAAAAATTAGTAATGAGATTACAACTGCAAGAAAATGTTTCTTCCAAATCAACTTCTTTAACCCCCAACAACAACAAATAAATGGAGGTCGGTGCCAGCAAAGGTGGGCACACATTTTGCAACCTTAGGATCCTAGCCTACAGTCTGGCATGGTGTGGCACACTCTACATTGCCCTGGTATGGTCCTAGATAAAAGCGGCACATGCCTGCCTTAGTTGTCAAGGACAAATACCCTGGAAATTTAGTAGTTTTTAGTTGGACGTTGTGCCCTCTAAAGAAAATTCCTAGCCGCCCTTTATTTTCCTAACTACTTTTAGGCATGGCTAATCAACTTGTCTATATTGGTCTCAATCTCTTGAAATCTAGTGTGTAGCCGACCTATACCAAGTTTGGAGAATATACCTATACCAAGTTTGGTGAATATAAGAATTCGAATTGATTGGTTTATGTAGAGGATTTAGGTTTCATTATTAACCGGGACAGGCCATCATAGCATGTAGGTTAATTGGCCTATTAACATGTACCTATACGTATGGGTATTATTTTGAGCAAACAGTTTTTAGGTTTTATCCTAACAAAAACTTGCAGCCATTTTTTTATTTTTAAGAGTGTTGAGAATATAGGTTTTTCTTTTTCTTTTTTCTTTTAACATTTTATTTTAGAGTTAAAGACCGTTAATTATAAATTTCTACTCAGTTAATAATCGTAAAATCTATACCATATATCAGCTGATGGTTTGTAGTATCGAAAATCGGCACACTTGTTAAGAGGTTCTACTACTACATATCGTATGGGCAATATTGGATATATAAGCTATATTTACCATATTATAAGGTTTACATTGTATCTGACATCTCAATCTAATACGATATATGAGATGTGCATTGGTGTACAAATTGAACTAGCTTATAATATGTGATACACATAGATATTGGTTGATATTTAAAACCTTGGTTTTCACTTATTTGTTGAACTAGCTTTCTTATGAAACTGTTAATGTGCTTAACTGTATAATAAGCTAGGGTTTATGAGGGGCACAAGCACCGACGGGTTTCATTTCATTCATCGTAATCTCTCTCTTTCCTAAGGGTAGAGGGATTGTTTTCCCAGTTCCATCTCCTCATCCTTTTCAAAAGAGATCAATAACACTCAATATGTGCACTCCCCTGAGATATCTCCGATCTAAACTGAAGTTGAAGCTTGGAGCCATTATCTCCTTTGTGAGCAATTATGTGCGAGTTTTAGAAATCAAATGTTCTATAAAGTAATGGTGCTGTTATTTTCATTGCCTATTTGCTTAGAATAAAAGCACTTAAGAATTTTCACCAACAAAAGTGCAAACTTAGAACTTCATATTGTTTAAGAATAAGTAAACTGCACACAATTAGGCCCCGTTTGGGAATACAGTTATCATACCTACATTTTTTTGGAGGTAACTCTAAAATTTCAATTGAGTCTGGCACAAATTTTTGATTTGAGATAAACCTAATTATCTCAAATATAATTCCAAGAATGTGGAGGTATGAAAACTCCAATCCTATCTCTGTTCCTTTGTAGCTCCATTTTTCGTCAAACAAAACACATAAAACAATTGGATTCTAGATAACCAAAGTTGGGGGAAATTCTATACACGCACACCACTTTGCTTAAGATACCTACCTTTGAAAATTCTAAAATATTACAAGTTCGCTATTATTTTTTTTGTATTAAGTTGTCCTTTCACAACCTACTGGTCGGGTATTAATACCAGACCTAACTGAATACCAATTGGGTATTAATATCAAACCAAGTTTTATTTGGGTCGGATAGTAATATCCGACCAAGATGAAATGTGATGGAAAAGAAGAGAGAGGGGGGAGGGTTGGAATTGGAAAAAGAAGTGTGCTTGTTGATTAAATATGAGAAAATTCAAAATTAAAAGAGAGCGTAGAGATAAAGGTGGACATCTTGAGCAAAGTGGTGTGCATGAATAGAATTTCCCTAAAGTTAGAGCCTTGGAAGTAGGAGTTAAAAAATAAATCAGTTATCTAAACTCCATCACCAAACACGGCCTTAGAGTTTCAATTAGAAGGTGTTTTACTTGGAAATTCTAGAAGTAATAACTAAAGCTTGTATGAAAACATTGAAGAAACATTTTCTGCAACATAATCACTTCTCAATATTATATTTTTGATTAGTGCAGAATTGTATCACCATGTTCTTGTAACATAAACGATATTCTTTGTTGAAAGTGTGAGCGATATCATTTATTGGAAAAATGATGGCCAGTTACGTTCCTCAACCTCCCACCATACACACACACACACACACACAGAGAGAGAGAGAGAGAGAGAGAGAGAGAGAGCCCCACCTTCATAAGAACTATGGAAAAAAGAAAATTGTCTTCTCGTTCCTATCCTCTTTCAGTTATTTCTTCCAATGAAAATATAATAACTTTTCTCCCAATTCGTCTTCTATGGCTTTTCAACCCAAGCCTTCATTTGGACCAGTTCCGCAAAGTTTGCCCTATCCTGATTTGGAATGAGGCTTCTAGAAATAATAAAATTTGATTGCTTTTTTATAATACTCTGTCTACCTTAATTATCTTAAGTATGTTGTAAGAGTATCAGTAGTTTAATTCCTTTGGTAACTAAACTCTGTTCATGTATCATTGCTAACTCCTCTCTTAGATGTAAGCATATGTAGGTTGATATTTGGGTAGGTTGTATGGTTTCTTTAGACATGAAAAAACAAGAATAGTTTGAATCACGTAAGTTTTTTGATGGAACGTGCATATAGCTTCTTCTTGATTTGTCTATCGGAGGCAAAGTCCACTAGAAACTTTGGGTTTTTAATTATTTCTAGTTGTTTTGATCCATATTAAGTTTATAGTCACTTCCTTAATCCGGAAGTCTCTTGTGGAGACTTCGAGTTGTTTTTGAGTAACAAAGTACTATAAAAATTTTGTCAGTATCTGCTTGTTTCTCTTAAATTGCAATTTAAAATGCATGTAATAGTTCGGGAAAATTGAGTAGGAAATTAGTGATTTGGTTACCGGTCTATTAAAGCAATGCCCTACAGTGTGTCCTAGTTGTATTGAACCGTAGTTCTAAATATCAGATGTCAGAAATTTTCATATCAGATAGCGAAATATCAGATGATATATTGAGAATATGAGTCAATATTAGAATTTCGTATCGTATCAGTTGACCGTCCAAAAAATTATATCAAACGACATATCGTCCATAGCTTCTGATATTTAGAACAATGTATTGAACGAGCGAGCATACAACAGTATGGGAGTGGGATTTGTAGGTAGCATAGTACAACTCAATATTTAAAATAGTGATAATGGTAACGTAACGTTTTGCCTCTGTTAGGTTACATTGCATATAGCATAACGCATAACGTATGTTATGCAATTTTATATTTATTTAATTAAAAATAAATATAAAACTATATAAAATAATTTTTATAAATGAAAAATAAATTTAAAATTTCTAAAAAAAGAAATATAAAGCCATTTTCATAATAATTTTATATTAAGTTTACAATAATTTCACATTTATCTTAATAAATTATATTAAGTCCGGTCATCATTTAAACAAGAAAACAAGATTTTAATTTTTTATTTCATTTTCAATTATTATCATTGTTGTAATTTATATTTTGTAATGTTTAATTTATCTTATTTGTAATTGTTGATTTCAGTTCAGCTAAAAATTCAATATAATCTACAAGTAAGATATTTCGACAACAGGAGATGAATTATAACAAACGAATAAGGAAACAATCGCAAATTAATAAATTAGCAATTCTACCAGCAATCAAACAAGTCAACAACTAATCAAGTAAGAAAATTATAGTAATTCGCTAATAATTAAAATAATAATCAATAATAATATAGAAATTACTAAAAAAATAATTGCAAATAATATAATATAACGTAACGTTACGTAATATAACATAAAATAACATAAAAAATATACTATTACAATGCACTGAGATATTTCCAGTTGTTAAGTGGCACTGGGGTTCCGTTAGGTTACGTAACGCAATATAACGGGTTTCATAACGCGTTATTTTCAAAATTGGTTCGACTCTTACCCATTGGAAATTTGGGTACTTGAGTTTTTAAAGAAGTAATAGTAGTACTGTATAATATGGAAAAGAAAATCAAAACAAAATGCTCACAGGGACAACTAGAAAAAGGGCCTACTGATTTTGTTTCAATATTGTTAGGGAGTAACATGAATAAAATTTGGGGAAGCAAAATTTAATTCGCATCGTACGTCTACGTAATTCTGGTAAGATTGGTGGGAGTATTTGAAAAACCTGAACCAGATGAGTTGCTGCAAATTTTCTAGGAGGTACGAACAAATAGATAACAAGGGTCTATAAATAAGAAACGATGAAGACTTGTGTGCCAAATGTTGAACTTCTGGTGGCTTTCGAAACTTGCTGAGCAAACTATAAATGGTCATTTTCCACGATAAAATTAGAGCATAAGATGGTAGTGCAAGCAAATTTAAGGAAGCAAATATTTTACGCAGAATACAAGTAAAATAAGAACTGTACTGCATATAATGTGAGAAATGTTGAGGGCTAAACCAAGTAAATTTTGTGCTACTCCTAACATTTAAGTGCACTACATTTAAACTTTTTGACTGCATTTCCTTGAAAATAGGAGATTTAATAAGATATTAACGTATTCTTCCAAGAGTTTATGATAAAATAAATGTCGTAAGTTGAGACTCAAATCACATATAAAAAGAAGATGGAGAATGGTTTAACCTTAATAGCTCCAGAAGTAGTAGAAGGCATTATATTGTGAAATATGACAAAAGTAAAAGAAGATGTGGAAACGTTTTTAATTGTTTAGCTGCTTTGTTGTATTAGATGAGAACAATAAAAACTCATATAATTTCCATGAATAGAAAATAACAGAATGTCATATAAGTTCATTTATAGTTTGCACAAAGGGCATATATTTAGTGTTGACAAAAATAACGTGTTACTATCATTCACTTGAAGGTAAAGACACTTAATTTTTCTACCTTTTGGTTTCTATGAGTCAAGTGGTACCATGCAGAGGCAGAAAAGCATTTTCATGTCATATTATGTAGAGAGTTGTTCATGAAATCAAATATGACCCTCGGTAAGTTCATGAAATCAAATATGACCCTTGGTAAGTTAAGTAGGGGATAGCCAAAATAAAGATGCAACAAAGGACAACCACCAAGAAGAACTCATTTTGTGGGTAATGCTAGCCTTTGATGCATTTAGTGGCGGAGCAAGATCAAACTGTGAAGTCTGTTGACTTGGAAAAACTTGGTAATTGTTTGTCGTGATTATGCAGTGGCAAGAAGAGGCCATGGGGGAGTTGTCTATGGAAGCAATCTAAATCTCAACATAGAAAGTGTATGTGAACTATCTGAACCGTTGATTGTAATTTTTATGTTATAAATAGATGATATATATAAAAAAAAAAAAATTCATGCGATTCAGACGCTTCTTTATCATCGATAAGGCTTTATTTGTTCTATTGTTGAAAAATTGTTCGTTTTGTACATATCTGGTCAAAATGTACCTAAAATGCATGATTTTTCTGATACCATCATTTTTTAATGTGGAGATCACAATTAATGGTTTGGATCTTCCACAAATACTATCTATGTTGAAATTTGGGGGCGCTTACATAGGTTACTCCCTTATGGCATGACTTAGGTACTCTCTCTCTCTCTCTCTCTATATATATATATATATATATTATTATTATTATTATTGTTTGTGTGTGCATGCCTTGGTGCATATGAATGTGTGATATCATATTCTACGGTTTACGAACATGTTGCACAATGTGGAGGTATCCTTGTTTTTATTTTTTTTCCCAATATTTTTAGTATTTTTACCATGTCTCAATTTGCCAGCTATTACAGAAAATATTATGGTTTCGTAATAATATTTCTTTATTGATCCAATTAATTTCCAATCATTTTAAAGCACCACAATATATTTTACACAACTGTTCTCCAAATTCTCAGGTGCGCCGCATACAAAGCTTGGTGGACACACTGGATGCGCTAAAGGCGAGAAACTCCAATCCTTTCAGCAACACCGTCTCTGTGACAACCCAATGGGAGACGTTCAACTCTGGAGTGGGAAGCCTGAATCCACCTCCTCCATTGGCATCAACTACTCAAGTAACAGAAGATTGGGAACAGTTCGACTAACGTCCTACTAAATTATCAAGGACTCGTGTTTTCATTTTGTTCTACCCATATTTTTTTGCTTACCTTGCCCAGAAGATATATCAAGTGAACTCAGATATAGGATGACTGAATTGGCTTGTACATGCTGGGCACTACAGAATGAATTCCTTCTTCTTTATGTATACTCTCATTGCTCCTATTGTTTGTTACACAAACTCAAAATATTTTATGCATCTCTTACAGTAAGTGAGTATTCTACTTCTCCATGAACTGCACCATGCTTAACGGCCAACTGATGGGAGTTTCCAAAGGAGCACACCATTTTTACTTAGTGAGCTCACTTTATAACTGATCCAGACAAAAAAAACACTGAGAAGTGGGTTCACTGGGAAAATTGGTGTGCTCCTTTGGAAACTCCCCCAACTGATTGTCTGACATCCTTGACAGTATGAAATCTCTAATGACACCAATATTACTGCTGTTAGGAATATTTGAAATCCATTCAGTGAGAAGTTTGTTAGCGAGGCAAAAAGATGTTGCCAATAGATATGAGATAAGGATTAGTGAAGTTTACAATAATATAATATTATGAATATATTATCAAAGTAATCATAGCAAGCATTTTTTTTTAGAGAGGAACTCGTGGTTGATTACAGTTAAAAACAGCCAACATGTTATGATTCAAATTGTTCGGATTGGTTCCTAGTCCTGCTCAGAAATCACAGTGTTTGTAGTGGTCTCTTTCTTTCCATTACGAACGACAAGCTTCACCTGCTCCCTCCTTGTGTCCGTTAGCGCTCCTCCTGCTTGTCCAGAGCGAAGAGAAGGAGAAAAGCGATCCTCCTGCTTGTCCAGAGCGAAGAGAAGGAGAAAAAGTACTGCCAAATCTGCATTAGCAGGCTTCTAATGCTATGTAACAATAGATAAACTATTTTAATTTTTGTTATTTTATCAGAAGATTAGAGTATTTTTTTCTACACAAATATATTGCCGTGTAAAGAGTGTTACAGTTTCAGATTAAAAATTTATTAGATGAGAACATGTTTAAATATATATATTTGCCAAGTAGGGAGCGGTTAAAGTTTCACATTGAAAATTTGCTTGGATGAATATATGTTTAAATATTTATTTGTCAAGGTAGGGGCATTACAGTTTCACATTTAAAAATGGTTAGATGAATATTTATATATTTAAGTAATTTTTTAGATTCGTAGCTCAATTAAAAGGTTAATCCTTTTGAGTCCGGGCACGTACTACGAGTCTATCCCCATTGCGTGCGCGTTTGCAGCCTTAATTTGGTATTGGAGCCCACGGTTCAATGAGTCTTGAATGGGCTGAATTATTTTGAGACGCTGCACATAGAATTAGAATTTAAGGTGGAGTGCGTCTCGTGTCGTATCCAGCATCCAGGAGAGAGTAGGCCTGGCCTGGCCCATTATTGTGAGAGCTTGGGCCTGAAGGAGAGTTGTGGACCCAACAAGGCTGACTTGATGGCCCGTTAGGGGTTGGAGGGGACAGAGTAGAATGAGGGCCAGGTCTGGGATGGCTGACGAGAGCTGCCATGTGCTGTCACCTTTGATTGAGGAGCCAGCAGGTTGAAGATAAAGATCTAAACTTTTTTGAGTTCATTTGAAAGGTTTTGTGAGGGGAGGCGTCAAAATCATTGGAGTGAGAGCTAAAAAAAAAAAAAAGAGTAGAGGACTTCATCTAATACTCCCAAGTCCATTTCAAATTGTTGGGCCTTTCAGCAACATGAAAGTAAGTCTATTTTCTATGAGCCACTTTCTATGACCATATTGTTTCATGAAAACAATCTATTTGGTGAACTAACATATCGCTCTTCTAGTTGAAGTATCAGAATGCAAATTTTTTTTTTTTTTTCGTAACCTACCATTCCAAGCCCATAATGATCCATTCCAAGCCCATAATGATCATAAGCCCATAATGATCCATTTCAAGCCCAAAATGATTCACCTACATTTAGCAAGCAAAAACAACCCGTGTATTTCTGACAAAATTATCAGTCAGCCTCCGTAGAAGTTACTTTTGAAGAAAAGCATTAGCAGTTCTATAATTAAAAAAAAAAAAAAAAAAAAAAAATTCCAAGTCGCAGAGTAATTTGGAAGATGACAGAGAACAAATAACAAAGACTGAGACTGTAGAGTTTATAGAGAGGAGAGCTTTCTCCATGCAGCAGAAGAAAGGTGAGAGTCATACAATATTTCTTCAAGGAATAAGTAACTCAAGAAGAAATGAAGTTGAACATGGAGGTCTGGTGTTTCACACTGCAGACAACATTCCAGCAGTCTACCAAGCCATTCAATGTGAAGCTGCTTCAACCAAATCAACTGCTTGAGTTGAAACATCTTCAGAAACTGCAACTCTTTTTCATGACAGTATCACGACAACCAAAATATTGACCTCAAACAAGTATAGTAACTTGGGCTGAATCATTTGTAAGTTTCACTGATATAACTGCTGCCCCATGATGACTTGCCCATGTTCAACTCACATAGTTTACATGATGAAAGGTAAGCATTCGCGCAAACCATAAAAGTAGCAAAATTGCACCCATAATATTCTCAACAGCCACGGAGCACAAAGCAACTTGAAGAACTGTCACCTGACAAAAAATGCGGCTAAAATGGCCAGATAAGCTGATGGGTCTCTATGAAGATTCAATGTCTGAAAGATCCAACCCTTCTCTGTAGACTTCAAAATCATCAGGGGTCCAACGGCAAAGAAGGTGGAGCTTGAAGGTAGCCATCTTGATCCCAAGCAGTCGCTGCAAATGAGACAATACTTTAGTTTGCAAGCCGACTACTAGTCCATGCATGATTTGCAATAAATTAGACATTTTGCTGAACAAAAATCAGACGCAGAAATAATCTGATCCCAATACTATGTTTTGAAATATTGATATGCATATGGACTAAAAATAAGCTATTTAGAAGATCCAAATTGATATCCGAATGATCGAATACTTTCCCCAAAAAAAATAATCATTTAAATATACATAAAAATTCTGGATGCATATATACATATAAAAGTATACTTACAATCACCTTATGTTACATCATGATCAAAATAAGTATAGTATTGATTACATTATGTTTACATCAGGATCAAAATAGCTAAATGTGATTATTTATTTATTTCCTTGATAGTGCAGGAAGAAGGATTAGCATTTAAGGTTGAGTCCCTTTCCTCTTGCTTAATCACTAGGTATATTCAATGATATCGATTTAGCCACATTGATCCAAGTCCTATTTCATTTCATATTCAATTATTTAAAGTATACTAAACATTAACTTATGTTATATCATGGTGAACTTAGCTTATGTAATTATATAATTTTCCTTATTTGCGTAAGAAAATGGATGAAGGTTGAACTCGTTGCCACTTGCCAATCACTTGGCATATTCGGTAATGCCCAATTAGTAAAGCCACTTCCAATCCAAGACCTATGTCATAGGTATCAAATATGTATATTCAATTATTTAAACTACAGTTACGATTACCTTATATCACGGTTCAAAGTAGCTATTTTAATTATACATTTTTTTCTTATTAGCTTAAGAAAAAGGATTAAAGTTTTATATACATATTCAATTTGATATCCAAAGCATATTTGGATACACGTATTTGTATCCATATCCTCTCAATTTACACCCCTAACTAGGACTTCAATGCAAAACAACTCTAAAATTACAGTAACATCAAATTTTCAACCTTAACGGATATAATTTGCAACCCTAACATATGATCATCTGGACAATCGTCCAATAACTAGACATAAGGATACAACTATACATGTGCATTTTGAAATGGATACATGTATATTTTAACTCCTACAAATATATGTATTGGGTTGTTATAGAAGCTAAAATAGTAAAATGAACCGCAAAAAGTTTAGTCGAGCACAACTTACTCCATCTTGTGCTATTTATAAGGTGAATAAAGGTTTAGGACTTACTTTGATGGTTGGGATAAAAATAATTTGGATTTGGTTTAGGATGACAATCCTTTGAATTGCACCTATGTTCCTATTGAAAAAAAATAATTCAAAAGACTACACATAACAACATGATTACAAGGAACTAAATTTTCGTCAATAGGTAGTTAACAGCAAAGAGAATAGCAAAGAGAAATTCGGTGGATTAGACAAGGAGGCCTTGAACTCCCTTTCCTAATCCAAAGGAATGAAGGATTTGATTCTTAGGATTTTAGTCACAGAAAAGTCATAGCCAAACAACCAATCAAGTAGATTTCCCCATTCTGATCAAAAAATTGAATATAGGATTATAATCCATAGGATCGAGTCCATCCAACCATGCCCTTAAAACATTTTGTAAGTGGTGGACAAGGATGGAAACATGTGTCGAGTCATACATGTTAACTTGTGATTTAGGAAAATATCATGCATATCATAGCTTTTATATTATTTTTCAGTTAGATCTAAATATAAACTATTTAAGTCTACATATAAAACTTAACCCTTTGTATTGAAATCTACAACAATTAAGCCTTTTATTCCAAGTACTTAGGTAGGCTACGTGACCAAAAGAGAATCACTTTGGAGTGATCATATGGATGATCCTTCACCACTCACACCTATCAAGCAATTCAAGCCTTTAACATCCATATCTTTTTTTTATTACCTCCATCAATGTTTTCTTTAGTCGTCCCTTCGCTCTTTTAACTTTGTTCTATATTGATAAACTCGTCAAGTTGGTGCATCCAACACTGCACATGACCGAACCGCCACAGGTAATTTTCTCTCATCTTCTCTTCTATGGGGATTACACATATCTTGAAAAGAATATCCCCATTTCTCAATAGATTTCGACTTCTATTGAAATCTATTTATAAACTCTTAAGTATGTTTTTTAAATCTGAATTGATAAATATTCTATATGTTATTTCAAACACTCAAAAAGAAACATAATTTATCTTTATTTTACAATGTTTGGAAAGAAGAAAAGGATAAATATGGAAAGAAAAGTATAAGAAAGAAACAAACAAACAAATAAAGAATCAATGGTTTCATTTGGGCATTTGTTTTTTTTAATTTCTTTTATATCTACTGGTTCATATTTTGTGAATGTAAGTTATATACAGTTAGTGTGCGTGTGCGCGTGTGATATATGACTAGATACAATCAGCAAAAACACAAACACTACGTGTAAAGTTTTCTTCCACTTATTATTTATTTATTTTAAATTTTATGTGGTAATGTCACCATAAAAAGTATGTATGTCTCATGTGCACGGAATGTGCATTTTACTAATATCCTATAAGAAAATTGCTATAATTTTGACCTATGATGGGAAATAAAGTAGATTTTGTTTATCATATAGAGTTCTGAGTGCAGTGAATAGAAATTCCAGCATGAAAAGTCAAAGTTATTGTCATAACAAATCAGATAATGCTCTCAACTTGTGGAAGAACCGAAAAAAAAAAACACTCAGGCAAGTTATAACATTATTAGAGGGTTTATCAACATTGCTGGACTAAAGCTTGGGCATTAGCTGGGATGAACCTAATTGAATTTCCGTTCAATGTTGAAAGTATCAAATTTTAGTGACAACTAATATCCTGATATATTTAAGTATCAAATTTTAGTGCCAACTAATATCCCGATATATTTAGCAAAAAAATTATCTTGACATATAAAGTAACATGTGATTATACATCATCTCCCAATTTAACAGTTAATGTGATGATTGCTTTACATATGATCATTACGATATTGTTATTATAACTATTTTGTGCGCCTTCAATTGGTTATAAAAAAAATCGCTATACTAAACACAGTTACACTATTTGCAATTTTAACTGTTGATACAAGGACATATTGTTATCCTAACCTAGAAAATGGACAGAGACAATTCTCAAATAGTATCTAGGTCTTCATTTAAGTAAAAAGTCCCTCCATGCTCAATTACTAAGTTTAAAAGACTTAGTTGTTGTTGTAGTCCATCGATGCTAAACATAGATTGCAGTTTATCTTTCTGAAGGAGAAAAAGAGAGTACTTCCCTCTTCGTTTTTAAATTTCATACTCTCATATCAGTTTTTTTTATCCCACTACTTTCATGACCAAACCCACCCATAAACGACTACAATGCCCAGTTGATTTGAGAAGTATCCAGCTATGGCCAAATCTTCATAGTGGTCTTGTCTTTTATGACAGAACAATTGTTATGCTGCCTGGTAATGATTAAACATTATGCTGTTTTGGGAACAAGTGCTGCAAAGCAAATTGGTTATATTGATTCTTCTTGTCAAAGCAAATACTAAAATACATCCATTGATTGTTGAGGTACAACCTAGCTAACACGGTTAAATGATTCTACCTTTGGGCTTTGAATAATCAACTCTAACCTAGATCTTATTTGTCCAGCATGAATACGGTGAACTTTTTCCTTTGCTTTTGTAAAATTAGACCCAGACTATAAGAGATCATAGTGTTCATCTGAATAAAAAAAAGAAGATTGCAAGTGAAAATGACTTTTTATTACCTTCAAGTACCTCAATTACTCTATGTGATGTCAAAGGATGCTATATTGCTATAGGCATTCATCTTGTCAAATCAAGTTATAATAACAACCCTCACCAATTATAACTGCAATAAGAACATTTTCCTTTCATCTTTCTGAATAAACTTCCTAGATGATAAACTATATGCTTGAGAACTTGAGGTGCAATATTACAAATCAAAGTTGTAAAAGAGATGGCTCAATTATAAAATAAAATATATTTCTCAAAACTTACAGTACGACGTGAATATTGCTTTTCTTCTTTCCGTTTTTATAGATACTATCTGCCATAAAATTACGGGCATAAAAATATACTTCAAGCTTTCAGTGTACATACCAGTATACGAGATGATTCTGGGGATATAGGCTTCCCTTCTTCACAAACTACAAAGTCTGAAACTAACTCGACAACACCTTCATTTTGAAAAGAAAGGAAATAGTAATTCAGACGTTCATGTTCCCAAAATAAATGTGTATTTTATTGATTAAAATGATCACAGAAACTAGAAAACAGCAGAAACTACAAACCTTTGTTCAATCGGACGGGCATTCCCTGTTTCCGAAGAAATGGCTCCATTTCATGTGTAAATTGGTCTAAAGGACCCTCCTTCAACTCCACCTGTAACAAACGAGCAAAAGATATTTAAAACTCACAAGTACTTAAACATTCATGATAACATAGCAGGTTTGTTTTCAAATTGTTTCCACGGAAGGACGAAAGTTTGATTCTCTAAGCATATCTTTTAAGTAACTTGCAATTAACTGCCAGGTGAGCTGTCAAATGAATTGACTTTTCCAAAAAGGAAGCTTCAGTAGAAACTAAAATGAAGAAATCATATATGCTGGCAAAATCTTGTTTTAAAGGTTGCCATGACCAAATGATGCACTCTTTCTTTCCTATACTCCACAGCAAATGCAAGCATTTCTGCAATGAACCAAGAGAACTCCCTTGAGCCGGTAAGGCATAATAAAAAATACACCATAATGAAGTATGAAGTAAAATCCTGACCACTTCAAGTAAGAGTGAGGAGGGTAAGTGAAGAGCTCAAAATTCAAAGTGGAATCAATGAACTGGAAAATGAGAAATAGTTTGGGATGGGAAGCAGGATAAACAACCTATAGTATTCACCAATGCATTTGTTTTCCCATTAATGCATATCATGGCATTACTTGCATGGAAACAAAATTTAACTGGTTGGCGTTTGTTAGACCACGCTTTCGTCAATTGGAGAAAGCATGGCAGTAGATTCTCGTTATTTCAGTTTTGCCAATCAAAAGACTCTCACATGTGCAAAATGACAGACAACCATAGCTTATAAGATATGAATGCATGGCAATAAAAGAAACAATTTTTAGAAGTCTCAGAAAAACAATTAAATAACTAAAGAGTGCAAAAATTATAAAATAGAATGCTATATTGAACCGTTTCAGTTGCAGTGCTTCCTGTCCTTGCAAAGTCATGCTCTTCGAATTTCTCAAAGATCCTGCACAAGTAAAAATTGAAAATAAACAATTACAAATAAAGCATAAAATGGATTGTCAATGAATGATAATCATCAGAATGGCATCATCTTAAATAAGCTCCAAAAGTATCGCACTTTTCTATATACATATGATAGAAACAGATTCAATTGGAATTTTAAATATGCAGGGTGCAACATGTAACAAGCTTTCACTGCCAAAATAAAAGTTTCCTATCTAGAAAGTTCGATCTAAACAAGATGCAGAATCCTTAGCCTCCAACAAATGCCACCTCGGTCCTTGCTAGAATGAAGCATTTGCTCCCTCATTTACCATCCACATCTTAAACCTCACTATGAATTTCTAAACAGTTAACAACTCCTAATATATTGTTTTGTATCTGACTTTTTAAAATCCAAAGTTCACTCACTTTATCCTCTGTTGATGTCACTCTCAACTGAACCAATACCAATGCCTAGCCTAATGAATCTATCTGAACACTTCATGTTCATCGGCTGTGCTAATAAGTCTAATGCAAATAATGGCATGACTACAAAGGAGCTAGTGTTTTACGGGTCTCGTTATTCTTGACGGGGTTCGCATCAAAGTCTTTCCATTACCCATCATACAGATCTTTAAAAAGAAGCTTTTACTATTATATTATAATTAACTTTCCTTCCTATATCAGTGATATTCAACCACCAAAGGACATGCCAGAGGTTCATCAGCACTTGGTTCAAATAATTTTATGCAATTTTCAGATTAGTTCTATTTGCAATTGCGAATACTACAAATTTACCGGATTGCTCCTAATCTTTATCCACTTAACAAAAATCAGAAACTAAAAACTAAACAAAGTTCAAAAGGTTACCTCTGAACCTCTTCTCTGTCCATATTCGTCAAGAAAAGTCCTGAATCGCCTCGGAGAAGCTGAAACCAATCCCCAAATTAACCCAGACTACCACTAAAGCACACTGCTTCAGAGAAATGGGAATCAAAATACATGCCTTAGAGAGCTTATGAATGCCTGGTTTATGCTCGTCGGCGACTGACCGGCCCAACGCGATCTGCATAACCTTATTCGATCCGAGAAAAAACCTGCCACAATCAAATTTTGACTCAGACCCATCACAAATATCACCAAAACAACATCAAAGTTCCCAACTTTCCCCAAAATCAAATTTTGGGTCAGACCCATTACAAATATCACCAAAACAACATCAAAGTTCTCAACGTTCCCCCAAAACAAACCTGCTGTTAGATTTGAGCTGCTCTCTGAACTCTTTGAACTTTTGGTTCCTCATGTTCTCGAAAGTGAACACGTACGCCGAGCTGTAGTCATCAAGCGCCTGCTTGATGCCTCCCAAGATCACTTCTTTATGCTGCCTTCCCTTCTTCTTGGTCTTCGATAGAGTAACTAAATTTTGGGGAACCGAAGCGAAATCAAACGATCTGATTAAAACCTAGAAGAAAGGGTTCATAAATTAGAGAAAATTAGCAAGTTTGATGAGAATTTTACCGGTTCGATTGCGTTTGGATTTGGGCATCTTTGTTGAGTTAGGGTTGTCACGAAGTTGGTGGCTGCTGAGCTTCTCCTACCTCTTGTTTAGGGTTTTGTATCGGTTCTCTTTGGATCTCGCCCTAGGGTTTTGTTTTTAACAGTTTAGGTTCTTTTTCCTTTTTCTGTTGGGCCTCTTACCGAGAAGGCCCAACTGTTCGATCTGCATGATAAACAATCCTAGTCGTTCAGCGGGAATGAACACTTATCACCCATTGGGCCGGACTAAAATTGGGTTTCAGCCCACATATGGCCTGATAAACAAAATTATTTTCGTTGGCTATGAAGTTGGGTGCTGTTAAGAGCCCTGAACTTGCCTTTTGTTGGACAATTCTAAAGATGCACCCCAATATTTTAATGCCACACCCTTTGAAATTTAATTTTTGGCTAAAGTAGATAAATCCTCCACAAAGTATCATATTTTTTTTTCAAAAATCTCCCTAAACTATTTAATGCTATGTAAACCCCCATAGATTTTCAAAAAAACCCCCAAACAGGGTTAGCAGAAAATTAATAAATTAATTTAGAAATACATTATATACATACTATTCCAACTTTCTAAATAATGATTTTCTGATTTAGTATATTAATTTACTCAGAATATTGTATATATAAAGTTATCGTAGAGTGAGTATTTATTGTGTTTTTAAATTGATCTAGTTAATCCATCTGTTGTGTCGTGTGGGAGTTTCTATGAAATTTGAAATTTTGATGGGAATTTATACAATATTAAAAAAAAAAGAGAGAGAGAGCTTAAGTGGGTTTCCACAAAAACTTTAATATTTTATAATTAGCCTTAATTTTTATTATGGGAGTTTATCAATGTATGACAAGTTAAAAGAACGAAGAGAAGACCGAATAAAATATGGATATAGGAGATATAAAAAGATATGAGTTCTAGAGGTTTAAACGAGGAGATATTACTTGATAGAAATGAATGGAGAGGGACTATCAAAGTGATAGATCCGGCGTGATTTTTTTTTATTTTTTGATTTATATAGCCTACCCCAAATATTTGGGATAAAAGGCTTAGCTGTTGTTGTTATTGTTGTTGTAGTCTTAATTTTTATTACAAGTTTGTTATTAAATTTATTGAAAGATTTTGCAATCCTCTTTCTTTTCCCCAAGGATAGATATCCAGTACAAACGCGCCCACTGTGCTCCATCTCTTGAGAGCAATCTATACAATCCTAATTGTTTTTCCGAACACTTGTTACTATATATGATCCACTTAATTAGCATTCTTAATCAATTGTAGCAGTATGCTCTACGTACCTCATGAATCAATATATATATATATATAGAAAACGGAAAATACACCGGCGGTGAAGGAAGTTTCCTTCACCGCCGCTTAGGTGGCCCAATAAAATTATTACACGTGGTGTCATTTAAGAGAATTCATTTATTTGTTATCTTGAATGACGCTCCGTGTTATAATTTTATTGGACCACCTAAGCGACGGTAAAGGAAACTTCCTTCACCGTCGGTGTATTTCCCGTTTTCCCGTTTCCTCATATATATATATATATATATATATATATATATATATATATATATATATATATATATATATATATGAGAAAACGGGAAATACACCGGCGGTGAAGGAAGTTTTCTTCACCGCCGCTTAGGTGGCCCAATAAAATTATTATATGTGGTGTCATTTAAGAGAATTCATTTATTTGTTATCTTGAATGACGCCCCGTGTTATAATTTTATTGGGCCACCTAAGCGGCGGTGAAGGAACTCCCTTCACCGCCGGTGTATTTTCCGTTTACTATATATATATATATATATATATATATATATATATATATATATATATATATATAATGAAAGGCCATATGAGCATACACGATGGATCGCTCTTTCTTTTACGTACGTCGCACTCCATTCCGGTCATCTGAGCACCCGCGGTCCTTCTCATCTCCTACTTGGACACATGACCCTTATCTATGATATCACACCCCACCTTGGTCGCTCATCACCCACTGTCCATCAGCCTCCAATGGCAAGGACTGTGATCGCATAAAAGCCTATTAGCTCAGTTGGTTAGAGCGTCGTGTTAATAACGGGGAGTTTTTAGATGGGCACAGCATATTTCCTAGTGAGCCCACTTAATAAGCTCACTTTATTTACCACTTTGCCATCAATTTTTTTTTGGCAAAATTGCCTCTTCTTCACCTCCTCTTTCATCTCCTTCTTTGTAAAAAGTTTCCTAGTGAGCCCACTTTCCTAGTGGCCAAAATTTCCCTGCTCCTTCATCTCCTTCTTTGTTTTTCCCCTTCCTTCACCTCCTCCTGTGTGAGATTGAATTCAATTTGATTGGTCGAGTGAAGATGGTAGATTAGATTCAAGAGGAGGAAGGGTATTAATGTTAGTCTATTCTCCTGCTCCCTAACCCATTTCAGAATCAAATCTCCCATTCCTCTTTAATATTAACTCTTTTTAGTAAAAAATCATGGAAATTAAAGTCTATATTTAGTTTAAATCGGTTCTTCCATTATGAAACCCTAGAAAATAGAAAAAAATTTCTTTTGTTGGTCTACAAAGAAGATTAAGGGGCCAAAGACTTTGGCCCCTGATCCGGACTATCCTGCCCGGACCAGGCCAACCCATCCTGACTAGCCACCCCGAATGGGTGGCATTGATCCGGACTGGCTAGCTCGGATCAAGGGGCCAGAGTCTCTGGCTCCCTGTTCGGGCTAGCCAGCCCGAATCAATTCGGTTGATCCGGGTTAGCAGCCCCGGATCAACCGAATTGATCCGGGCTGGCTAGCCCGGACTGCGAGTGGCCACTGGTTCATACAGATATGTATTTCTTTTCATGCAGTAATTGTGTATTGCCACATTATTTTGGTAGTAATGATGCCATGTATATTTCTTTACTCCTAGCAATCTTTTTCGCGTATTTGGTTGTGCTGCTGGGAGTAACGAGGCAACAACTTTGGAAGCCAGTAAAAATCCTGTGAGGTATGGTTATAATGATACTGATAATTTTATTTACCTTTAATAGAAAAGCAAAAATGAAGAAACAGTAGCTGTAATCCAAGTTCCCGAAAGAAATCAAATTTAGGTATTTGTTTCTTCAAAATGAAAGTAAGAAAGACAAATAAACATGGAAGAGAACGAAAAACATGTAATTTTCATTTCTGGATATAATGGTATAAACATGCCCACGCACAAAGCACCGCTAACAACACAGACATGAAGAAGAAAAGAAAAGAAAACCAAAAAATAATAATAAAGAAGGAAAGAAGACCAACAGATATTTTTGTCCTTCTTTAATGGTGTATTCACTTATGTTAACTAGTTTCTCTTTATAAACTTACTGAGTAATACTATAAAGGGCCATCAACAGAGTTGCAGGCCTTGATGAAGATGCTGATAAGGAATTGGCTGCTAATTATTGTGGATGTATAATACAAGACCTATATATTATAGTGACAAAATCCCGTGAAAGCAAGGCCGCATATATGATGGTTGCAATTGAATTTTTGCGAGTAGAATTGTGATGGATACAATTGCACTTAAATTGGTGGAACACTACTTGAGCAATATTAAGAGACTATAAGTTTCATTAAAGCATGATGTTAATTAGCTGTGTGCTGAGGTTTTTGTCTCATGGCCAGTCTCTTTACATATATCTTTAATTTACAAATTACAAATAATTCTACGAAACATGACAGATTCTAAAATTATTATCATCATTACAAGCTTCATATTTCTAGTATTTTGATCCATTCCACCTGCAACGAGATGAGACAAAGAAAATTGCAAGACGCTCGAACACCATCCGAAACCATTTTCTCAAAGAGTTGGCAAGTTTTACTTAGCTTCCTAACCTTCAGAAACCCATCCAGCAAATTATTATAGATCATGGTATCAGCCCGAACACCATTATACCCCATCTCCCGAAACATCCGGCTCGCTTCCTCCACCAAGTACGTCTTGGCACACCCCTGGATCAGCGTCCGGAACAGTCCTAATGCAGCGCCCAGCATCCCCCAGCACCCAAACGCATGTATCAGCACGTTGTAACTGCGGCGATCAAACCGAAAGTTTCTCTTGGACAATTCGTCGAACAGGTCGCGGAAGTCCTCCTGCATGCCGGCTCTGCGGAGCGCGACGAGCAGGCGGGTGCAGGTGGCAGCGTCCGGGTGGTGATGCGTCGACGACTAGAGCGTTTTCATGAATATGGAGAGGGCGAGAGGGAGCTGGGACTTGTCGATGAGCGCGAGGACGACAGAGCTGTAGGTTTGGGGAGTGAGAACGGCGCCGGAGTTTTGCTGCGCAATATCGAGGGCGGCGAGGGCGTCGTTGAAGCGGGAGTGGCGGAGGAGGGAGTTGAGGACAAGTGATCGGAGGAGGACGGCGAGGCGAAGGGCGGGGAGGAGGTGGTCAATGTAGTTGGAGCGGGCAAGTGATCGGAGGAGGACGGAGAGGATTGAGGAGGGGGGAGGGAGATGATGGTGACGTGATATGGAGGAAGAGGGAGAGTTTGGTGGAGGGGGAGATGGAGGGGTGACGCAGGAGGTGGAGGAGAATGGCGGAGGGGAGAGAGGGGAGGTTGATGGTTGAATTAGAGGGAGCAGAGATTTAGAGCAGAGGGGAAAAAAGGATTTAGAGAGGAGGAGATGATAAGGGTAATTCGGATATATATGTGTGCTCACTAAGAAAATCCAAGATTTTTTAAAAGGAAGAGTGTGCGCACTAGGAAAAGTGGGCTCTCTAGGAAAAAAAACTATGCCCATCTAGAAATTCCCTCATAACGCTATTGTTTAATTATCATCTTCTCCTTCAAACAAGTCTTTCTTGCAAAATCAACCTACTCTTTTTCTTTATTACATTTTTGGAAACACCCGTTCCTTAACCTTTTCTGAATAGCACCATTCTGCTTCTACACACTTCTGGAAACGCCCCTTCTCTTTAGAAGTTTTGCGAGTTACTCCGGCAAAAATCGATATTACGCAAATATTTTATTAACTAAATTATTTATTTCATCTACAAACAATTATTATTATTATTATTATTTGCAAAATCCGCCTATCCATCTTCTGCAAACAATTCATACAAAACTTCAGAGAGTTCATCAGTGTCATTGCAGCAGAGCAGATAATATATGATAGAACAACGATAGAATTTACAGTATTGATGCAATGAACTTGAAATTGCAATCGGAACAATACCCTCAAAAGATTTATTCGGATTGTATTTAAACTTTTTCTTTACTAATCTTCTACCAACCATGTCATTAGAGATGGGAATGAACGCGTTCACATGTCAATTCTTAGTCTATTCCATTCAAATTTTTGCAAAAATAAAAATTTTATTTCTCTAATTTAAAATTATAAATAGAACAATTAAAAAATTGACATGCTGAGGCATCTTCTATTATCCTATTTAATATCAACAAGACCCGACATCAAGTAAATACAACATATGGGATCGACTCAGAGGTTACTAAAAGTAGAGAACTATCTGTACTTGAAGTGATCATAATTGCAACACCAACATGCATTCTAACCCATTTTGAAATTCTCAACAAGAACTAAGCCTCTTATCCCAATTATCGAGACAGGCTATATGAATAGAAAAAAAATATGCCGGATCGAGCACATAGATTATCTTTATCCATTAATTCCTATAGAGCAATACATCTATATCCTTTAGTATTACCTCAATTCATATTTTTTTCAAATATCTATTTATTCTCTTAACTTGCTCTACATTGATAAGTTTCCCTAGCCTAACTAGTATATTCACAAGTCCATGCGGCATATGACCAAAACATCATAGGAAATTTTCTCGCATTTTCTCTATTATAGGAGTTATCTATTATAGGAGTTATGCCTAGCTTAATAAGAATATCCTTATTTTTATTTTATCTCTTCTAAAGTTACTACATATTCAATGAACCATACGCCTTTCTCCTACAATCATCTTCTATGCGCCTCTCTCCTACAATCATCTTCTATGCTTAATATCTCTTTAGAGCCCAACATTTCTACATTCTAATAGCAATTACATAAAAACTTCCCATCAGTCTTAGTGGATTATTATGATTGCATAAAACCCTCGTTGTGCTTCTCTATTATACCAACCAATTTGAATCTTATAATTGACATCATTATCAAGCCGGATAATATTATGAACAAATAACATGTACTAAAGTTTCTCATCATGAATAACTTTAATAAGCTCATCAATCACTACAAAAAATATAAAAGGCTCGATATAGATTCTTTAATGTAATCTAATTGTAATAAAAAAAAAAAAAAAATCACTTTTTAAGTTACCATTGATTTTGACATTTACCACTGCTTCATCTCTCTTCGTCAATATCTACCATAATGCCTTCCTCAATACCTCATATATGCTTTTCTCTAAACCAATAAAACTGATGTGCAAATATCTACTCCCTCTCAAAATCACTCTATAAATTAGAGCAACGAATAGCCTGTCATCAATTCTCCCAGCACGAATTCAAACTAGTCCGAGACATCTTAACATTCTGTCATAACATATACATTCAATTATCCTTTTCCAAAATTTCATCCAGTGACACATAAGTTTTACATTCATTTAATCATTTGAAGTTCTCTAAAACGGATAAAAATTATTTCATACATATTTGATACAAAGGTATTTTACATTAGATTACACAAGTGAATGAGGAATGAATGAGAGGGCTTAATACATTACAGTGGTCAGCAAGCTCTAATCAACACTCTATGCAGAGCCTATATTCTAGCTGCTCAGCCGATCAAGAATAGAGTGAACTGAGATCAAGAAACCCTTGAATCTTGGTCTAGGAATGTATATTAGCGGACGTGAAGTACAAACTACAACTCAACCATTTCTAGGTGAATATGTGTGCCCTTTATGCTGTACTTCCAGAACCAGCTTCCTGTATCCATCATTTCCGCTCCTACAGGGTCTAACTTAACTGCAAAACCTGGACTATCCGAAACGATACACATTTTATAACCATTTGGAACTTCAAATACATGATTGCCCTCAAAGACTACATCTTTTGCCTCAAATTCCGCATTTCCTTGCAAAACAATTTTCAGACACTCAAACCTCTGAACATCATGTTTCCAATAGACATTGTCACTAGATGCCCAGTTTATTCCTTTATTCAAGACCTTGACATTCTGTAATTTGCATCTCCCACATCTGTGCCCATAGTGCATAGTTAAAGCATCAATTTGAATTATTCAAGTTTGGAAGATGACCCTTATTTAGATATGGGGTAACGCAAAATACCTGTGTCCATAGTGCAGTATAGGCTCATCATTTTCTTCTTCCTTTGCAGAGCCCATCACATTTTCCGCCACGACTATAAGACTTCCATCAAGCTGGACGTTTTGGGAAATTATGACTCATTTATGGCATGCACAAGAAATATAAATAGAAAGTAAGGAAAGAATCAAGAAATGACTACCTGTACATCTCTCCATAAAAACTCTGCCACTTCTAGTTGTAGTTCAGAACCTGCCGAAATAGAACCCCCAGAGAACTGCAGGAATTTGAACTTCAGATAATAATTACATAGCCAATGAGGACAATCCAACTTAAAAATTTTCAGATAATTAATGGACTCCCTTTCAATGGGGAGGACAATTGGTAGTATCGAAATTTATATTTAAGTATTTTAACTTTGGCCACTATCTATGCCATGCATGCATATGATTTGAATTCTACCTTACTATTGTTTCATGTTAGAGAGAGAGTATTCCAATCTGACATACCGTACTATCTATGCCATGCATAACTATCAAAATATTATTCCCTTGGTCCTAATGCCCACTTTCAGGCACCCAAATTTGACTGTATTTCTAATCCTACTAACCGAATACCCTGGCATTTATCTCAATTATTCAACACAGTGCATCATGCAATGAAGTTGGTATTGATCACCAAATATATAAACCAAGGTAGGAATCTCATTATAAAATGTCAAAGAAATTAAGCAATAGTATGGACCAAAAATATTCATACCTTTTGTCTAGTAACCTCCCAAAGTGGACCCAAAGCAGGATGAAGAAGAATTATGAATGCCGGTCCAGAATTGCAATATTTAGCATTATCTTCAATCTGATATATTTTACCAAAAAAAAAAACAAATTGAAGTTTCTCATGAATTACAAAAATAACACAAAACAAAAGGTGCTCATGTTAGAATACGGAAAATTAGAACAATCAGAAAAAGAGATCAGTTGCACGAAAACATTAGCTTTCCCATGATGCCGCTTATTTGGGGAAGATTCAATGATCAATTCGTATAACTTGCATTATGACAGTTGGGAATGTGCTTCCATTTTGCTGAGGCTTATATGTGCCATAGAGGTGGATTGATTAACTATGCAAGGAAGTCCTATCAAATTGCCTCATCATCTAGACTTGACATAGGGAGCACTTCCTAGTTGCATGAATCTAAATTGTACGAACTGTATATAGGTTTTCCCTTCCCCATGGCTAAACTAGTTCGCATCACAGGTGAGAATTTCCCCCCACGTTATAAAAGACTGATTCAAGGAAACAGCTATTAGCAGAATTTTGGTCAATTCTTTTGTGGAACTTTACAACTCTTCTCCATAAAGGAACAACTATCTTAGAATTCTGGTTGTTATTTTGTGGAGCTTTACAACTTTGCTCCATAGCTCATCCTATTTTCATGGGAAAAGGCATGGTTGTCAGCCTTTTCCATCAACATCCAACGAAGTTAACATGAGAACCGAGCTCTTTAAAGAATGTGCATCCACCATGGAGAACGTCTGCCTAGACTTGTTGACCCTTTTTGGAAGTTCCTCCTCAGATACGTTAAAGCTCTTCAAGAAGAATCATCTAATCCACCATTTCCATTTTCGGAAACTAAAAAAACATTAAAGAAGGCTCATAATGATCTTTGAGAAGATCACAAGGTGCTGAAGTGGCTGGAGGGGGGAGGGGAATGCACCAGACCGGTATTGACACATATAGGCCCGTTCCTGAAGTTGGTTGATATGCATTAACTTAAAGTGGCCCAGCAACTAGGTCATGCTCCGGAAAAGGATGATAGATGTAGGCTTATTCCCTTCCTTCCGCAGATAATTACTCTTATGGTCAATTGGATCTAGTACTTATGCTAAATGTGTCTGAATAAGAAAACAAAGCAAATGAAGTACATCCTAAAGTAAACCAATCCCTTAGTCTACTACGAAAAACACCATTGAATTTCAAAGTAGCACTGCTACATCTGCTTCAAAGATAGTGGAAGTAGGCAAGGTTGCCAGCAGAAATGATAGGTTGGTTGAGTCAATTAACTGTCATGTGACGAAGAGGAAAGCAGCAAAAAGAGCCTCAGGGACCACAGGGAAAAGCTGCTATTGTATCGATTTCCAATGTTTAAAATAACGATAACAGTAATGTTTTGTCTCTATTAGGTTATATAACATATAGCGTAACACATAACGTAGGTTACGCGATTTTCTATTTATTTAATTAAAAATAAATACGAAACTATATAAAATAAATTTTATAAATTGAAAATTGAATTAAAAATTCTAAAAGAAAATATAAAAAAATTATATACCAGTATTAAATCTAAATTTCTAATAAGTTTCACAGTAATTCTCATACTTATCTTCATAAATTAAATTACATTCCCACCCATAATTTCAGTCATTATCAAAATAAGAAAACAAGATTTCAAATTTATTTTCAATTATTATCAATATTGTAATTTATATTTTGTAATGCTCAATTTATGTTATTTTTAATTGTTTATTTTAGATTAACTGAGAATTCAATTTAATCAACAAGTAAGAAATTTCTGTAATTGGAAATAAATTATAACAAAAAAAAAATTCAGTAATTGAAAAGAAATTATAACAAGTAAATAAGGATGTATAAACCAAAAATGTCACAAGCAATCAAATAAGCAAATAACAAGCTGTCAAGCAAAAAAAACTATAGCAATTCGCTAATCAAAATAAATAATCGAAATCAATATAAAAACTATTTAAAAATTATTGTAAATAACGTAATTTAACGCAACGTAAAATAACGTAAAATACGCATCATTACAGTGCGTTGAGTTACTTTTGACTGTTAAGTAACGTTGGCTTTCTGTTAGATTTCATAATGCAACATAACGGGTTTCATAACGCGTTATTTTCAAAATTGTCGATTTCATTATGTATGCTAATGAAGTGAAGACAATGGAGTGAAGATATAATCGTCTTCCAAGCTCCATCTGTTGTTGATGGTCAACCATAAAAGGCTGCTTCACCTCATCCCTGGAAGGGGGTCGGTTCGGTTTACTTCACTCCTCCACAACTGGTCAAGATCAAGGATACTTGCCCTGAGACCCGAAGTAAGTAGTCACGAAGGTGAGTTTGTGTTCACATCTTGTTTTCCAATCTTTCCAATTCTGTAATGGTGGATGTAAAGGGCATCTAACTTGAGGAGTCTACAATAATATCCAAATATAGGTGCATAGTATCTTAGGAAAATATTAACAACCTAAGCATTGCAAGCTTGCTTTCTCTCCCGCCGAGAGACAGAGAAAAGATTCGTTTGAAGTTTGAGTACTTATCTCGATTTTCATAATCCCCTAATGGCTAAGCACATTACTATAAAAGTTTTTGAAAAAGTTATACAATTGGCTCCTAAACCTAACCACCAATGTCAACCGTCCAATTGGTGCCAAATCGTAACCCAGGAAATTATATACGAAACTGCTACTGTCCTGGAACTAAAAGACCAGTCGCAAGTAAACGACCCTAATTTGTCATGCACCTACAACCAAATGCTAGTCTCCAAAATTCTCCTGTCAAAGGAACAGTCATAAGTGGAAGAAAATTTGCAAGATATACATTCAGACCGCCAATGTCAACCATCAAGTTACAGTTAAATTCGAAGAGGAACATAGAATCATTCATGATAGTTGATAAATAATAGCTTTGATGATTGTAAACATAAAGACTGGATAAGATGATAAGAAATCACATTGTAGTTTGCATCAGCAATCCAGTATTAAACTTTTGGATTGGATAGCTTGTAGTTCCAATCCATTTTTGGAGAAATCCAAGCAACATCTAATATAATATCCTAACCTATCAGTACTAAAGAGAGTAAATAAATTAAATGCATAAACTGTTGGCAATGACTGATATCATAGGATGAATATACCTGCTCTGCTCTAAAGTATGAGCAACAAGAAACCAGGTTCTCATGATATACTATGAACTCCATATTACCAAAATTTACTATATGTTCATTGTTATAACAAGCAAATAAGGAATAATTCACATGTCATAGAAAAAAAACAATTTTGATTTTATGAGCAAACTAGAAGAAATAAGTAGAAATAATAGAGATGAAATTAGTTATTTAGTTGGATTTGATTTGATTTGATTTGATTAGGAATTTAGTTAGATTTTGAATTTTTAGAGATTTGTTATTATCTTGTTGCTTTAAAATTCTCTATATATATGACTTGTAAAATCCTAATTTGGGATATAGAGTAAAATATGATTTCTATTGAGAGAATGTGATTTGCTTTATCAAATCTTTTCTCGAGTGATTCGTGAGAGAGTGGGCGTGTGATTCGCGTGGGCGTGAAGTCCAAACCCTAATTTATCCTCCAAAACTCTAAATTCTTCTCCAATTTCTCCACCACAAACCCTAAATCGCTTCCATCCTGTGTCAAATTGGTATCAGAGCTCAAGATCCGCATCTTCTCGCATCTCCATCTTCTTCCTTCTACTTCCATATTCTTTTTATTTTATTCTTTTGCTTTCTATTTTATTTTAAAAAAAAACAGATCAAATCTGTGATCCAAAAAAAAAACTAAAAAAAAAAACAGTAGATTAGATCTGAAAAAAAAGAGCAAAAAAAAAATCAGATTAAAAAAAAAGAAAAAAAAACGAGTGAGAAAAAAAAGAAGAGAGAAAGAGATAAAAAAAAAAAAAAAAAAAAGAAAAAAAAATTGAGTGAAAAATAGTCAGAGAGAGAGAGATAAAAAAACCAAATTTCTCCTCTCCGACACCGCTTTCATCTCCGATCTCTCTGTTTAACCTTTGCTTCATCGCTCCTCCTTTTCCCCTTTGAAGCAAAGAGGTAAAGTCTAATTGGGTTTGGGTTTGAGATCAAATCAGGTCCAACAAAAACCCGAGAATAAATTGGACCCAACCCAATAGCAACAGTAGAACCGATACCCACTCTAGTGCAGATCCAGTCCAACTTGACTTTTGGGTACAATTAAGAGTTAACAACGGAGCAGACCCATTAAGAAGAAAGCAGGCATATTAAAATTTTTTGGGTGTTTTTGAAACTATTTTGACTCCAATTCGCATCCAGATTGAAGCCCAGTTCACATCAGATTTTTCAGGTATTTTCGAAACTTGCTCTGAAAATTTTGGAATCATGGGATTTATATTTTGTGGTAAATATATCAACACTGATACTAATTTTAAACAAATAGAGTGTGATATATACACAACAGTTCCATATTTTTATGGTTATAATGACCATAATGGTTATGAAATTGGGAGAACAATTTAGAATAATTTTTCTGTTACTTTCCTTTGACTTCAGAGCATGAATATAATTATGCTAAATTGAAGTTGGTTGGAGAAGTTTTTGATTGGTACTTCAACAAGTATAAATCTCGTCCAACTTGGAAATGGTTGCAGTTTTTTCTTCGTACACGGTATACTCCGCATCTTGTGTTTAAACAATGTTCAAAATGTGAAAGATATGGACACTCTGCTCATCAATATCCTTCTATCAAATGTTCAGCATGTGGAGAATTTTGGCATTATGAGTATGAGTGCTCTAAAAAGAGTCCAGATACCGATATAACCGCTTCCGAGATTTTAGGCGATGAGACCGAGTGCAGCATATAACTTGCCACAGATCTAAAAGTTGATTCGATTTTTCTGCCAGGGCTAACTACAGAAACACTCATTTGCCATGTTCATGAGGATCGTGTTTTTAGTGACTTTCCAGCTCACATTCCATATTCTTCATTTTCTATAGAAACGACAGATTTTTACTTCTCTCCATGCCTTCTACAATTGTTACTGTCGCCATTGTAGAAATGTCAGATAGCATATATTTAACTTTCAAACTGTTCGATTTTCTTATATTTAGTTCGGTGGAAAGTTTTGCCAGATCTTGAGAAGATTGACCAATTTCAATTAACTGTGTTTAACTTTCTTCTTATCGTTATTCACCAAGTTGAATATTTCTAAGCGCGGGAGAATTGATAGAGATGAAATTAGTTATTTAGTTGGATTTGATTTGATTTGATTAGGAATTTAGTTAGATTTTAGATTTTTAGAGATTTGTTATTATCTTGTTGCTTTAGAATTATCTATATATATAGCTTGTAAAACCTTAATTTGGAATATAGAGTGGAATATGATTTCTTTTGAGAGCATATGATTTGTGAGAGAGTAAGCGTGTGATTCGCCTGGACGTGAGGTCCAAACCCTAATTTATCCCCCAAAAAACCTAAGTTCTTCCCCAATTTCCTACCACAAATATTAAATTGCTTCCGTCCTGCATCAAGAAATAAAAACCAGCCAAATACAACTAAAGGATGTCACTTTCTATATAAGCCGTCCAGAAACCCATACAACTTTCTTATTTACTTCAAACTGAGTGTTGTCTGCCACTTACACGATACTTGCTTGTGACACTCTAGAGCCGTGCAGATTTTAAGAGCTCAAAAGGTTGTATGTTTTGATATAAGAGGATTCTAAACCAATAGAACCTAGACACCTTGTAAATATGAAGGAGGCTTCATAAACTAGTATTATACGATTGTATCTATGGCTTAAATCACTAAGATTCTATTTTGTTCCCATCTCCTTCAAAATAAACACGTCCTAACAATTACGAATTTTGATGTGCATTATATATACACACATACCTACAAATACACCAGTTCGACGAAGAGAGTTTACCAACATAGGATAAGTTAAAAGAGTAAAAGGAAGACCGAAGAAAACATGGACGGAGGTAATACAAAAATATATGGATTCTACAAGTTTAAATGAGGGCATATTACTCAATAGGAATGAATGGAGAAGGATTATCAATGTGAGCGATCCGACGTGATTCTCTTTTGGTTCATGTAGCCTATCCCAAGTATTTGGGATAGAAGGCTTGTTGTTGTTGTTCATTATATATACACACATGCACAAATACACATAGCTATGTTGTCTTGGTGATGTATCATACTTTTTTTTTTTTTAGAATTTGTCGTGTCGCTATGCCATTTGAATCTACGTCCCATGTCCGTATCCATGCCTCAGAGGGCTAAGATGTATAACAAAGTTGTAGACCTAGGATTTTTCCCATGGCCTTCATTTTCTTATACTATAATCCTACCAGTAAAAGTTAAAATATGAAAAATATCTTGCCTGCTCAATTTGAGTTTTATGACCAATTCTCTAAGCTTAGAATCTCATATGTACTTTTGTCTGTTATTTTTCTTAATTATTTCTTGAAGGTTGCTAGTCAATTCGAACATTCAAGGGAACAAGGAGTAATTGTCCTAGGTGGGATAATTTTGGAGGAAAGAAAATTTGGTGGATGATTCTTTATTTAGTGATAACGTGGGGTAAGTGAAACTTAGATAATATGGGTAATGTGGGATAACTGAAACTCTAAGCATGTGGGGAATATATATCTTTAACTGTTATAGATTAATTAATTAATAAATTATTGACATGATATTAACAAATCTTATCAATATACAATTAGTAATTATTATTTACTAAACCTTCTAGTAACTAATTAACAAATATGTCAAAGTAATAAACACAATATTATTTATCAATATTTTAATTTATAATTAGTAATAGGAAATTTTGTACTATTATTTCTTAATAAATTAGTCAATAGTATTTTATTAATAGATATTTGATAATAATATTTTTAACAATAATATAGAAATTATAACAGTAATTCATAATCAAGACCAATCAACAAACAAAAATATTTATAAATAAATTGTTTCACACTATTGTACTTTTATTACTAGTAGATAATTTTTTAGTAACAATCATACTAGTAGATAAATAAAAATTGTAGTAAAATATTATTTTATTGATAATAACTATCATATTAATAATTAAGAGAGACGACATTAGGAGGAGCCACAAAAATTCTCTTCTCAAATTATTCCACTTTCATCAAAGTGGGATCATCTGAGCATTGGAATTGGACTAGATTTGAAAAGGGAACTCAAAAGAATCATTTTTTGTCCACTTTTAATGCACAAATGCAAATTATTCCACTTCCAATAATCAGTCTAGTTAACTAAAACCAAAATCTCCAGTTCCAGTTTTAGTTCCAATTGGATAATCCATAAAATTTACAACCCTAACCCCCACACCCTCCAAAAAAAACATGATCAAAATGGATTTCCCTACGACATGTGATTTATGATTTACTCTTTTTTTTTGTGAACCTAAAAAATTTTGGTAACTTATAGTTGGGATATTCTATGCTAAGGATGGATAATGTGCATTCTTCTATTTTTCTTATTGGTTAAGAAGCATGGACACTTCAAAATAAGTGTAGTGTTCGTATCATATACATACCAGACACCGACACTTGCACGGTTTTACCAATACGTATCAGATACATGAAACCGTTTTGAATTTTAAGAAATAAAAAACTTGCGTGACTGAGACATGTCCATTTTCAAAAAATCATACAGAATGGAGTAATGTCCATTTTTAAAGTTAATAATGATTGCACGATGAGCATTATGAAGTCGAATGTTACTTAAAAAGACATAAAAATTCTTGACATAAAATGGATACAGAGCTAATATGCTTCAGTTACCTTATAAAGATAGAGCCTTCAGATACTTAATTTAAGGTACTTATCCATTAACTTGTATTCAATTTTTTCTAATATAATTACTTGATTATAACATATGCTTTAAATCATTAATTTTTTTTCTTTTTTTCTACTTTAAAAAAAAAAAAAAACATCTTTAATGATTACAAGTTTTAATGTACGTTATATATATCATATGCATAAATACACGCTTATTTATATTGCCATATCCCTATGTCATACTCTTTTAGGATTTGCTATGTTCTTGTGTCCGTCCTGTCGTATCAGTGTCTCATGTCCGAGTCCATTGCTTAAGGATGCTAAGTATAACAAATTTGGAAGGCACACAAAGAGAGAATAAAATGAACTAAAAATGCATGAATTGCTATAAAACATTTATATGTACTTCAGTAGTTGAATTTCAGTGTAATTATATTCACCCGTCGTGATTGCATGTATTGCCTCAAAATTCATGTACTGCATAATAGGATACATCGTTTGATGAACTCTATTTTAGGTGTGAAATGAAAATTATGAAAATAATAATAAATACAAGTAAAAACAATAAAGAGAGATGCAATAATGTTAGGAGTCCTGGGGTACTAGCTATAACAAGAGGTTTTATCAAGTTTTTAGTAACCTAATTTAATCATAACTTAAATTACTGATGTCAAATTAATCCAAAGATGAGTACATTGTGCTCGTCCCATATTTTCATATTTTTTTGGTGATTTTCATGAAATTTTCTATACAGTTACTTAAAATAATGTTAATTTTAATTACCAGTGAACACTCACATATTTGGCTTCTTTCTTCTTTTGACTTATAAGACAGAGTTTGAATTCATTTAGATTGGTTTCATCAGAGTTTTAAAATTTAACATAATCTATTAACTACTAACCATTTGTCCTACCTTTTTTTCCTTACTCAACCATACCTCCCACAACCTCATCTCTCCAAATTGTAGATTTTGTCTCCTCTTGGCTGTTGGACTGAAGTAAACAAGAGAGAAAAAGAGATTTTCTATGTCATTTTCCTCTCACAAGCTCGCTTATTTGTTATTTTTTTTTCTCATTATCTTTTTACGTTTGAGTTTTGAAGAAAAGATTTAGTTTCCAAGTTTATTCAACCTCCATAACTTTAACATCATCACTCTCATCTTCATCATCTCCTCAAGAACACAAGGCAAGTAAAATCGAACCCACCTATATGATTATTTGTATTTAAAATGTTTTTTTATGGTTAATTTAGAAACTAGATATGTTTAAAACTTTAAACTTACAAAGACAATGTCTTTCTACAAAATCTCTATACATATGCTAAAAAAAAAAGATCTTTACACTTTGCTCCATATTTACGTTTCAAATTTTTGGTTTTACATGTCCCTCTATACCTAAACTACAAGTTGCTAACTTTAACTATATGCTTTATAAAGATATTGTCTTTGCATATTTTCACCATGTTTGGATACAAATATGTGATTTTTCTATATAATTCCTTCGTGTTTCTTACAAAGATTTGATTCCTATGCAAATTTCATTTTCAACTTGCCATGAGGAAATTTTCATATATATATATATATATAGATATGTGTGTGTGTATTATATCTTTATAATCATACTTTAAAGAGAGTTTCCCATGTAAGTTTTTACACTTAATTTCCTAAAATATGACTTTTATACAAGTTATTACGTTTATGTGATAATCCATTTTATGCCACCCCATATTTACCTGATAATTATAATTTTTAATAAATTTGTTACTATTCCATACCATTAAATCATACTAAGATTTGGTAAAATTCACATATTATAAAAGTAATAGTCATGATAGTGTTGAACCTATTAAATGGATATCTTTATAACCTAATACCCACTTATCTAATATGTGATTTATATGCATTATTTGTATACGTAGCTTACACACATGATCAATATTTCCATGACACTCGTTATAGCATTCTGTGACTTCATTATGTTTAGCTTTAACTTATACATACTAGTTACTTAATGCACAATACATGAAAAAATGTTGGATTACCTAGATTAGTACTTAAACTTGTCATGAATCCCAAATTGCTCGTTAACTTGATTACGCGATGGAACTTGTCTTGTTACTCGGATATTGATATGATCATAAACATGTGTGTGTGTATATATATATATATATATATATATATATATATATATATATATATATATATATATATATATATATATATATATATATATATATAACCTTGACCTAACTTGTTTATTGTATTCCAGACGGATTTATATGTATCATTACTTGAAACCCCTAAATGCTGGAGTCATACCGTATCATGAAAAGTTTAGGATACGTGGGCAACCGAATATAGGTATCAGCTTGAGTGATACTGAGACTAGTGATTCAGTATCAGCTTGAGTGATTAGCGATATGACTGCTTTAATGCCAGCATTTTAGTAGGGTCTTGAGTATGCACGGATACTTTCATGATAAAAGTCTATTATTCACCAATTAATTCCAAAGATAAAATATTAATTTAAATTTGACATATACGTGTATTCCTGCCAGATATTATTATTTGAATATTAACTTTTTCTCATACGTGTATAACTTATATTTGCATTCATAGTTCACTTGTTAATTTACGTTGTACAATTCCTACATTATTTGTTTTACTTGTCGAGTTTGATCCTGATTTTTCTCCGTATGCTCAGGTACTAAAAACGAGAGTGAGAATTTCCTAGGCCTTTACCTTTGTACTTTTGGATTTCGTACGTTTTAATCTTAACTGAACTAAATTTATCTATTGTACTTGTTACTTCCATAAGATAGACATGTTATATACCTTTTATATGGCAATAGCCTAATTTTCAAGATCTTGATGGGTGAGATATTTTAATTTGTTCATTTTTATTGTTATTTATTAGCCTCGTGCATGTCAATTTATACATGCCTGCCAATAGCACTCTGTTCCATATTTAGTGGTGAACAAAGGTACAAGGTTTAAGTTTCAAAGTAGTATTACATTTCAAATAAAATGACATACCTGAGGAATGTCTATATTACAATGTGAAAGAAGATCTGCGCCATTCCGTATAACATCTAACAAAGCACCATCTGGGGTCTGTATCACAAATCAAAGGAGAGTATGTTAAGAAGATTGAATTCATCAATACATGATAATAAAACATCACGAAATAATTTTTCAATCTGTAAAGAAGCAAAATCATTATAAGGCATCTCGCATCAGCTGAAATCAATTCTTATCCATCAGCTAATTCATATACCTTTCTGTTCATCATAATCTACAACAACAACAACAACCAAACCTTTTATCCCAAGTATTTGGCGTAGGCTACATGAACCAAAAAAAGAATCACGCCGGACCGATCACTTTGATATGAATTGATTTTACTATGTTTCTTACAATAATGACTTTGCTATCGCATCTGTTCATCATAATCTATAAACTTTTATTATGTTTCTTACAATAGGCATTCACGTGAGCACGGACAACCTAGATTAGCAACTTTAAAAATGAAAACATGGATACTTATAACCAATTGGCATAGGGGAAAGGTTTAACTATTTCAATGTACATTAAAAGGATGAAATTTTCTTACAATAACATGAGCCAGAAGAGAGGTTGTTCGATAAGTGGAGCCTTAAAGTACTTGTTGTAATTTTCTTGATGTTACTGTAATTCAAGTAACGATAAATTATTGACCAATAATCCATAAACCAATCTTTTAAAATAGATTTAAAAGAACCACTTGACACAGGATGAAAGACAAATTAGGGTTAGGGTTTTGAAATTTGGGATTTTTGGAGGAATTGCGGAAGAACAGATAAATTGGGAAAGAACTTACAACATTCGGGAATCCACCCAGGCGAATCCATGATCACTCTCCACGAATCCACGAGAAAAGATTTGGCTCAAGCAAAATCCACGCAAGGAATTTCTCAAAATTTTCATATATTATTCGTCACCTCCAAATACTTCATACAGAGCGTATATATATAGAAAAATCCTAACAAGCAAAATTCTAATAGAATCCAAAATCCTATCAAAATCCTAATTAAATAAAAAAATCCAATCAAATATTCTTATAGAATCCAAAATCCCAACAAAATCCTTATAGAATCAAATCTAATTTCCATCACCACTCAATTCAAAATTTAAATAAAGATACTTAAATACTCAATTTGCTTAAATAACTAAGACAAGGTAAAGTATATTAGATGGGCAAAAAAAATCACAATTTTTTGCCTAATTGCTAACATGATTGTGTTTTTTAGGAGCCATTAGGAGAAGGATTGAATAAGAAAGATGAATGGGCAGGGGAAGGATGAAAAGGTAATGGAGGACATGAAAAACACAGCTCGGGACAATGGAGTAAGGATATATTCTTTGAAGAAGAATCACATGTATGACTTGGTGATGCTCCCCAACAAGAAGTGAGCTTTGAAGGACATGTAGGTGTTCAAAAAGAATCCAAAAGAAAATGATATACAATCTTGATACAAGGCAAGACTGGTTGTAAAAGGCTTCAACCAACGAAAGGGAGTTGACTTCCAAAAAATATTCTCGTTAGTGATAATAATGTCATCAATCCAAGTGCTACTCAGACTCGCAACTAGCATGCACTTGAGCTTGACAAACTAGATATCAACATTACATTTTTGTATGGGAATTTGCATGTGGAAAGCACTTGGAAGAATGGAAGGGCTTTGTGGGGAAAGATAAAGAAGAGCTTGTATGGTTTGAAGCAACCTCCTCATTAGTGACATCACAAATTTCTCTTTTATAGGGATCAAGTATTGCTCAGTTGGCCCTGGACCATTGTGCACATCAATAAGTTCGCCAGAGGCAACTTTTTCATCTTACTGATATGTGGATTATCGGATAGGATAACTCCAAGATAGAGAAGCTGAAGAAGCTCAGTAGGTCCTTCAATGTGAAGGATTTGGGACCAACATGACAGATTTTAAGGTGAGCATTACTCATGATAAGGAAACATGACATCTGTAGTTCACGAGAGAGCTATCTCAAGGACAAAGCCAAACTAGTTAGGTCTCACATGGAGTTAGTTCACATTAAGCTCACAACAATGCCCTCTTACAGAGGACAAAGAGGAGATGAAGTCGGTTGCTAATGCTTCAGCTTAGGAGTTTGATGTACGTCACAGTATGCATGAAAATAGACATCGCACGTGCAGTGGGTGTCATGAGTAGGCTCATTTATGCTCCTGAGAAGGAGCACTAGATAATAGTCAAGTAGATAATGAGATATCTCAGATGTACGACGAAAGTCAACATACGTTTCGAAGACAGATTATAGAAAATTAGTTTGCTATAATGATGCAGATTGGGCTAGGGATGTTGATACTCAGATATCCGTATTAGGGTACTTGGCAACATTTGTAAGGGAGTTATATTTGATAGTCTAAGATGCAAAAGTGTGCTGCATTGTCTACAATAGACTTAGTACATAACCATTATAGAAGCTAGCAAGATGTTATAAATGAAGAGGTTTTTGAGAGATCTTGATCAAATTTAGGAGTAAGTTGTCTTGTGTGACAACAAGAGAGCATACATCTTTGCAAGAATTCAAGTTTCCATTCAAAGCCAAAGCGTATTGACATCAATTAGGAGGTACTTGACAGAGAAAGCCACAAGAGGAGAAAGCCCGTAAATATGACAATAGTTCAAATATGATGAAAAAGCCATTGCTTAAGAAAAAGAAAAAAAAAAGTTGTCAATAATTGGGCAACACGTCGCTTGAGGAGCTATGGCGATGGACTTCCTCCCTTAGGGCTCTAAGGAGAGAATTAAAGGGATTTCTGCCCAAAAATCAGATTTCAAAATAAGCTTGAGATCCACTTATATACAATCTATAAGCTGGACTAGCTAGTGTCGTTAACAGTGGCTCAATATCTGTAGTGTCAACTGAAGCCACAAATGACCAAACGATGGTTCCAAGATTTCCAGAAAGCAAAATACATTTTTCTGCAGGAGCCATCGGTGGCTCCAATACCCCAGTGCAGATTCTCTCTAAGCCACTGGCCCTAGACCAATTGGGCTTAAGGTTTTAATCCTGTTTGTTGGTATTTCATTTAGACCTCACAAGAGTGGGAGATTTTTACAGCTTCCAAATCTTCATATAAAAAATCCAGTTGTCTCCAAAGAAGAGATTTGTTGAGGAGGGAGTTGACATAGTTAGATCTTCATATAAGGCATGAAGCACTGATCGGTCGAGATTGATGTGTGGTAAGCATTGATCCATGGAGGATCGAGATTGAGTGAACCATATCTTGAGATGAAGATTATGGTAAGTGTTAATATAATTGTTATTTGTGTTTTATTGGTCAGGAATAGGAAGGGTCTCTCTTCTCGTAGTTTGTGCTCTTAATATTTAGTAAGATATTGAGAGTGGTTAAGTAAGTGACTGCAATCCTATTTACTCTAGTTTAGTGAATCGTTTGTTGTCCCATGGTTTTTTTTCCTTTTAGGGTTCTTTTACATAAATCTTGGTAACATGTACTTGTATTATTTTACCATCTATAGCAATAGTTGTCTTGATTTGACCTGACTTCGCAAGTCCCCGAAGTATGAGATCAAGAAAGTAAGCCAATCCCAATGGACATTACCCGAAAAAGAATGTACATACAGGTAAAACGAAATAGTAACTACTTAGTGCTAGAATATAAAATAATAACCCCCAATCCTTACCTAACTTCAAAGTTTTGGTATAGTGAAGGGATTTTAATATGGTATAGAACAATCTAGATTCAAATCCCAGCAGACACGCATTTAAATGCAGATTTTTATAAAAATTGAATATTGCTACGTAAGAACATAGGTTTCGGCTTAAGATTGATGCTCAACTTGCAAAAGTGTGTTAGAATATAAAATAATAAAATCTCAACTCACACCATAACTTCAGACTTTTGGTATAGTCGCAGAGTTTTGCTATAGTGTATGGGACTTTAATAACCTAACCCACAAATTTTAAGCTAATAGGTAGCGGCCCCAACTTTCTATTTAAACTCATAATCTTTTCTTAACTATACTCATATATGAATACTTAACAATCTCCTCTATTGTGAATATAGCTTAGTTATCTAAGGGAATTATGGGTACAGGAGACCATCTAACTGTCTGTAGGTAATCTCAATCATTGTCTAAACCAGCTACCATCTTACGCCACAGCTTCACTCCCCCTTGAGCTACAATTTGGGCTCTAATACCATATTAAAATCCGTTCCATTACACCAAAACTCTAACGCTGTGGCAAGAGTTTAGGGCTATTGTTTCATATTCTAACTGTAAGCATGAGAGCATAGAATTTGCACATAATGAGAGAAGACAAGGAGCATCGGGAAAACTTGAACGGAGGCTATCAAGTAAATGAAGAAAAAGTTCAGATTGATGTAGAGATTGGCTGGTTATGGGAGAAAACTTAGCACAGTTCATGGAAGCCAAAGCCATAAAAGTATATCAAGCCTGATTACTCATGGTTACAATAAAGAATATTCTCTGAAAAAAATCCTGAAAAACCACTCCATAAACATGGGATATACATGCATAATCCACCTATGATTGAAAAGTTTTATAGTCAAAATGATTTTTCTGTTAAGTTTATCAGTTGCAATAGAAGGATTAGTCTCACATGCCTGGTGCAATGATTTGTCCATCGGTTTCCTCTTCCTTTTGGCAGATGAAGTGACTTTTTTCCTTTCATTGTACACGATAAACGTGTCCAGTGCACCTGTGAGCACATTAATGATATTACAACAGAAAAAAGTACATAAACTTAAGAAAATCTAAATGCTCTATAAAACAATCAAAATCCCATCATACTTTCAATGCTTTTATTCGACCTGGATGTAAATGTATTTAGAAAATTATCTGCAATGCTCTGCATTGTGCACTCCAGTCTACCACCAGAAATACTGCAGATTGGGAAATTAGGATGAATAATAAAACATAAAAAGAACATCAAAATATGCATAAGGAAAGCAAATAATTGAAACACGATGAAAATCCTCTGACAATTCTGTTCTTGAGAATAGATGACACAAATACCAAGGGAAAACCATTTTTTTTATCACGAGAATTTCAACAGCTTATTCTGAGGAGTAAACAAAAACTTCTAGGTTTGATAACATTTCAATGAAATAAATAGGATAACTACCATTTTATCTAACTAGATCCAAGAACAAGATCCAGTCCATCCATTTCTGGATATAAAATACTAAGCAGTTCGATTTTTGCTAATATGTGTCAGTGCCAGCAAATACTATATGGTCCATATCAAATCAGGTACCACATAACCGGATATGATATTACTGATACGTATCAGTATGAACCGATATTTGAACCTTGCATGCTCCGATTCTTGGACACTATTCACAGGTATGGTTTAACCCTTTTGTTTTCTCTCTCCATTTGTTTCTTCTTTATACAAACACTTCTGTATTCAACTAACCATAATTTATTCTGCCCAATTCCTAACTACCAAAAAATATACAAGCCCCTATTCTAGCACATTGTTGAACTGGAACCGAAGTAAACTAAACAAATACTCAAGTTAAATCTTCAATAACTCAACCAGCTAAATTCTTCAGCTCGTCACAGAGAACGGAGCGCATATATATATATATATATATATATATATATATATATATATATATATATATATATATATATATATATATATATATATATATTGGTGTATATGTTCTCGTACTTTCACTCTACCGGTGCTGCACTTAAAGTTTTCATCATTTCACTATCTGTCCCAAGCCTGGATAAAAAAGGAGGATTGTGGTACGCATGTGACAACCAGCATAAAATATTGTCACATATTATGACATAAACCAAAAATAGTCTACCCCCAGTACTTGAGATAAAAGGCTTTATTGCTTGTTTTTGGTCTGGAAGATGGATCAGCCATTGCATCTATAGAATAAATGAAATAATGCAATCTTTCATATATGCTAGCAGCAGAGCAGTGTCAACAAAATAGAGGGCATTCATTTCTGTCATATTGGGAGCGAAGCATGCCAAGAATGTGACTTTTTCCAAATCAAAATCATGCTCGTTTTTTCCATGAGTTTAAAAACATGGCCTTAAGTTGTGTTTTCCTCCACTGCCACCTGTCAACTTGCCTACTATTAGGTTCTATACCAAGAACCTTTTGTACATAACTTTCATGACCACGACTTGGTACCAAAATTAGCAGTAATGTCATTGGGTTAGCAGCTGGTCATTACTTCCAACAAATCATTTGTAAAGCCTTTTCAACTCCCATGGCTAACCCCATTTTCATGGGAGAAGGTCACAATAATAACGGTCACGATGATGATAATGTTCAAAGTTCAAACGCTCAAACACATATTTGATATAAAACATGGGCAAGGATCCTCTCAACTTTAGCTGACTCGAACTGCCCAAAAGAGCTTGATAGAAATGAGTGGATAAGGATCATCCATGTGATCGATCCAGAGTTTTCTCTTTTGGTTCATGTCGCATATCCCAAGTATTTGGGATAAAAGGCTTAGTTGTTGCTGTTCAACTGCCCAAAAGACAATGCTGTGACTTGAAAAAAATTCACGAGAAGCATTTTCAACTCATTGATAGAATCATATCACAAAATGATAAATGAGAAATTCCCATGCTTATAATTAACACATCAATAGCAGTGGCAGCAAAATTAATGAAACAGTCACAAATAAAACATCAAGTATTGTTAAAAGTAAGAAGAATTTACTTTGAAAAAAATGCATACCTATGATGGATTCCAAGATGATCCACAAATGAGACTAGCTTTTTTAGATTGAGTACCATGCCAGGTAAGCAGGTTGCATTTCGACTAGACCCAACTTTTTCAGCGAATTCTAAATCAACATAGAGAACATTTGTATTGGCGGGAAACTCTGCCTGAAGGCTAAAACATAACAATTAAAATTCAAAGAAGAAGAAAAACAATAGCAGATAGGAATCAATTTCTTTTTCCTTTTGAGAAACTGTAGAAGTTAAAAGTCAACTAGTCAGCATGAAGTGGAGTGTTTAAAGACAAGTTCATCATAATACAATGATAAACAGGAATTTTATTAAGGCCCTATATTCAAATAAGGATTTGTATGAGACTAATATCCAAATATGAAAGATGTTAAGGGCTTATATCCTAAAACCCCAGAACAAAATCATGAGGATGGAGAATTGTTTTGCCTTTCTTTCATTGTCACCTATAAGGCTATAAGCAAGGTCTTTATATCAGCCAATACTCAAAGTACACCTTTAATAAAAAAGAAATTCAAATTTTACGAACATAATATAAGCATTAAAAATTCCAATTACTGGAGTGCCCTATTAAACGGCCTCAGTCCAACATGGTCTTTGATTTATACAAGGGCAGCTGAACATAGACCCTAAAACAAAGGGCCAAAGGGAGAAGCCCTGAAACTATTTTGATAGAAACAAACAACACCTGTGGATTTCTGAGTTGGGAAAAAATAAAGTAGCGCCTGCAGTGGCGCACTTACGCAGCAAAAATAAAATTTAGGGTTTATGGTGGTTGAAATTTGAGAATTTGGGGAAGAACGCTAATACATGATTTTAAAGAAATTTAAAAAAGAATAAATTTAGGTCTCACACCCTAATTACTCAGTTACCAACTCTCATGCACATGAAAGATATATATTGAAAACTCAATAGTCTCTTTATCCGTCACTAACTAAATCAAGAATCCCATAAAACTTATTTATAAAGAAACTTGTATACACGACACATTAAAACCAAGACTTAGAATACAAATTTTCTCATAAAGGATCCCCATCAATATTCCTTAGCTTGGATACATTTACCACTCATGAATGACGGTGATGATAAAATCAACTAAGTAGGCGTAAAGATGCTTAACCACCTCTGAATCGTGTCATCCATTATAATGAACTAAATACCTCTAAATCGAGTATGTTTGACGAAGTATCCTTTGTCTAAGCCTAGATGGTAGTGCTAATGGTGTTGATGCTAAAAGAACCGGAAAAAACTGTAAATCTGCTACTTAAAGAATAGCGAGTCTAAAATAGTCGCTACAGAGTCCACAAGAACATGATACCGAGGTGAATCCTCATCAAGAAGACTACCGAGAGCTCATGATATATCCAACTTGTAACCGTTGAACCAACCTCTTTCATAATCCTGTAAGGACCTATACATTGAGCATGAATAATCCCGACAGTTCCGAAAAAGAAGCTCTTAGGTGAACCCCAACCATCACCACCAACTGAAAATTCTTACACTCTTTCATGTAAATTTGTCATAACTTTGTAAGTATCATTATTATACACAAGCTGCCGATGGATTCTTTCATGCAACATATGCATGTGATGTGCAACTGAACTTATGGTGGGCTAGGTCTCTCCTATAAGGAATAGCAATTATATCTATAGGTTCCTTGAGCCTAACACCGGTACCATCTCACATGAACTCAAATTCTTCCCAAGAAACTCTTACTCGCAACATGAAGTTGCTTCTTGTCTTTCTTATTAGGTACAAACTCATTCTTTTGATTCTCAGGTTGAGTCAAAACCACTTTCTTTCATTAAACATAAATGTAAGTGCTTGACTTTCCAAGTCTTCTTCACATCTAGTTCATACTACAATTGCTTACCTAGCAAAATATATGCAGTGTTCATGGGTGAAACATATCACACCAAATAAGATCATGGTACCTCGAAAATTGTATAACCATGATATAAAGTTTTTATCAACCCAAGTGATATTGTATGGTTGTGGGTATGTTTCAATACTTGAGCCTCATCTACTCAACAGCTAACATGGAAACTATGTTCACACAACTCCATCTATGTTCACACAAATACCTCCATCAAACGTAACTTTTATAACTCCTACCTTCTTGCATGACAGATAGGAAACACAGGAACTACGCCAATCCTTACCTCTCGATGTAGCATGGAAACATCTAACTACGTGCAAATATATGCCAAACTCTCTCATATCAATTGCAAAGGATATGAACTCACCGAAGATACAAATGTAATCAATCAAATAGACAAATGCAAGGTAAATCCTAGACCTCAAATACTACACGTGTGACTATATGAACAAAATAAAATAAGATGCCTTAATGGTTGAGTTTGGATATACAGCTTAATTATGTAGTGAAAGGCCATATAAAAAAAAATTCGATAGGCAGATAGCACTAATAAAGAACACATTCAAAATACACACAAATAACAAGAAAAGATGCAAAATTTAACAAATTGAGGTGTTGGTTCAATTAGAGTTTACATAAGAAAGTAGAGATATCCAAATGACCCTAAAAAGTGGTTTTATTCCATGTGTGAAGCCTAGAGTTGAGAAGTATAATAAATCAGCTCAAAAGATAGCCGAGAATTGCAATGGATCGAATCTACTTAAAAAATAACTTGAAATGGACTCCATATCACCAGATAAGCCTTACCAGGTTTATCCTATGCAAACAAGTTCTGTCCTACTGAATGTTGAATTATAGGCTTAAACGGATCGATTCGAGTTTGATCGAAGTGAAGCAGACTAGGTTAGGTTGGCGTCCAAATGGCCTAGATTCGATACGAGTTGGTTCTAAACAAATCTAGTTGATCTAATGTGGATCTAGAAAGTTTCATATTCGAAGCAACACAGATTTCTCCATAAATTCTGTCATTCTCTAGTTTAATAGTCCCACATTAGATGTGAAATAAGAGCTAGAGTAGTTATAATAATTCCTATGAAACCATAAAATAATCGTAGCTAGCCTTTTTCGAAAGGAATCCGTGACTAATTATAAACTATTTTAACTCTTATTATAAATTATTTTATAGGACTACTATTATGCCAACTTTATTATATGTCACGGAATGTTGGGCTTTAAAGAAATGTTATTCACAGAAAATAAGTGTAACAGAGATGCGCATGCTCCGCTAGATATGCGGTAACACTATGAGATATAAAGTGAGAAATGAAAATATTCGTGCTAAAATAGGTGCAGCTCTCATCGATGAGAAGATGCGAGAAAATCGCTTACGATGGTTTGGTCATGTGCAACGTTAACCTAAAAATATACCAGTTCGACAAGGAAAATTTATTAATGTAGGACAAGTTAAAAGAACGAAGGGAAGACCGAAAAAAAAATGGATGGAGATGATACAAAAAGATATGGATTCTAAAGGTCTAAATGAGGAGATATACTTGATAGAAATGAATGGAGAAGGACTATCAACGTGAACGATTCAGCGTAATTCTTTTTTGGTTCATGTAGCCTACCCCAAGTACTTGGGGTAAAAGGCTTAGTTTCTGCTGTTATTGTTTAACTCTTGTTATCTTGCCGGAGGCTTTACATATTCAAACCAAATATGTTGCTAGTACCTGTACGAATTTGTATACCGTATATTGGCAGCAAGACATGATAAGTATTGAAGTGGTATCAGAGCTAGACACCAGTTGAAAATATGCAGAACTAAATGCCATATATACCTAAATACTATATGGAACAAAGAGCCACACAAAAGTGGGAGTCACCTTTTGAATCTGTAAGAGCCACCTCGAGAAGTTCATAAGGGGGCCACCTCAAAAATTCCACACCACTTGGTGAAGTTTTAATGTGTTATTGTAATTCTCTGACGAGGACGTCAGATTCTAAGGGAGGGATCTAATACCTAGCTTCATAGTCCCACATCGAATGTGAGACAAGAGCTAAAATAGTTTATAATAATTCCTATGAAGACGTAAAGTAATTTTAGCAAGCCTTTTTATGAGAGAAATCCATATCGAATTATAAACTATTTTAACTCTTCTTATTCTGCCGGAGGCTCTGGCATATTCAAACCGAATATGTTGTCGGTATTTGTTTGTACTCTTATATCGTATATTGGTAGTGGGGCGTGACAAATTGGAAGTCGAGTCGATAGGTAGATGAGGAGGTGAAGACGAAGCGACATCTACTGGTCGACGAAGTTTAGCTATATGAATCTTTTTCTTCCATTAGTTTTATTAAGGAGCATTTCCTCCACTAAATTAAGCATTTTCAAGTCCATTTCAATCGCCTCCACTAAAACTCACGTGGGCCTACCTCTGGTCCTTTAACACTCCAACTGCAATCTTATTGCCCCTCTTACCCGGCCCACTAACTAGTCTTCGTTGCACATTGTCGGATCATCTTGACGACTTCCAACTCTCATAGGAGCAATATCTAATTTCCTAAGAATGTGCTTATTTCTTATTCTCTCTTAATTATTTCCACTCATCTATATTAGCATTCTCATTTCTGCATACACTTTCCTTTTTACTGGTAGTTATTTCTAACATTAATTGCAGGGTCTACCATGATAACAAATACTAACTGAAGTTACACCTTTAAGATGTGGTTGATACTCGGACAAAAACAACAACCTGCTTGAGTAAACATGCTTTTATTGCTCATTTAGAAGAAGCTTAAATACTAAAGATCGATATGGTTATGGTACCCATTGTAAATAAAAAATCATCTACTCATTCCAAGTTTGGTAAACTAATGACAGATTTGTATTCATTTGATAGGAGTTAACTGGCATTTTCCTATTTTGTTAGAGTTTCCGAATGGATATCTATTAAAAGAAAAAAGGGTGCTTGATGAAACTCTTGTTCAGAAGCATCTGCACGTACTGAATTTTAACTCATATGTTAGTAAGTTGCATATAACAAGAGCACGGCAGAGTATTTACCATAAAATGGATCACCATCATCACGCTTATTCCTTGAGTGCTAAGTAGAAATGGCTATTATATTGTATGTTGTGAAATAGAACTAGATATAAAGTGTTAAAAGTTTCCTAAAGCTAAATCCAAGGTGGCTTTGGCCACATGAATGTCTCTTTTAACAGATTGCAGCATACCTGCCAAGAGAAATAGGTGCATCTGTAATTCCAAACTTCTCAAACTCAGTGTATTCAATACATGTAAGACCATATGCCCACTGTCCATTAAGCATCTGTTTCTCTAGAAGAACATTAATACCTTCAGTAGCTCCAGAGTTCCGCTGGCACGAGGCAAAACCAAGCTTCTGCAAGATTTAAAATGAAGAAAGGTTATCATAGCTCTCAACTATATTTAAAAGACGGTGAACATAGCAGTTGAAGAAACGTAGGATGAAACGTAACATATTTTTATTTAGATAGTTTCTTTGGAGAAAATAGATTCATGTGATATAAGATATTACCAGAACCCACCCAATAAGATATCAATATTTAAAATAGTTTCCGTTAAGAGTGCTACAGCCACATATATAGTGTTCACAACTAACGCCTGAACTTGGCTGATATTTCAGTAGCGCATCTATGGTAAATGTATTTCCTGAGATGTGTGTCTCCATGGCACAACGTTTAGTCCAACTATCTCTTGGCCTATATGTTTTGGTAGAATTGATTATAGACGCATGATCCCCCGTACCATGTACAATACTTTGTTCTTTATTAGGCCATGGTATTATTATTATGCTTAATACATACACAACATACCATGTCTCAAAAATTTTCTGATCACTGTAACATTCTTTTAAGAACTCCGCCAGTGCTATGCACTGCCTGTCCCAAGCTAGAATAAAACATGAGGGTTGTGGTAGATCAGTGACAGCCAACGTAAAATATTGTCACATATTATGAAATGAGCCAAAATATGAATTTCGTTGGGGCATTCCCTATTGAGCGACGAGCTACATCGGAGCCCGGGTGTAGTGAAAAATGTGTGAAGGTTGCTAGGTCGTCGCCCAAAAGCGATGCGCCACGTCGGCGCCCGGATGTGGTGTCAAATATAAGAGAGTTCCCACATCTTAATGAGCGAGTGGGAGTAAAAAAGTTAGCTCATAAACATACATTTCGGTTGGCATCATGGAATATAGGTTCCCTTACAAGTAGATTAGCAGAGTTAGTTGATGCTATGATTAGAAAGAGAGTTAATATTTTGTGCGTGCAGGAGACTAAGTGAGTAGGTGAGAAAACTAAAGTCATAGAGCCTTGGGGTTATAAACTTTGGTATACGGGTAGAGATAGAAATCGTAATGAAGTAGGTGTGATTATAGATAAGCAATTACTTGGGGATGTAGTGGATGTTAGGAGGAAGGATGATAGAATTTTATTAGTTAAATTTATTTTAGATGGAAAGATTTTTAATGTCATTAGCGCTTATGCACTACAAATAGGACTTGATGAATCCAGTAAATATCAATTTTGGGAGGATCTAGATGAGATAGTATAAGGAATACCCGGTAGAGAAAAACTATTTATTGGTGGTGATCTCAATGGGTATGTAGGAACTAGTCGTAATGGGTTTGATAGTGTACATAGAGGATTTGATTTTGGAGAAAGAAATGAAGCAGATAACTCAATTCTAGATTTTGCTTTGTCTTATGATTTAATTTTAGCGAATACTTGGTTTAAAAAGAGAGTTTCTCACTTAGTTACTTTTAAAAGTGGATCGAATGCAACCTAAATAGATTTTTTTTTAACTAGGAGGGTAGATAGAGCTAGTTGTATCGATTGTAAGGTAGTGCCAGGTGAGAGTGTAGTTACCCAACATAGACTCTTAGTTTTAGATATTCAGATTAGACAGAAACTTAGAAAAATTAAGTGTAAATTAGATCCTAAGATTAAGTGGTGGCGATTAGAAGGTAATTAGAATTTTTTTGTAGATACAGTAGTACAAGAAGCAAATTGGAGGGACCATGATGATCATACTATAACATGAAACAAAATGGCTAGCTGCATTAAAAGGATAGCTAAACACATATTCGGTGAGTCGAGGGGCAGTGCTCCACCATATAAGGATACATCATAATGGAATGAAGAGGTAAAAAATGCTATTAAAATCAAGCGAGACCTTTATAGAAATTTGAATAATAATAATAATAATAATGGAATAAGTTTTGAGAAGTATAAACTAGTAAAGAAGGAGGTTAAGAAAACTGTTCGGGATACAAAAACTAAATTATATAAACAAGTGTACGAGAAGCTAGATAATAAAGAGATAGAAAATGATATATATAGAATTGCTCGAATAAGAGAGAGAAAGTCTAAGGACTTATGTATTGTAAAGTGTATTAAAGATGAGGATTAGACGATTCTAGTTTGAGACAAAGAGATTAAAGAAAGATGGAAAAATTATTTTGATAGATTATATAATGGTAGTTTTACTCAAAATTTGGGAGATCTTACTATTCAATGTGAGGATATGAATCGTAGTTTTATGCGCATAATCAAAAAGTCTGAAGTAAAAGAGGTTTTGAAGAGAATGAAATAAAAAAAAACTATTGGTCCAGATGAGATTCCAATAGAGATATGGAGATACTTAGGAGGGATTGGTGTGAGGTGGCTAACAGATCTTTTTAACAAGATTTGACAAACTAAGAAAATGCCAAATGAATGGAGGAAGAGTATCCTAATAGCTCTGTATAAAAATAAGGGCGACATTCAGAGTTGTTCTAATTATCGGGGAATAAAACTCATGTGCTATACTATGAAACTTTGGGAAAGGGTAATTGAACATAGATTGCGACAAACTGTTAAAATATCAGAGAACCAGTTTATGCCGGGGTGATCGACGACAGAAACTATTCATTTACTTCGTCAACTTATAGAGCGATTACGAGAGAGAAATAGAGATTTGCATATGCTATTTATTGACTTAGAGAAAGCCTATGACAAAGTTCCACGAGAGATACTTTGGTGGACATTGATGAAGAAAAGAGTTTCGATCAAGTATATCGACATAATTAAGGACATGTATAATAGAGTAGTGACCAATGTCAGAGCATGTAGTGGTTTAACTAGTGATTTTTTTGGATTACATTAAGGATCTGCATTGAGCCCATTCTTATTTGCTATAGTGATGGATGAGCTTACTAAAACCATTCAGGATGAGATACCTTGGTGTATGCTATTTGCTTATGATATTGCCTTAGTTGATGAGACAAGAGAAGGGATAAATGCCAAGTTAGAGTTATGGAGGCATACATTAGAATCTATAGGTTTTAGATTGAGTAGGTCTAAAACAGAGTATATGGAGTGTAAATTTAGTAAACGACGGATCATAAACTATAATGCTATAAAATTGGATAGGCAAGAGATACAAATGAGCAGTCAGTTTAGATATTTGGTTTCTATTATTCAGAATGATGGAAAGATCGATAATGATGTTAACCATAGGATACAAGTTGGCTGGTTGAAATGGAGGAGGGCAACGGGAGTTTTATGCGACCGTAACATTCCGTTAAGATTGAAAGGAAAATTTTATAAGACTACTATTAGGCCAACTTTATTATATGGTATGGAATGTTGGGCTATAAAGAAACGTCATTCACAGAAGATAAGTGTAGTAGAGATGCGTATGCTGCGTTGGATGTGCGGTAACACTAAAAGAGATAAAGTGAGAAATGAAGATATTCGTGCTAAGCTAGGTGTAACTCCTATCGATGAGAAGATGCGAGAAAATCGCTTACGATGGTTTTGGTCATGTGCAACGTAGGCCTACAAGTGCACCAGTTCGAAGAGGGGAGTTTATCAATGTAGGACAAGTTAAAAGAACGAAGAGAAGAACGAAGAAAATATGCATGGAGGTGATACGCGAAGATATGGAGTCTAGAGGTTTAAATAAGGAGATGTTACTTGATAGAAGTGAATGGAGAAGGAATATCAAAGTGATCGATCCAGCGTGATTCTGTTTTTGGTTCAAGTAGCCTACCCCAATACTTGGGATAAAAGGCTTCGTTGTTGTTGTTGTAACATTCTTTTAAGAAACTTGGCATGCACTCACATGCATGTATTAATGTTCGTAAATCATGAGTTTAGAAGAAGTGTTCAAATCAATAAACATACAGTTTGCTACTCAACTTTCATTTCTAGCACTCAATATAGTGAATTTTATGCCTATCCTATGCAAGTATTTTAATTGTTACATCACATATAACAGGAGGGAGCCACATGAAGGATTGATTACCAAAAATCAGGGGGATGCATAATAATTAACAAAATTTATAGAAGAGGAAGAAGGAAAGGACATACCGGGGGTTCAATCCCCTTAAAAGGAGGAAGTGATTAAACAGAGAAATGCTTCTCTACCATTTTTCTTTTCTTTTTTTTCTTACTCATTTTGTAACCTAGGAAGTTCAAAAATTGTAAGGAACCTAAATAAAGGGAGCTTTCTTTAAACCCAAAGTTACACTTAATGATTGCATATTTAACAGAAATAAAAGCACATTTGAGAACTATTGTTGAAAACATTGTTGGAACAGTGCTACTATTGTCTACAGCATGTTAATTGTTTTCAAAATTGATTATTTATTTACAACGTGCTACCAAATTACGTAGTAAGTTAAAAAGAAGTTCCATGCATAATGTTGGTTTTTTTTATTTCACAATGTTAAAATCATTCCGAGAGATTTTTTTCCTCCCAAAATCAAAACTGGTTACTGCATCACTTTGCATGCACCAATGTAAATGTATTAAAATACTTAAATTATGTTACTCACATATGGTGAAAACAGAATGCAATTAAAATTGTACATGTAGTGACAGACACAAAGGGGACAGTATTTGAAATTAACCGATGTTACTCTCACACAACGCACATTATATCTATAATGACCAAATAAATATGATAGGAACAAAACTAATATAATGTTTCAAGAAATGGTTGAAGATACCACATTAAACAACTACAATCTAGCAATATAGTGTTCACTATAGTCGTCCAACTTCAAACTGAGATCTCATTTTCTGCCATTCACAAGGACTATTCATTGGAAAAACAGCAGGAAATTTTGTAGTTCCAGACACTAAAAATAGGAACTAGGATATTGAAGATTCAAGAAGCTAAAGATATTGTTGTGCTAAAAAAATGTCTCCTAATCTATTGGTCTTCACAGTGAATATCAGATTGCTACGGTGTTATTGCGTAAGGTAATATAAAAATTTAAAAAAAAAAAAAATCTAACAAGTCACCACAGAAGTAAATAGTGGCAAGAAGGCATTCTGCCATAGGTTTCATCGATCCTTCATGGAATTACTTTCTACACCAACTACACCAATCCTGTGAGATAACTGTATTGTTGAATTTTATTGTGGCCCACTTACAACACTCATAGTTTCATACACCTATCCTGTCAGAGAAACATATTGTGGAGCTTTCTTGGAGCACATTCAGCATTTGGAGCGTCCTATCTAATTGACTGTTACCGAATTAGCTCACCTGCATCCCTGAATTCGGAAGGATAACATGAAACTCTTTAATTTTCATTATCATTGAGAGATGGACCTAGTAATAAATCATGTGTAGCTGTAATGCAGCTCATTATTGAATTCAGTGCCCCACTCATAGATGAGATGAATATAGTACTGAAGAAATGGCCAGCTCATTTGTTCCCTGCATCCTGTGAATATATTCCAGGACTACCTGGTCAGAATAGCTAATGGAGATTAGATTTGATTTTATTAGGATTTTGTTGGAATTTTGGATCATATTAGAATATCTGATTGAATTTTTGATTTTATTAGGATATTTGATTGGGATTTTGTTTGTTAGGATTTTATTTGTTAGAGTTTTCCCATATATATACGCTTTATATGAAATATTTGAGATGATGAATAATATATGATAATTTTGATAAATATCTTGCGTGGATTTTGCTTGAATCAAATCTTTCCTCGTGGATTCGTGGAGAGTGGGCGTTGATTTGCCTGAGTAAATTCCCGAACCTAGTAAGTTCTTTCCCCAATTTATTTATTCTTCCCCAGTTCCTCCAAAACCCCAAATTTCAAAACCCTAATCCTAATTTAGCATGCGTCCTGCATCAAATATGATATCTGAGGCTGAATTTAATCACCATCTCCTTCTTCTTCTTTTTATTTTATTCTAGTTTTTATTTTTTTTAATCTATTTTGAGAGGGAAAAAAATTTAAAAAATCAGAAAAAAAGGAAAAGGAAAGGAAAAGAGATTTCTGTAGAAATAAGAGAGAAAAAGGAGAAAAAAATCTAAATTCTTTCGGATCTGAGAGAAAAAGAGGAAAAAAAATATTTTCTTCTCCTCCTCCCTTTCTTCTTCATTTTCCCCGATTCCTTCTCCCCCCTTCCACTTTTTCGTCTTCTTCAAATCCAAACAACCCGATCCACCTCCTCTTCAACACCTTTTCTAGATCCGCCCCCTCTTTCTCTACATCTCCTCCACCGCAACTTCACCCTACTCTCCTCTATCAACCAGCAACAACAGCAACAACTCACCAAAACAACCATCCTTCTCATCAACCATCTACAACCAAAGCTCCCTCAAATCAACCACCTTTTCTTCTCCAACAACCCACCAACAGTAGCACAATCTTCCTTTCCCTCCCGACTGAGCCACCAACAACTCTCCTCCAAAAACTCCATTCTCTATTCCCTTCTTCATCGGCATCCCGACCACCCACCTCCACCAGACCACAGCATCACCCCTCTTCCCCTTTTCCTTCTTCATCCCGACCGCACCCTACTCCCCTCCATCAACCAGGAAAAACAACAAGGTTGCCCCTCCGCCACTGATCCCCTCCAGCAGCCACCGAAAGCCCTCTGATGCCTCATCCTCTGCCAGCTACTGCACCCATCTCCACCTCATCCAACAACAGAATAAAGGAAAGAAGAAAAGAAGTTGGGATTGGCTTCATCTATTGGGTTTGTTTGTTATTGGGTTTGGATTGGATTTGATTGGATTCATTCAACCAACCCATATCCAAAAGAAGACCATTTGAAGTTTGGTTTGGATTCAATCACTTAAACCCGACCCGCAACCAGATCTGACCCGCATACAAGTCAGACCTGATTTTCAGCATACACCACATCCTAGTGCAGTAGTGGATCCGACCTACAAAAGCACCAGACCTGTTAAGAGCGAGCCCGTTTCAAGTTCGATTCCAGCCGTTTTCGAAGCAGTGCTTTTCCAGTCACATCCGGCATCTATTATCATTGTCCAAGAGCTTCTATATATAATTATCAGAGCTCAATTGTGGGTAATCTCTTTAAAAACTTTATGAAATCATATATTTGAGCGTGAACTATTCATCCTTTCAGGTGATACCAATGTTTAAAATAGTGATAACAGTAACGTAACGTTTTGTCTCTATTAGATTATGTCGCATATAGCATAACGTAAGTTAAGCAATTTTCTATTTATTTAATAAAAATAAATATAAAACTACATAAAATAATTTTTATAAATTAAAAATAAATTTAAAATTTCTAAAAAAATAAAATAAAACTATTTTATAATATATAATCTATTCTAATTTTATATTAAATTTTACAATAATTTTCATATTTGTCTTCATAAATTATATTAAATCTGCAACCGTAATTCCAGTCATTATTTAAACAAGAAACCAATATTCCAATTTTTTACTTCAATTTAATTATTATCATTGTTGTAATTCATATCAATTTATCTTGTATTTATTGAGTTAAGTTCAGTTAAAAATTTAATAGCATCAACAAGTAAGATATTTCAACAACCAGAGAGAAATTATAATAGCGAATAAAGAAGCAATCACAAAATAGTAATTAATTCCACAAACAATCAAACAAACCAACAATAAGAAAAACTTAAGCAATTCGCTCATAATCAAAATAATAATCACAACAATATACAAATTACTAAAAAAATAATTGTAAATAACGTAACATAACGTAATTTAACGTAAAATAATATAAAAAACGTACTGTTATAATGTACCGAGTTATTTTCAGTTGTTACGTAGTGCTGGGGTTTTGTTAGATTTCATAACGCAATATAACGGGTTTCATAACACGTTATTTACAACATTGGGTGATACCTAAATTGAACTGAAATTATCAATAAATTCTTTGCAAATATTAGTGAATAACAATAATTTATTAATAGAATAGCTAATTGCTTCTCTTTAGTGATCTCATAATTATTTGTTAGTTTTGATCAAATTAGGATTTCATATCATTTACATTTAGCAATTAAGGTATTTGGATATATTAATTTAGTGCATGCATTTGTTTGCCTAAGTTTTAAATTTTGCACTATCATTTGCATATTTGATTGATTTACATTGCATGATCCATTCTAGATAGTAAACATGTCCCGTTTTACAACACAATATAGTCGTCATTTAGAGTCAAATGTCTAATTATATATATGATTTGCATGCTGCTAGAAAGATATTAAATGAAAAATTTTGGTATAAACTAGTTATTCATCCACTCATGATGACTTTATTGATTGGTTGGTGAATATGGAATGCTTTTTCGATTGTTATGAGATGTCTGTTAGACGCAAATTCCAATTTGTTAGGCGAAAATTAGTTGGACAAGCCAAAAAATTTTGGATTTCAATAGAGATAGATCGTGAGGAGAGATATATGAATCCTATAAATTCATAAGAAGCAATAAAAGATATTCTTATAAATGAGTATTTTCCTACGTATTATAAAAATTGTCTCTTTGACAAATTGGAAAAGAGATTCAGTCTACTTGTTAGAACACCATACCCTAAATGCAACAAATATGGATACGCTATCTCTCAAGTACCTCGATCAAGTGTTCTAAGTATTGTACATCTTGGCATTATGACTATGAGTGTCCAGTCGAGAGTCAACACATGGATATGATGCATATTGATCACGTTGACAAATTAGGATTTAGTGAGATTCATGTTTCTAAACAAAGTACTGTCATTGAACCACAATTAGAATTTAATACGTCTATTCTTATTGCCAATACCACCATTCCATCTATGGTTAATAACGATATTGTTAATGAGTTACAAAAGTCTAATACACATCCACCAACTGAGATCCATGTTCCTATTGAGATCCATATTCCCACAAAGAATACTACTAATACTCAGAATATTTTAGTAGAGTCTAGAACACCCCCACATGATAATAGGTGTTCAATTTCGAAGTCAACTGTAGAGAAAGAGACCGAGCATGAAATAGTTTATACTAAAATTGCTACCAGTAAATCTTTGAGCATCCTTCCTATATCTTGGCAGATTACTCATAATATTACATCTACCAACGAGTCTCTGGAGTTTCCTTCTGAGATTCACAAAGTTCCAAATGAGTGTTTATTATTTGCGGTAATTGATATATACCATCCTCGATAACCAACATATCTCTTATTACCACTTAAGTCTGTTACATTGCATTTGCCAGTCATGCATGATGAGATCTCTAGACAAGTAGCAATTTGTAATGATGAGTACAAAATTGTTGTATATTCACATAATATTTTGCAGGAATTTGTACTTGATAATGAAGTGGAAGTTTTGGTTCCCTCTGAGAAGTTCTTTCCAAAAAATTGTGAACTTACATGCGCCATATACAGATTTCTATGAAGTTTCAATAAAAATTGTTTCCACTACCTATAGCCTGAATATTTCATTGGATCCTTATTCGATTACTTCTGTTGCAAGTGTATTTACAGATCTATCATGGTTTGATACAAGTTTACTAAACAAGCCAATTCCCCCTCCACCACTTCGGTTCAGTTGTGATGCACGAGCTACAGTTTATCGACCACTACCATGGCCTAATTGAGATGCTTCATAGATGCTGATCAGTTCTGGATATGTTTCACAATTCTTACATCCGCATTCGTTGGAGATGAATGTTTTGAAGTCGGGGAGAACTGATGGAGATTAGATTAGATTTTATTAGGATTTTGGATCTAATTAGAATATCTTATTGGATTTTTCATTTCATTAGAATATTTGATTGGATTTTTGTTTATTGAGATTTTGTTTGTTAGGGTTTTTCTATATATATAGGTTTTGTATGAAATATTTGAAATGATAAATAATATATGATAATTTTGAGATATTGTTTGCGTGGATTTCACTTAAGTCAAATCTTTACTCGTGAATTCGTGGAGAGAGCGTGGATTCGTGGAGAGAGCGTGGATTCCTGAGCCTCGTAAGTTCTTCTTTCAATTTATCTATTCTTCCTCAGTTCCTCCAAAACTCCAAATTTGAAAATCCTAACCCTAATTTGGGTTCCGTCCTGCATCAATAGCACTCTAAGCCTACGTTGTGTGAATATGAACAGCATGGCCACGGAATATGCAAACGAAAAATGTGTTGATTTTACATGGTTTCACAATAGTAGTTGTCCTTGTGCCACATAATTCTCAATAGTCATCCAAAGAGGAGAAATGTCTTTTGCGAATGTAGTAAATGCTGCAAAAAAAGAAACATCTATAGCCAACTAGCCATTAAATAGTTTCACTACCTTAATTCAGTCAAACAAATTCACTGATAAAATATGTCCCAAGGCACTAGTAGCCTTAAGGCTAACCGAAGTTATAAGTTAGCAAACTATTGGCAAGTGAGAAGAGCCATGGGGCTTGATTATACTTTTTCATTTTAAAAAAAAGAACAAATAATGACGGCTAATACCATAACACCCTGTGTACTTTTGATGTAGCATCACGGTGACAATTGAAGGTGTAGTCTGGATGGTAGGAGGCAGACACAAAAAAAACCAAGCCCGAAAACTGCTCTTTTGGTTGACAAGACAGGTTGAGTTCATAGGTGATTAAGAATAGTCCAACATTGAACATTTTAGTTCGAGGAGATCAATCTCTACCTACGACCTAAACCTTTTGAGTCAGGATAGCTCTGAAAATTCTTGTTTTGAAGATACTTTTCCGGTCGTTGTTGGCGTGCCATCAACTCTCTAGTCTGCTACAGCAATGCTTTCCATGATTGTGGCTGCTATCGCTTCGACTGCTCTCCCTCCTACATCGGCCAGTTTACCAGTTGGAGAAGAAGATAATTTGAAGTTCTCGTTTGAGGCCACATCTGCTACTGAAGAGGCTTCAGGTGGTGGCACTCCTTCGGAATCTACTCCTATCGACCCTAATTTCTCTCTCTCTCTACTGATCTCGATGAATTCAAGACTCTCACGCGTAACTTGAACTTCAAGAGATCTCCAAAGTCTCCTCAAAGGGGATATTTATAGACTTTAGTTGGTTATGAGAGTTTCCATAGAAGTAGGAATAGAAAGTCTTTGTATTTATCAAGAATTCTAATCAAATATCTTAGTCTTGATTTAAATATTTTGAATTTGAATTCTGATTAGACTCAATTCGGGTATTGGATAAGTTCAAATCTCAATCACAATCAATTTAGAATTCTGATTATCTGTGTGATAATCTGGATGCCAAACTATAAATAATCAGGATGCAGAACTTAAGCTTTAACTTCACGTTTTACTTTTTCACACGGAGCTAAGCTCTGGATCACGCGAAACTAATCAATAGCTTTGCATCCACCTGGCCGCAGAGCCATTTATTTTCATTTTTTTAATTTTTTTTCCACCAATAGGACCCCCTCTAAAGTTTTCAAAATTGTTATGATTGACAAATTTTGAAATACTTTGGATTTTCAATTTGGTGATCAGGTTCACATCAAGAAATTCGGCAGAGGTGCCTAATCGCATATGCTTGGAATTTTGACAGAGGCGGTTCAAGTGCTCTCGCGCGTATCTCGAACTGCACCCGTCAAGAGACTGTTTATTTCAGTATAACAAGAATTCAAACCTTACTAAAATCTTAACATGACAAAGTTTATCATATCGAAATAATAAGAATAGTAATAATCCAAATCTTTCTGTAAGAGATAAGAGTTTAACATGACAGGTCTACGAAATTTTTAACAAGCTCCCAGCTACAAACGGATTTAGTGTGCCTTTACCAATTGTCGTTTGCGTTGGACTAGCCATGCTATTTCTCTCAGCATGGTGAGTTGTCGAGGAATTGATTTTCTCTCTCCTTTGTCTTTAAAGGCATTGGCTAGTTGATTTCATAATTTTACCCCCAATATGATAGGGTTGACAAGGAGTTTGATCTCCTTTTCTTACCGCTTTGACAGCATTGGATAGTTGATTTCATACTATTACCCCCAGTATGATAGGATTAGTAAGGAATTTGATCTCCTCTTCCGCCACTTTAACAGCATTGGACAATTCATATTTTATCCCCTAATATAATAGATTGTCGAGAAACTTATTCTCTTCTCTTTGCTTTAACAGCATTAGGCAACAAAAATTCGTACTATTTTGTTATTTGTTGTTTTTTATTTTTTATCTTTTTTATTCTTTTTTTGTTTTAAAATATTTTATTTATAGCACTCAATTAGCCATTCCAATGGTTAGCAAGATGAGCAGAAACAACAAGATGCTTATCACCATCAATGTCTTCGACACCCCAGCCCAATCTAGCTATTAACCAATTTGGATGACTCTGTCACAACTGTGGTTCGGAGCGTACCCAAGGGGCAAGTTTGTAAGTGCGGGCTATCCGTGCTTGGTGTTGATCGAGCATTTTCTTTGGTTCTTGTTAAATTAGCTAACCAAATCGATTGTTCATTTTTCAGCAAGTCTGAGTGTGCTCTCATGGTTTCTCCTTTTTTACCAGGAAACTCATTAGTTCTTATAACCAGAGTTGCCATATTCACATAAACCTTCTGTTCTTTTTTAAGCTGGAGGACACAGGCTTCTGTCAATACTTGGATTCGATTCTTAAGAGGGTGGCAATTCTTGGTTGGATACCCAATGTTTTGGTGAAACAGGCAATAATTAGGATCGTTGGTCTTTACTGCTTCTTCTGACTTCCGGTTCTCTAGAAACTTCAACATCCCTTTTTAATTGACGAAGTGAAACAGAGTGCCTATCTGTTCTTTTTTAAGCTGGAGGACACCGGCTTCTATCAATACTTGGATTCGATTCTTAAAAGGTGGCAATTCTTGGTTGGATACCCAATGTTTTGGTGAAACAGGCAATAATTAGGGTCGTTGGTCTTTACTACTTCTGACTTCCGGTTCTCTAGAAACTTCAACATCCCTTTTTAATTGAGGAAGTGAAACAGAGTGCCTATCTGCTTCGTCTTGAATGAATAAGTCCTATCAGGTCCTGCGCCTCTTGGTTTTTGGGGTCTTGGATTTAGACCAGCAACTGACGCCATCACAACCGTCCCTTTAATTTTAGGATTCTGTGGATATGGCATGTTATTTGTAGAGTTTCTCGTACTATAAGATTCTTCAATCCGGCAGATTATATGTTCAGCCTGCTCTCCTTCAACAGATCTTTCCAGGTTTTGGACTCTACAGCTCCCATTCTTATCAGCACGCCGGTCCTAAAGTTATGTTTGCAGATTTCCACCAATGTTTCCTGAGTCATACCGTTCAACAATGTACAGATTTTTCCCTGAAGCATTCAATGAAGTTTTTGACCGCTTCTTCTCCTTGTTTCGTCGCAAGGAAATGAACCAATATTTCGGTATCATCCTCAAAAAAACGTGCCAAGAACTATTTCTCCACATCATACCAAGTATTAATGGTTTCTAAGGGTAACTGCATAAACCATGTAAAGGCAGGCCCTTGCTGGGTGCTCATAAATATTTTAGTCATTATAGAGTCATTTCCCATCAGATGATCGGCTTGCGACAAGAAATAGTACATGTATTGGCTTGAGGATCATTTTCTATCATATGATTCTAATTTAAGGGGTTTGTACTTTTCAAGAAAAAGGACAAAATCCCACTCAAACGGACATGGGCTCAAAATGCCTGATTTCTTTAACTCTTTTCTGCATCAGTGCATCAAGTTGGCTCTGTAGTTTCTCTATCCTTTCTTCATGAGAATCATAAAAGAAAAACTTATCGTCTTCTTCATGCACTGAATAAGCTTTTTCTTCTTTATCTTCCTTTTCTTCATTTATCTAGGTGGTGGCTCCATGGAGGAGATTTTAGCCTTATCTTCAACTATTTTTTGACTATTCTCCACTTTCAAGTGTATTATCTTGAGGTCATCGATAATTTTTTGTTAGTTTCGAATCATTTGCTCTTAGACTTCCAACCTCTGGTCGACGTCATCGGACATGTTCACCACATACGACGCCGATTTTTTTGGCCGTTAAGAAGTATATAACCGCAGGAAAGCTATGGCTGAATTGTCGCTATCATCGTTGTATGAACCATTTGCGAGTTTCTTGTAATTTCGAGAAGCGACGACACCTGACTTGAGCCGGGTAAAATGATGAGGCTGTTCGTCATCTGCATCTGCATCCGACTCATGTTCCTTCTCCATGACCTTCTTACCTTTACCCATCATATTTGAGCTCACCGCTTTCAATTCTTTTTCCTTTATTCTGTACCTCAGATTACTCTTTCTCCTTTTTGGAGTATCTTGACGAGACTCAGTTATTCTGTCAAATACAGACACTATTTTCATGTTACAACAACAATTATTTAATACAGACGATATTAATTGCAACAATTATTTAATACAGACGATATTAATTGCTCACAATGGCATGTCGAGTGTAGATGAGTTTGAGTCGCTCTCCTTTTATTTGTTAAGTATTCTCTGAGATCAAGAACTTTAAAAGATGAACAATTTTCAGTATGTTTTGGACGTGGGGCCCACTTGGCTATTAGAGAAGTCATTGTGCCTGCTAAAACTTTTCAGTGCTGATAGCGTTGAACTGCTGGTCTGTCAGATATTCAACGTTTTGGTTATTAGCCTTGATTCTATATACTGGCTGTTTTGTGCGGAGCTGAGAATTAGCTTCGTGTTTCAGAGCTTTTACGCGAGACTGAGATATAGCCTCGCGTTTTATGCTAGCCCCGCGTTTTATACTGGCTTTGCGTTTCTAAACAAGTTTAACTTTTGTTGGTTGTTTAGTCTCGCGTGGGGAAATATCCTCGCATGCTGGCATAACCTCATGATTTTACGCAAGAGTTCTTCGCTTCGCGTTTAATACTTAGCTCAAACTTTTGTTTAAGTTTGATAGTCTCGCATGGGAAATTTTCACTACACGCTGGCTTATTTTCGCATTTTACACAAGAATCCTTGGCTTCACGTTTAAGACTTAGCTCAAGTTTTTGTTTAAGTTTGATAGCCTCGCGTGGAGAATTTTTATCGCACGCTGGCTTATCTTTATGTTTTACACGAGTTCTGGCAATTCTGTCAATTTCATAGTTGAGCTCAGTAGTCTCGCGTGGAGAAACTTCTTCACACACTGACTTGCCTCTGAGATTAACCTCGTGTTTTACGCAAGTGCTGTCAATTTTTCTGGTTTCATATCCAGGATTTGTAGTCTCGCGTGGAGAATCTTTTTTGCATGCTGGCGTACAGTTAACTTCGCATTTAACGCAATTTTCGTTGGTCTTGCGATTAATGCAAACCAGTTCGCGAGGTAAAGTCATAGCCTCGTGTTCTGCCTCTGCTTCAGCCTCGCGTTTAACGCGGGCTTTGAGAGCTCTCCGCCTCGCTCGACGATTTCGATTACGGAGATGAGTCTTGGTGAGACCAGTCTCTTGGCTCTCTTTGGCAATAGGAATAACATCTTCCTTTAGGGTTCTATGGCCGAACGACGGCTCTATAACCACGGACTCAAAAAATCTCCGATTAATGGAGAATTCCTTACAACCTGATTTACGGGTTTTATAGATCACGCGACGATAGTGCCGCGTTTCAGTCAAATCACCCGATCTAGAACAGAGATATTCTTTATATCTTTACTGGTCGATCTCAACGACGAGCATGTCTATGACCGATCCAATTTTTTTCATATCGGATTGCGCCACGATCTCTTGTTCAGTAAAAGAGACGTCTCCCACTGTGGTCGCCAGTTTGTTCTGAAAGATATTTTCCCGATCGTTGTTGGCGTGCCATCAACTCTCCAGTCTGCTACAGCAATGCCTTCCATGATTGTGGCTGCTATCGCTTCGACTGCTCTCCCTCCTGCACTCGCCAGTTTACCAGTTGGAGAGAGAAGATAATTTGAAGTTCTCATTTGAGGCCACATCTGCTGCTGGAGATGCTTCAAGTGGTGGCACTCTTTCGGAATCTACTCCTATCGGCCCTAGCTTCTCTCTCTCTCTCTCTGCTGATCTCGATAAATTCAAGATTCTCACACGTAACTTGAACTTCAAAAGATCTCCAAAAAGTCCCCAAAGTCTCATCAAAGTTGGTATTTATAGACTTTAGTTGGTTATGAGAGTTTCCATATAAGTAGGAATAGAAGGTCTTTTTATTCATCAAGGATTCTAATCAAATATCATCTTAAATTTGAATTCTGATTGTACTCAATTCAGCTATTGGATAAACCAAAATCTCAATTACAATCAATTTAGAATTCTGATTATCTGCTCATGTGGAGTTTAAATAATCTGGATGTGGAGCTAAGGGTTTAGCTTCACGTTTTACCTTTTCACGCGGAGCTAAGCTCTGGATGACGCAAAGCTATCAATAGCTTCGCGTCCACCTAGCCGCAGGGCTATTTATTTTCATCTTTTTGAATTTTTCTCCACCAACAATTCTAAACTCACAATTTAATCAGCTTTTAGTCCCTCGAGGGCCCATTTCACTCCTAAAAAGTGGCATTAGAGCCCGGTTGTGGCCCAAGGCGGAGCTGAAGTTGGATGTGAGGCCGATTATACCCTTCTTTTTTTTACCGACAGATGTGGGATACTATGTTGTTTTAATTGTCCATGTAGCGCTTATTAATAAAACTAAAGAAGGCAGCTCATTGTAAATGCCTCTTTTTATGAATTTTACCCTATCTAAACATAAGCAATCTAGTTCGGTAGCCTACAAACTAACAAGTTGATTGAATTGAGTGAACCAGGGCCACTCCGGGTATGCTGGAATTGAGTCGTACAGCTTCTTATTTATTATGACTTGGACACTTTATGGCGGATATCGGTGCACAGACTCCCTTCTATATATTTCCAGAGAAAGGGAATTGCTATAAGATCTATTCGAAGCTGCTACGGGTATGCAAATGATGTATAATTATTTCCGTATTGGGGGGTTGCTGCTGATCTGCTGTATGGCTGGATAGATAAATGTTTGGATTTCTCTGATTATTCTTTAACAGAAATTACTGAATATAAGGAGGACAAATACTATTAGAGATGAGGTTCTATGATCTTGTTTCCATCGGGCCCTTACCTGAGATGCAAACCAGGAGGACAAATACTATTAGGGACAAGGTTTTATGATCTCGATTCATCAGTCACATTGAAGTACCATAGAAACTGTACCAACCGAGGATGTTACAGGCCAAACAAAAGACAGCTCAAGAGTCTCAGGCCCAGATCTGAAGATTCAAGTGGAAGATTCAGGCAAAAACCACCAGCACAGACTAGGCAGGCGTCCAGGTCTAGTGTCGCCCCCAACCCACCCCACCTTGTACAAGCATGGATCTGGTGTAACTGTATTATGAAAGATGCCAGAAGCTAAGATGAAAGTGAAGCAACAAGGACAAAACTTGATATTTAACTAAACTAGAGAGTAAATCAAGAGAGTTTATTCCTGTGAATAACAAAACAAATCCAGTTATTAAACGAGCAAAAATTGGGATGTTTGTTGAACTTCAGGAGAACTTAATACTGCGTAAGATAGAACTTGATGAGAAGTAAAACAAAGAACCAGTTAAGGGAAACAAACTAATTCAGACATATACCTTTCCAAGGTGCAGTCCAATTCCAGATAGCGCCAAAAGGGTCAAATCAGTTGCAGCCACAACATTGCTGTGAAACCATTGATAATAATCACAGTTATATCATGAACTGTTATAATTGATAAGCAGATACAAAACATTCCACGGCACTAAAACTGACTAGCTATATTGCCAGTGCAACACAAAAATAACCTGACTTGTCGTACAGTTGCACCTTTTCTTCCAAGGCTGTAGAACCACCGGAATACACCTTTGTCAAATGCTAGTTTCCATATAGCTCCATGCCCACCCGGTTTGCACAATGGGGTGAGTGGCTTGTTTATTAACCACTGGCCATCTTCAGCAGCAACAACTGGCACCAGAGGCTAGGAAGGACAGAAACTAAAAAGATATCAGCATGAGTCAAAGTATCTATTGACAGTGGCAGAAGAATATATAAAGATTTTAAAAGAGATGAAAATAAAAAAGGTTCATATTTCACGAAAATCTGAGAAGGCCAAATGAAAAGCCTGTAAGATAGTACCTGCTCAAAAAGACGAAAACTTTGTTGACCTCTCCCAAACCATCCAAGTCTTTCACAGAGGGATGATATATGTTCGTGATTGTTCTTGACAGAACTCGTCATGATTGCAACAGGGGTTATGCACTGTTTTCCATAAATTTTAAAGTAGAGAAACTCTCTGGCCTGAAACTCAGAAAGAAACTATTAAGACCAATATTGATGGAAATCAGGTTAAAAGGTTGCAGGCACATGCAATATTCTGAAAATAACTACCAAGTAAATTGTATAGGGATTGGAAAAAATCCATGCAAAATTGGGTAAAGTATGATAATATGTAATAGAAAATGCTTCAAATAGGCTATATGTAGATGCCTGGGTACTCAAAGAAAGGCTTACCAATGCCTAATACTTCCCCTATAACTTTTAGACATGCATGAAAAGTTATTTCCTGTTTACAAGTGTACCTCTACATAATGGAATTTCTTGGATGATGGTAAGGGTTTTCATATGCATAAAGGAAAACAGGACAGCAGAAGTTGATAGTTATCTTGCCAGTGATAAAATTAGCTCAGTGCTGTTAACAGTTCTGCACAATTATAAATGTTTCCAGCAAAAAATTAGAGGCCAACTCTAAGCTGAAAAGGATCCATTTTTAGACAAGATTTAGACAAGATTTTTGAAAGATGCAAAAATGTTTTGAAACTTTTGAGTTGGTATCCAATTCATGGTACCAGGGAGGCCATTTCGCATGATCCACCTATAATCCTACAGGTTTCAGGTCATTGAATATAGTGCAAGTCCCAATCGAAACTTCCACTGTACTGAGGAGATCAGATGAATGGGAAGATGATGAGATTGTTGCAAGGAATTGCCTTCATGTGAGTTAGAACACAAGTCAAAAAGAAAACTGTAGGCTGTTGCCTCACTACATCCAAATGCCAGACAGGTAGCCACCTCGATGTATTGAATTATAATGCAAAAATTCTAATTATCCATAATACAGCCAATATGCAACTCCTCATGAAAAGGTTAGTCAAACAAAACTCCCATTAACTGATTAAACAATATGCTCGTAGACAACTCAAGTACAAAGCAATTACTTTTATCAATCTCATTTGCAAAACATTGGAGTGCAGTTTTTAAAGTACATTTTTCCATAAGATAATACTAATAAAGCCTTTATCCCAAAGTTGCGTTTGGAGACAGTTGCAAAGCAAAAACTTTAACAGTGAAAGGAAGGTAAATGCCTAACAAACATAGGTAAGATTGTGTCACTATGCAATGGCAGTAGGCTACTTGCCTACTTCTATCCAAACTTTAACCAAGTATTTACGTATATCTAGTTTTCTAACTCCATTAGTACAAGAATACAAATGGTATTAAAAGAACCTAAAATTTAGATGCTATGGCATAGTACTGGGATATGATCTAAAAATAGAACTCTTTGTGCATCAATTTTTTGAAAATGTCAACTAATATAATAATTTCAGATTATCATATTGTGACGTTCAGAAATTCAAGGAGACATGCTGTAAGTAAATCCATTAGCTTTGTGACGGGGACATCGAATGCTTTCAGATTAAATTAGAGACTAGATTTTCTAGTTTTAGTCATTCATTTTATTTAAAGCTCTAAAGTAGAATTGGATTAGGTTTTTAAATTACTTGCACGTTGACGCAGGACGGAGGCGAAATTAGAGTTAGGGTTTTGAAAATTAGGGTTTTTTTAGAGGAATTGGGGAAGAAAAGATAGATTGGGAAAAACTTATAGGATTTGGGAATCCACCCAAAAGAATCCATGCCCACTCTCCACGAATCCACGAGAAAAGATTTGCTCAAGCAAAATCCACGCCAGAAATTTCTCAAGAAATTTTCAAAATATTATTCATCTTTTTTAGTTCTCCATACAAACCCATATATATAGGAAAACCCTAACAAACAGAATCCTAATAGAATCCAAAATCCTAATAAAATCAGAATTCTAATTAAAATCAGAATCCAATCAAATATTCTAAAATCCTAATAAGATCCAAATCTAATCAAATCTAATCAGATATAATCTCTATCAAATCAAATCTGATCTCCATCACACGTATTGTGTATGTAGCATATTTCTATATGTATGCTTGTAAACTTGATTTATTTTCAACCAATAAGATTGACTTTTGAATTCCTAGTTTATGAGCATGTGATTACTAATTTGTTATTAAATTTTCCTTGAGTGATCCGTGTGAGATCAGGGCGAAAGGCCCAAATCTTATCCCATTGTTCCAAACACTAGTTCTTCCATAAAATCCTCATATTTATCACCATAAATCCTAAATTTGCTTCCATCCTTTGTCACTTTACCAGTTGATTTTTACTGGTTGCAACTACAAAATTTTATTTACACCTATCGTTTGGATGCCAAAAATAAAAGCATGTAACTCATTATTTCACCATTTATCCAAAAAAAAAAAGATGTTACAGCATGTGACGTAATAATTAAAGGAACTTTCACATTGGTAGTGGATTTGAATTATTAAGAATACCCAAAAACTTCTCAACAGTATTCTGAAACGGTTTAATAAATTTTTTTTTTGACTAAGAAGTCAGACCACAACAGAACCTACTAGCTAAGGATAGCATATAAAACCAACCACACAACTAAAGTGTTGCGAAACAAAAACTAATAGATTAGGGTTATATTAAAGATCCACCAAAACTAAAGATAACACAATAAATAGGAGAAAAATACACAAAAAAAGAGATAATATCATAGGACACCTAGATGTATGTGGTTCGGAGCAAATCATACGTTCATGAGCAGCCAACCAATGAAAATCTTTACTATTTGATAACGATTACAAGATTACAAATTCTTGAATCTCACATTGCAATTCTCTTAAAGATTACCCACAAATCTCCCCAGATTATTTCCTCTTGTATTTATGATACAAAGCTATTTTCCCTAGAACTAAGACAACATATATTTATAGCCCCAAGTCCAAAACAAGTCTCTAAAGGAATCACAACCGAATCCAATTTTAAATTTGTAACTACAAGATCTAATGCTAATTGGATTAGCATTACAAAATCCAATTTGATCCAACACATTAGAGTCCAACTAGGGTCCTCCTTATATGTGAAAGGATCAATCCAATGTGGGTCTCATCTATTCTCCTATGCTGAAAAGGGGGGAAAAATAAATCAGCAATTCTCCACCTCAGAGAGAATTTCAACTTCATACATCTCCAACTGCCATCCAACGAGCTTCTAGACCAATCCAAGACAAATCATCTCTTCCCATCACCAACAAATGTGAATACACCAATGATTAGCCTCCAAATCCCAATTTCTCAAATACACAAATTATTGGTTAAGTCCCTAAAAAATTGGAACTTGACAATTATCACCACCTTGGTCAACATAGCTAGAATATATGCAATACCAATCTTCTCTAGAGAAATTTCGCCCTCATTCAGTATTGTAGGTTTTAAAAATATGAAGATTGGAGATCATGGAGTGAATCTACAGTTATAAAGTTAAGTTTGACTGATCCCTATGCAACGTCAACTTCAAACCTAGTTTTATCATAATACAGCCTGAACTGGAAAATCTCTATTGGAAAAGTTGAAAAGCTATGAATCCTTTTTTTAAATGAATTTTGAATCAGTTCGATCAGGCCTCCAATCAAAAATTTATGAGCTTTCAGTGGAGCATTGCACTGCTAGCCCAGAGTGGGGCCATCGATGGCCAACCCTAGCATCAATGGCAAATTCCTGCCACCGAATGTTGCATCAACTACAAGTATTACTCGCTACAGGTTCGCTATTGCCATCAACGGTAGGCTAGGCATCGATGGCAATGCAACTGACCATCGATTGCAATGCGACCCGCCATCGATGGCAACTTACCTGCCATTGATGGCAGGTCAAGCTGATACAGCACCCACAGGTTTTGATTACATATTTTAAGGTATTGAGGTGGCAAGCTGATCCCTATTTGAGTTAGAGATATTTCCAACTAGCCTATACTTGGAAAGAGTTATTTGGAGGGTTTGAATTATAATTGAATTCGTCTTCATGACCAAGACTAAGTGAAGGATTTGAATATCTATGAACTCTATACAAACCTTATGAGATTCAACATTGAAAGGGTTCCCAATAACAAAAATTGAAGAACTTTTGAAAGCTGTCAAGAAAGAGATCTTCACATTAAAAAGATCTTCTCCATCAAATTCCATTGTTGTATTCAAAAGGGAGAGCTTTGATATCAAGCTTGTTGAGGAGAATGCTCACATCACTGCGAAGAGCTCTTACTACGCTTCCACAATACACCTCTAGCAAGTAAACCTCCTCTTCTCCTCCTTTTGTGATATTCCTTGCAAGTAAGCCTCCTTTCCTCTTCCTCTATGATCTTCCTCACAATCTCCATGTTAAAATTATTGCCAGATCGTCAACGAAGCTAAAAAGCCGCTCTATCTACGTTTCTAAACCATCTCAGGCTCCCAGAAAAGTTGTAATTTTTTAATTAAGGAATTGTATGATGAATTGAGTTTTCATTTGTTTTTTGAGAAGAACTATGTATTATATCTCTTGTAATCCTCAATTTTACAAAGTTACAATTTTTCCCCAGTTTTCTTAGTTCCTAAATTTTCAAGCAAAACAAGTATCACTCTAATAATGTGAAACCAAATATTGAGCTTCATTCTTGAGTTACCCACAAGGTTCTTTGATAATTGAATAGTGCTCTGACTATCAGAGTGGACAACTATACTCTCTTGATAACCAAAGTCACCAATCAATCCTGAAGCCAAATTGCCTTCTTGATGGCTTTTGTACTCTACCACTATAATACATAAAAGCTACGGTAGACTCGGTGTTTTAAATAACGTCCGCAATATCAATATTGTGGTCGTTATTGTGGCTTTGGAACACAAAATACAATGAAATAAGTAGCTTCATAGCTTTTTTGAAAAAAATAGCAACATAATATCGACTTGAACCCGATATTACAGTCGCCATAATGGAAGCAAAATAGCGGTCGTTACATCTTTTTCTTTTGTTATAATTTTTTACTTTGTTTTTTATACTATGTATAAAAAGTGAGATGCTTTTTATCAATTTGAAATCATGGTTATAACTTAATTGAAAATTACTTTTTTTCCAATGCGACACTAAAAACAATATGTAATGCCAAGTTGTTAAGATAAGTATATTATATATATATACACACACACACACACATACACACATATACAAATACACATACATACATACATACATACATACATACATATATATATATATATATATATATATATATATATATATATATATATATATATATATATGTATACATATACATATACATGTATATATATATATATATATATATATATATATATATATATATATATATATATATATATATATGTATACATATACATATACATGTATATATATATATATATATATATATATATATATATATATATATGTGTGTGTGTGTGTGTGTGTGTACATGTATATATGTATACATATACATATACATGTATATATATATATATATGTGTGTGTGTGTATATATATACATATACATGTATATATATACATATATGTGTGTGTGTGTACATATACATGTATATATATATACACACACACACGTATATATGTATATATATACATATATTTATATATATATATATATATATATGACACTTTATGTAGCTTTTTATGATCTATACATGAATTACATTATTCATATTTATTTTCTATGATATATGCATGTATATTTACATTCCGATATTGGTATCTGATATTTGAAAAATATCCTCAATATTTTCCCAATAACGGATACCATTACAAAATTTTCTCGATATTATCTGTTGTAGCCAATATTCAAAACTTTGGGTAGACTGCAATTTTGATCTCCAACTTGATCTCTAGTCAGAGTAAACATATACCTTATCATAAAATAACACTTATCTAAATCACTTGCATAATCAAAATCCACATAACCTTCAACTAACTGAACTTTTGATCCTACTCAAACTTCAAACCAACATCCACGATATCCAAAATATATCATAGAATCCAATACACTGCCAGTGCCATTTTCCAAGATTGTGCATGTATTTGATCACCATGTTGACAGAATGTGAGACCATAACGTATATCAAACTCTCAACAACATTAATATATGGAACGCGAGCCATAAACTCCCATTCATCGGTGCATGGAGATAACTTCAAACTTGACTTAAAATAAAGGGCTAATAGTTTAGTAATTGGCTTAGCTGACTCATGAATGCCAACTTACTTAACACCAGTTTCAAGTAGTGTTTCTGCAATGAATAGACTATTCCTTTCAATCTATCCCACTCGATGTCTATACCTAGAATCTTCTTACTCTCCAAGATCCTTCATTTCAAATGTGCTTTTCAGTTGTGCATTCAACTGTTCAATCTCCACCTTATTTTTTGATGCAAACAATATATTATTTACATATAAGGACAAATAAATAAAGGACCCATCATTAGTTTCTTGAAGCAAACACAATGACCGTAATGACTTCTAGTATACTTATTAGGGGTCATAAACTGATGAAAATTCTTATAGTACTGTCTTGGAGATTGCCTCGACTTTACAATGACTCTACAACTTACAAACTAGGTTCTCTTTTCCAACAATCTTATACCCATTCAGCTGAGCCACATAGATATCCTCTTTCAAATCATCAGGCAGTCTAGCTAAACTAGATCCAAATCATATTGAGCAATCAATCCTAACAAAATTTCAATGGAATTATATTTTATAACTGTAGCTACTAAATATATATATATATATACATATATATATATATATATATATATATATATATATAATAATAATTAAATAATAATAATAATAATAATAATTTAAAAAAAAATTGCGGACACCCGCGGGAGGCTCTCACGGGTGCAACCCACGGGAGGGCTCCCGCGGGAGCGATCCCGCGGTGCCAACCCGCGGGTTGTTTTCCGCCAGTTTTCGTTGTTTATTTGGTTGATATCTCGTGATCCGATTTTTCAGGGAGGATTCGAGCCGGATTTCGAGCTGATTCGGTCTATAAAAGACAGGAATTGAGTCCAGAGAAAGAACTTTTGGACGATTTTGAGCGAGTTCGTGAAATCAAGGAGCGGAACAGAGCCATCCCTTCCCGATCAGACGGTCAACGGAGTGCACCAGCAAGCCTCCATCGCCACCCGAACCTACATAAAAAAGAAAATAAATTAATATTCCCATTCTTGTTATTTCTTAATTTTTTTGTAATTCTCAATTTTCTTTTGTAATCAAATATTTTGCAATGGAAGGAGAAATTCAATTTTTGAGCAAACAAGAACTCGGGACCACAGTGGGAGCCCACCTGTTTACCACAGAGAATTTGGTGGCACAGTCCGACCGGGTGCGGATCGGCTCAATGGTTGAGACGCTGGTCGTGGAGGTTGACCAGCAAAAATATGACTAGTTTCTATCATCCTCGGATTTAGAGCCCAGGTGTCATCGCCGGGCGACGATTAAACAAGGCGAGGCGTCATCGCCCGCCAAAATTGAGAAGGCGTTATCGCCATTCAATATTTACGAGGCATCATCGCCCGTTAAAACTGACAAGACGTCATCGTCTGTCAAGAACACGGCGTTATCGCTCGTTCCAAAGTCAAGCCAAAAGTCAAATCAGACTTTAACCCGCTCCCAAAAGAGAAATCTAAGGCGTAAAACTCAACGAGCACGCCTCAATTATACAGGAAGGCTTGCAGTAACTCCGGGACAATGAAAAATTTCGGAGCAAACCCACGGATGGAGCCACGGATTGTATCCCGCGGAAGCAACCCCACAGGTGCAAACCCGCGGCTTGCAACCGCGGGTTGCCACCTGCGGCTTGCAACCGCGGGTGCCAACCCGCGGCACCCGCGGGGGCAACCGTAGGTTGCACCCAGCGGGAACAAACCCACGGGTGCAAACCCGCAGTTGCAACCGCGGGTTGCGTCCCGCAGATGCAACCGCGGGTTGCACCCCGTAGATTCCACTTCGCAGAAGCAACGATGGGTTACATTTAATGAACACAACTCTCATGTCTCTTCGAGCACGCTTATGGTGAGCACCCAACATACACCAAATTTTTTAATCTCTCTATCAGAGGCGCGTGGGGCCCACACAACTACCCAAGCCAGTGTGCACTCCAGAAGAATCCGCAGAAGGATTGGAGAACAATTTGATACTAGAAAAGAGCTCAGCCCTGAAATATTGCAAACTCTCCAGTATTATAAACCGAATTTGCGACGTCGCAATCGGCGTCAAGATGTAAATAGAGATTAAAAGGTACCTCAAGATTTAAGAGAGTAGCTCAATTGGAAGAACTCCTCACAAAATATTTCTCACTGCCAATGCGAACAGTTGATCTCAACTGTTCTATCAAACTACAAATGCAACTCGAAACGGTCCGTTTTTGAGCGGATCGCCGAACCCAAAAGAATACAGACGGTGAGAAAGGTGTACTCTGGGACCGATTTACCTGCCGCCTCATCGCATATGGTTAATAAAGGCAAAAAAGTGGTCAGAAACAACCCTTCAGATAATGAAATCACTCCAAGATCAAAACGAGTTTCTATCGAACCAGAAGGCGTGCGTCTAGAAGAAGTCTCTGGAAGGCTTGAGAGACAAGAAAAACATCTCGAACAACAAGAGGAGATCATAGAAAAAATAAAACAACTTTTAATAGAGTTGTTAGCTCAAACTAGAAAGAACCAATTCTCGTCGTCCATTTCTGATCGGCAGAAAGGAAAACGACCTGTCCAAATAAGTGAAGACAGCGAGGACGAGAATGAAGAAATTCCTCCTCATTCAAGAAAGGAAGAGAAAGTGAAGGTTATCATCAACCCTCACGCAGAGAAGATAGAGAAGATGGAGAACCAACTACAAGCTCTCTTTCATCGCAAAAAACTGCAAGAGATGGGGGTAGTCCGTCCCTATCCCATAGAATGGAAAACCGTACCTTATCCTGTAAAATATAAACCGTTGAACTTTCAGTCATTCGACGGTAAAGATTCGCCGCAACAGCACATCTTCTACTTTCTGTCGCAGACAGGACACCTCATGGGGAATGATCCGACTATGACTAAAATATTTGCGAGCACTTTACGGGAGCCCGCATTTACCTGATTCATGCAGCTACCCCAGGGAACAATTAAATCATGGGCTAATGTAGAACGTGAGTTCTTAGCCCGATTCTTTGAAGATAATACTGAAGTCTCTATACTATTCTTGCTAGCAGCAAAGCAGGAGGAAGGTGAGACGGTCAAAACTTATATCGAGCGATTCCGAGAACTTTCTCTTCGATGCCCACATGGCATGACGCAGGACACTCTGGTGGAAACTTGCAGGCACAATTTGTTAACCGACATTCTAGATAAGATGGGCTCGATTGACGCCAAATCATGGAAAGATCTGCTTAAGCAGGGTGAACAGGCCGAAGATATACTTCGACGCCTCGAAAAACAACAGTCTGCAACCGGAGGCAGTACAAATGAACCTCCATTCTATTTTTCCCGTTCCAAAGAGAAAGATATAATGGCAATAGTGGTAGAAAGCACACCGAAGCAGAAAGCATGGACAACTATAAGCAATACAGCAAAGTCACCCAGGCTTCAAAAGCAGTATTCGTTTAAGAATGAGCATACTGCTACTATGTTCAATATGCTCAGCAAGCGCAAGATGCTCAAGTTATCAGAGAACAAGAGACCTGAAGAGCTTGGGAAGACTAACGATCCGAATTACTGCCTGTACCATCGGATTGTAGGTTACTCCACAAAAAAATGTTTTATTTTAAAAGATAAAATTCAATCGTTGATTAACGCTGGAACAGTTCAGCTCAAAGCTGAACAAAAAAGGAGTTAGAGCTAACTCGGACATATTTAATGTGGGTGGTCTAAAGGTACCACTTAGGCTCACAACAATTCCAAAGACGAGCTCAGGACGGTTAATTTAAACCCCCATAACATGCAAAAAAATGAATGATGAAAAAAAAAATATATATATATAATAAAATAAAATAAAATAAAAAATGAACTGCGCAACGCCGTCAAGGCAAAGGGAAGAGAACTAGCTTCTTGCTAACCCCATCATACTGAGGGTAAAAAGTATGAATTACCCAATACCGTCAAGGCGACGGGAACAGAATAAATTTCTCGCCAAACCCACCATGTTAGGGGTAAAAAAGTATGAACCACCCAACGCCGTCAAGCTAACGGGAAGAGAATAAATTTCTCGTCAACCCCACCATGCTGGGGGTAAAAAAGTATGTACCACCCAACGCCGTCAAGGCGACGGGAAGAGAATAAATTTCTCGCCAGCCCCACCATGCTATGGGTACAAAAGCATGAACTACCCAATGCCGTCAAGGCAACGGGAAGAAAACCAGTTTCTCATCAACCCCTTCATGATGGGGGTAAAAGTATGAATTGTCCAATGCCGCTAAGGCAAAGGGAAGAAGAAAAGTTTGGCATTTAAGCCCAAACAAAATTCTCGACAACTCACCATGCTGAGGGGAATAGCATGGCTAGCCCAACTCAAACGGTAATTGGTAAAGGCTAATCAAATCCGTTAATAATAACTGGGGGTTTGCTAAAAATCCCATAACAAATCTGTCACAATAGTATCCTTATCCGAAAATAAAGATACATTACTGTCAAAGCCGCGAAGGCAAAAGGAAAAGGAAAAGTTTGGCATTTAAGCCCAAACAAAATTCTCGACAACTCACCATGCTGAGGGGAATAGCATGGCTGAGGGGAATAGCATGGCTAGCCCGACTCAAACAATAGTTGGTAAAGCCTAATCAAATCCGTTGATAGCTGGGATTTGCTAAAAATCCTAATTAGATAAATCTCTTGTCACGTTAAGATTTCACCTCTGACAACAAAACTTTTCTCGTCATTTTTCTCTAGCAGAGCAAGTGACACTCCAAAATATTTATCAAGTTAAAATCATACCTCTGACATCATAATTCAAAATCAAATGAGATGAAATCCGATTAAATCTCCTGTTATGTTAAGGTTTCACCTCTGACAGAAAAGAAAACTCACATCTCATCAAGCCCAATATTACAGCTTCTAATAAATTTGTTTTTGATATCGTTAAGTTAAAAATTACCTCTGACGAAAATTATCTCCCTATCAAGTTAACAGTTACTCTGATAGTCTGATTCCAAGGTTAAATACGTTAACCGTCACCTCTGTTTAGTCAGCTTGTTCCTATTACTACCAGATCCTCTGAATAGGTTGAGCTCCAAGATACGTTTAATGTCACCTCTGTCTTTCCCTAATCCGTCATACTAGATGTCACTGAACGGTTAGGACTCTAATGAGCACGTTAACATAATACCTCTGCTTAACCTCAAATAAGTACGTTAACATTATACCTCTGCTTGTCATCTAAATAAATATGTTAACACCATACCTCTGCTTGTCACTCAATGAGTACGTTAACATCATACCTCTACTTGTTATCTAATGAGCACGTTAAAATCATACTTCTGCTTGTTATTGAATAATTGAATAAACATGTTAACGCCATATCTCTGCTCGTATTTCGCGAAATATGTTAACAATTATCTCTATTTACCAAATCCTTTAAAAGGTCTGATAGTCAAAATTAAAAAATCCAAAGTGTTTCGAAATTCTGTACGGCTCAGTAAAGAACTTTGAAAACTTTGGAGGGGGTTATGTAGATACTAAATATATATATATATAATAATTAAATAATAATAATAATAAAATAATTTAAAAAAATCCCGGACACCCGCGGGAGGCTCCCGCGGGAGAACCCCGCGGTTGCACCTGCGGGAGGGCTCCCGCAGGAGATCTCCCGCGGGTGGGCACCCGCGGGAGCGATCCTGCGGGTGGGCACCCGCGGGAGCGATCCCGCGGGTGACCCGCGGGAGCGGTCCTGCGGTGCCAACCTGCGGGTTGTTTTCTGCCTATTTCCATTATTTATTTGGCTGATATCTCGTGATCCGATTTTTCAGGGAGGATTCGAGCCGGATTTCGAGCTGATTCGGTCTATAAAAGACAGAAATTGAGTCTAGAGAAAGGACTTTTGGACGATTTTGAGCGAGTTCATGAAATCAAGCAGCGAAACAGAGCCATCCCCTTCCCGGTCAGATGGTCAACGGAGTGCACCAGCGAGACTCCATCGCCACCCGAACCCACATCAAAAAGGGAATAAATTAATATTCCCGTTCTTGTTATTCCTCAATTTTTTTGTAATTCTCAATTTTCTTTTGTAATCAAATAATTTTGCAATGGAAGGAGAAATTCAATTTTTGAGCAAATAATAACTACAAAGAATATCTAAACAATTAATTTCTTTCTCTGAGTGTAGCCTTTCACCACCAACCTAGCTTTGTATCTCATATTATCTTGTGACAGAGGATTGTCCTTCTTAGCAAACACCCATTTGCATCTTATGACCTTCCCTTTGCGAGCTGTATCAACTCTCAAGTAGAACTCGGATGAAGAAAATTCATCTCCTCATCCATCACATCCTTTCAGTTTTCATCTTCACCACTCGCCTTGGCTTCTATGTAGGTAGTAGTAACATTTTTTTCAATAACTGAAAATGTATATGCCACAAACTAGTAAACCATGCAGACTTCTTGATCTCTCTTCTGGTCCTCACTACAATGGAGTCATGTTGTATTTTGTCCTGTGATTCCATATCACTTGTACCAGTCTTATTTTCTCACTCTGGTGAAATTAGAGCCTCAAACTTCACTTGTTGCGATGTAATCATGTGGTTGATGTCACCTTGAGATGGTTCGTACTATTTTTTTTAACATGGAAAACTCATCAAAATGCCACATCTCTACTATATATTATCTTCTTAGATTCAAAACACCAGTCTATATCCCTTCACACCTTTGCTAAGGCCCAAAAATGCAGCCTTCATGGCTCTAGGAACCAGTTTACTCTCCCTAACAATAATATACACAACCAAATACATTTAAATAGTCTTCTCCTCAATTACAGCTACTAGCAATATGTAAATAAGATGACTTGCATAAGACAACGCCTCAGCTCAAAACTCTTGCTCAAACCAACATACATCACACTTTCTCCAGCAAAGTACGATTCATGCGCTCAGCTACTCCATTCTATTGTGGTATTTCTCTAACCATAAAATGTCAAACAATACCCACATCCTCAACCAACTTCAAGAATGGATCCAATTGTACTCATCATTGTCCAATCTAAGACGCTTGATCTTTACATCAGTCTAAGCCTCCACCATCTTCTTCCACTTCAGAAATCATCTATGACCTCATATTAGTGAGGCACCGAGTACATCTAAACTCTCCAAGAGTACTCAACTACAAACAATGAACCTCCAATAGATGATATCTTTGTTGGTCCCCAAATACCAGCGTGTACGTAATTCAAAATCCCTTCCGTTTGATGAACTGCAGTACCAAACTTGACCATGGTAATGCTCAAGGAACACAAAGTTTCCAATTTTTGCTCACTTCAACAAGCCTTGCTTAACAAAACCCCCATGAAATAAGATTCTTCTTTATGTCTGGATCATTACCGAACCTCTATCAAATCTCTAGATATTCTACAATGCATCTGCAAATGGACTTTACTTATCCCCTTTTTACACAGTTTATCATTACCCATACCCATGTAAATGACTCCACCTTCTAACTCATCCACAAGTTACAAAAGAACTCCCTATTGAGATATATATATATATATATATATATATATATATATATATATATATATATATATATATATATATGTTAGTGCAACTTAAATCTAAAATCCACCTAAAATCCACTCATTCTTGTGGTTAATCAACAGTTAACTAGTCAAAAAAAAAAACTTCTTAATTTATGTGCGGCAAATTTGCTTTTGAGCCCAATTTTTTAGAATATTTTTTTGAGCCCCATTTGGTATTTTTTATAAAAATATCAAAACAATAAGTATCAATCCTTAATAATATATTTCTTCCTAGACTTTGAACGAGACTTCTACTTCTTCCTTGATTCTTATCTTTAGACTTAATGTTTACCGTCAAAGCATATTAACTTATATCCTGAAGAACCTGTTCATCTAACTTCTGATATTCATTATTAGTCAAGGCACTTGCCTTATCTTCATATTTGATTTCAGATTTTCCACACTGGTGGTAATTAAGTGTTCATAAGAATCAGGTAGCAAACATAGCAAAAGTATTTTACTTCATGTAGGTAGCAAACATAACAAAAGTGGTTTATCTTCATCCAAAACTTTGACTTCTAAATTTTGTAAATCAACAAGTATCTTATTTCATTGAGATGTTCGGAACCGTTACTTGTTATATTCATTGAGATGTTTAGCCAGAAAGGTACCTGAATTGTGTTAGAACCGGAAAAGCTTATTCAAATAAAGACGATTCCTTATACTCTTCATAATATACCTATCATGCAACTTCTACCAAAGGTCCTTCGTTTTCACTTCTCTCGTCACAAAATACTTCCAATCCTTTGCAAGATAAAGCCTTATTGTTTCATAGTCAACTCGATTTATCCTTTACCAATCACCTTTCGATATATTTCGAGCTTATCCTTCTCCAATATTACATGCAAATCTAATTGATACAAAACATCCATTACCTTGCACTGTCACATTACCGAAGTTGTTTATACCATCAAATTTCTCTAACCCAAACTTCTTGTTTGTACCTAACTACAGACCTAACCATCGAAGCAGCCATCGATAACCTAGAAGAGTCCGATGAAGGCATCAATGGTGCCGAAGAATTCACATATGAACGCTAGGCAACTTTCTCGATAAAAGAATTTCCTTTATGAATTTTTTTAAAACCCTAGTCTAAGAACAACCTAGAAATCAAAAAACTAGGCTTTAATACAACTTGTTGCGAAACAGAAGCTAATTGATATAGTAAAGCTCCACTAAAACTAGAGATTAGGATCAAAACAAAACATAATAAATAGGAGAAAAACACAAAAAAGAGATCACATCAGAGAATATCAAGGTCTACATGCTTCAGAGCAAGTCTTAAGTCCATGGACAACCAACCAATACAAATCTTCACTATTTGATGACAATTACAAGATTACAAACTCTTGGCTCTCACAAATTTCAACTCTTTTAGATTGCTCACAAATCCCCCTAAATTGTTGCGCCATGTATTTCTAATATAAAGTTATTTCCCTAGAGCTAAAACAACATATATTTATGGCTCTAAGTCCAAAACCAAGTATCCATAGGAATCCCAATCGAATTTAATTTCAATTTACCGAGGCACGACCTAATGTTAATTGATTAGTATTACAAACATAATCCAATTGATTAAATGCATTAGAATCCAACTAGGATTCTTCTTATACATGAAAGAATCAATCCAATGTGGGCCCCATCTATCTCCTATGTTGGAAATGAGGCAAAACTTCAGGATGGGAATGGTATTTTATGATCATGTGTGAAGTACTTAATTTTTTATATAATTCATATATTATGAACTCAACGATTGAGCAGAATCACTTATAATACTTTGACGAGTATGAAAGTAATCAAAGAGAAGTATTTCCTCTTGGACCGGCTTGCAACTAATGTGATTCACTGATAAGCCCTAGCCACACACAAAAATAATTATAATGATAATAAAACATATAATTAATGAAGCAATTAAAGCAACTACATAGTCTACATCTATCCTACATCAAATGGCACAGCATTATTTTTTTATTTTTCTGAGATATTCTTTCATAGTGGATGGGAGATTAGGCATAGACCCACACCAATATGTTGAGTTTAAGATAGATCATGATAGACAACTGAAAAGATTCCATCTCTGCTGATTAGAGAGCATCAACAGGGATAGAACGAAGTATAGATCCAAAGTACTTATAAGAAAAAAGACACGATCAGCATAAACTGCATCATGGCACTGCATTATTTAAAAATAGTCTACTGTAATAAAGACAGGTTTATGATGAAACAAAAATGATACCTGAAGATCTCTAATCAGGCCTTCCAACAAAGTCCGCCCGCAATATGGCAGCATTGCCGCAGGAAGACACTTACCACTTGCACTGTCAACTAACCCAAGCCTATCCCCAGCCCCACCAAGAGGATAAATCTCACCAAGTTCAGGCAATCCCTATGTGGCAATGAGAGATTTTATAGTAGATCTCAGAGTCAGGTTTGAAAACCATAAAAAGATTATTTTCTGTGTAAAACAAATAGCTATGCCAACTTCAAGCCCCAAAAAAAAAAAAAAAAAAAAGCTAAATTGAACAGTTAAATGTAGAATAAAACCTCAATGCCCCATAAAGCTGCCTGAGATGCGTATTCTGCATTATCTACAAGGTTATGTCCAGAAGGAACATGAAATTTCACAAACTCACTTCCCAGTGATTTGTAAAGGTGAGGAGACCAATCAGATTGTCTTTCCACTTTTGAAGGTGAAAGAAGCTCCAGTACCATTATCTGATATCTAGAAAAAGAAATATTGTCACATAAGCTATTTAAGAAATACTTACACAGGATATACAACAAATTTGCTTTATGGAGACAAGGAACACATAAGAGCACAACTAGTTTATAAGTCAGCCTGCACCTAGATTTTGGGAATCAGTCACCATGAACGTGGCATCAGGAAAAACATTGGTTCGTGGAGATCAATGTTCATCATCTCTAACCAATAGACAAGTACCTGTTCTATGATTATGGTAATTTCTACACGCTTATAATTCTTTTACAATTTTAATATTTGTAAATCTGCATTTTGAATGGTAAGTCACTGCTAGATTTGAAATAACTTGAGTGTAGAAGTTTGTCTGTGGTTGTCTAGCAGACAAGTTAAATCTTAGACCATTAGTCAATTGTGGCTATCTAGCAATTATAGTCAAATCACTGTAATTGACTTGAAATCATATCTTCTGCGGTTTTTTACTCGTATAAAAATCTCCGTGTTAATCTATGTGATTATTTGAGATTTATTATTTGCTTTGATTGATTAATTATTTTTAATAATTAGTGCTTAAATTGATATCCATCGAATAACTCATACTTTCGCAATAGCTAGCATATTTTTTCAAATGAAATGCATTAAATATAACTAGAGGATCCAAGACCTCCATGATCCCTAGATACTACACATGCATAGAATAGTGTTAAAATACAAAACAATTTCCCTCAACGTTCAATATAACTTTGGAGTGTTGGTGCAGTTAAACGGAGTTCAATATGGTATCAAATCAATCCAAGTTCAAATTCTGTCGGGGCGCATTTAATAGCAGATGTAAGAAAAAAATAACGCCGTTGCGTAAAGTCCAGTTTTAAAAATAGACCTTCAACACGCCGGAGCATGTTAAAACACAAAACAATTTTCCTCGACCCTCACCATAACTTCAGAGCTAAAAGTTCAGACCTTGCTTAACACCTTAAGTATCCATTTCAGCAAACTATCGAAGATCTTCATGAATCAAAAAGGAAGTTAAAATTGGAGTGCATTTTGGACATCTTAGAAAATGCCAGGGTCATATAATCTTAAACTAACTTTTAACTTTAAAAAAAAAAACACTCCATATCTCCCTATAGTGCAATCATAATTAGAAAGTTTTTTGGGGAAAAAAATTTGGAACAAATAAAAATAGAATTCAAGAGACTCACCCAATGATTCCACCAATGCAATCATAGAACTGCTCAACCTCCCCCAAAACCTTCAAAAGCTGCCGCATCTCCTCGCCCCCTCCCCCCTCTCTCCCCGCTCCACCGCCATTCCCACTCAAGCCCCACCTCTCCACCATATCCCCCAACACACACATTGCACTCTTCAACCCAATCCCCTCCACTCTACCCCCGCCGCCCTCCGCCTCCACTCCAAGCACGTGCTCCTGGCCGGCCGCCACAAGTGACTTAATCAGCACCGCCTCCAACCTGCTCAGCCCCCCGAAAACCCTAGCAACCCAACCCTTCCTCGATTTCAAGAAATCCCTAACCCTAGAGTCGGAATCGAGGGCTCTCACCTTCTCGTCAAGGTTTTTTGCCGCCCTGAGCTTCGATCGGAGGGAGTCGAGGCGGGAGATCTCCTCGGCGAAGTCGAAATCCGGCGACGGAGCTTGCTTGACCGGGGCGAGGGAGACGGCGACCTTCTTGATTCGAGATGAGAGAGGAAGTGAGAAGAGAGGGAGAGGGTGGTTCTTGTGGAGGCGGAGCTTGAGAGGGGGGCAATGGTGAGGAGGAGAGAGGAAGAAGAGGGAAGGGGACGAAGAGAGAGAGGGAGGAGAGAGAAAGGAGGTGGAGATCGCCATCGGAGTGGAGAGAGAGAGAGAGAGAAGGCGGTTTAAAAAGAGGGAGAGGGGATAAGAGAAGGGAGATGCTGATTGCTGGAGAGAGGAGAAGAGTGCGCAGAGAGAATATTCTGCGTTGGGAGCGGAATTGATCCTCTTCCCGTCTTTTCGGAACCATGTTTTCGTCCAAACGTGCTGACGTGGACCGCCACTCGATATGTTTTTCGTCCAAACGTGCTGGAGAGGACCGCCGCTCGATATGTTTTTCGTCCAAACGTGCTGACGTGGACCGCCGATCAATACTTGCGTTTTAATTTTCTTGCCTTTTCAATTTTTTTGGGTGAGGAAAAGTTTTTTTTTTCTATTTCTTTTTATCTACTAAAACTCATTTTTACCAAATTATTCAAATTGAATTTTTATCGAGAGTCAAACCCGTGATACCTCTCATCGGCTTCTTTTTCTTTCTCTTTAATGGATTAACTTTTTTGCTAATTTATTTAAGGATTAATTATAGACAGACCCTTGTAGTATTAGGGGTATGTCACTTAATACCCCTGAAATTTGAAACTCACAAAAAATCTCCTAGGCATACTAACAGTATTAACTGAATGTTAATTAGCCAGGCACGTGCTATGCACGTGTTAGAAAATGTCATAAATACCCTCAGTAAGACAGAACCAAAATTAGGGCGTTCTCTCTCTCTCAGCCGCCTCCCTCACCCCCTCTCTCTCACCGGAAGGTCTCCGCCTCCCTCTTACCCGCCTCCCTTCCCCTCTCTCTCTCACCCGCCTCCCTCCCCCCCTCTCTCTCTCTCGCTAGCAACTCCCCGCCTCCCTCCCCCCTCTCTCTCTTGCCAGCAGCTCCCCCTCTCTCTCTCTCTCGCCGGCAGCTCCCCCCTCCCTCCCTCCCTCTCGCCGGCAGCTCCCCCTCTCTCTCCTCACCCGCCTCCCTCCCCTCCCCCCCCCCTCTCTCTCTCTCTCTCACCCGCCTCATTCCAGTAAGCATTTAAGCAGGCCAAGAGTGAATGCTGCAATAAAAAATTAGAGGACCTGGATTCATGAATAATGTAATAATCAAAGCTTAAAGCCATAATCTATGTTGAGCAGTTTCTTGCATAAGGATAACAGTACGTGATTTTTTAGTCTCCCTATTTTCTACCGATTCAGTGCCACAATCAGCTAATAAGCTCAGAAAAGAATTTGTTAAACCTGTATACCTCCAAAGGCCACCAAGTAACAGAGAGCAAGACGATAATCAATGATTGAGGCAACTCCAAATAGGAAGCACTGGAACAACAGAATTTACACTTGCAGTTCATTTACACTAGCAGCAGCACTTACACTAGCAGCAGCATCATCTTATGTGCACCATGACCTTTGCTGTCTTCTTGGTGGCCCATCGCCTGAATAGCAAGCTCAATCCTCCATATTCCTCTAAAAACAAGCCATATATTTTTTGTGCTATTTCAGTTTAGACAGTTAATATATGAAATTTGTTAGGTTACTTAACAAGGAAACAGTTTAATTACCACTAGAGGGGGATAAAGAGAGAGAGAGAGGGAGTGTGCATGGAGTTGTGAGGATAAAATAGAAAATTCAGAACCATGAGTGCACTTTAGAATTAAAGTAGAGTGACAATAACAAACTCTCTCTAACAGTGTTAAAAGTCCAGAGGGTTTTTTGAGAGTTTCAAACTTCAGGAGTGTTAAGTGACACACTTCCAATATTACAGGGGGTCTGACTGTAATTAACCCTTTATTTAATATCAAATTAAATAAATTTGTACTAAGACTAGCGACTAACCTTCACTTAGCTGGCTTAGAGTATTTCTCTAAAGACATTAAAAAGATTTCTCGACTCATGAGTATTTTTTAAATTTAACCAATTTCAAATCTGAAATTGAGAAATTGAGAAATTCATACTAAGTAAGTCTATATTTTGGCATCCAAACATGCTATGCATATCTGATATCACAGACAAACCAAATAATTGTTCAAGGATCACAATTAAGAAGAAATTGATTATATAATTTGATCCAAATAATTTTCATAATGCACATGTATGGAATTAATATTGAACAACTATAAACAATTTAAAAAAAAATATTGAATCTAAAAAATGGAATTATACATACGAGGTTATATATGTAGGAGCACTTATCACTGGATGTAAGAAACCAATCTCTCCACTCATGATTTTTATATATTTGTCCCTTAAATATTTTAAAATTATAATTTAGTCCCCTAAATCTTCATATTTATAATTTAGCCCCTCAAATCCTTTAACTTACCACAATCTACTCCTCAGCCATATTTTTGGCCCGAAATCTCCGTTATACCTATGAGTTATTTTATTTTAGTATCCCTTTGTCCTTCTTATTGGATTGCCCTCTCCATTCTTCTCCTCTTTCTCTCTTCCCTCCCAGCTCTAAAGTGAAATAACTCGAGAGAACCTAATAAGAAGAGAGACGAGCGAAAGAGAAAAATAATGGAGAGAAAAGCCCAATAAAAAGAGAAAGAGAGGATGAAGAGGGAAGAGAGGACTAAAGTGAAGTAACTCAGAGGTATAACGGAAAATTCGGACAAAAAATATGATTGGGGACTAAATTGTGCTAATTTTAAGGATTTGGGAGACTAAATTCTAATTTTTTAAGATGTAAGGGACAGATATGTAAAAATCCCTTAATAATAATATAGGGGAGCAAGTTGGCTTTGCACTATTTGTTTCCTTAAGAAGTGAAAACAGAAACTATCTTAAGAAGTGAAAACAGAAACTATATCAATACGTAGGAGATTTAATTAAATATAATATCTCATTCAATATTATAAAAATTACAATAAGATAAGCCTACTAATTTCCATTAAAAATAAAAAAGACAGCATGAAGTTTGTTAAGTATGAGATGGCGGGAGTTTCCAAAGAAGCACCCCATGCACCCCATTTTTCCTAGTAAACCTACTTAAGAACTGTCGGAATTGAAATTTTGGACAAAAAATAGGGGAGTACAAAGGGGCACACCAATTTTCCTAGTGAGACCACTTTTTAGTGTTTTTTTTTTTTTTTTTTGTCCGGGCTCAAAAGTCCGGATAATTATAAAGTGGGCTCACTAGGAAAAATGGTGTGCTCCTTTGGAAACTCCCAAACATAGTGGGTTCGCTAGGAAAAATGGTGTGCTCCTTTAGAAACTCCCTGAGATGGCAAATACACAGACTTAGGAGGAGCAAGAATCTAGTGGGTCAATGATCATCTACCTACTCTTTTAACATCCACTGATCAATGACATACATCAGTTACACCAGAGAGAGAGAGAGAGAGAGAGAGAGAGAGAGAGAGATCCCCACTGCAAGATTGGCAGTCAAATAGAGCATGTGCAATCAAAACATGCAATCACAAGTTCTCCTCCAAGGTTTCATGTGGCTTTGCAAGAGTGGAATCTAGCTAGCATAGAATGAGCACATAGCTAAAATGTCCTATTAGTGCAAAATTAGTATAAAATAAATAATAACTATATATGATCAGTAAGGATGGTAACTGACATGTCCATAGTCTAATTTTTGATCCGTTCCATACAACATTTTGAAATAAAAAAGAAATTTTTATTTTTCTAATTCAAAATTTTGTATAAGAATGATCAAAATTAGGTCACTCGTCCATTACCATCCTTAATGATCAGTACATAATAGAAACTAAACAACAAAATTAACAAGTATTTGGCTATTAGTTACCTTTTATCTCCCCCTTGTGGCAAGTACTAAAAAGATCTCCCCACATTATACTCACATAGTGAGATCTAGAGAACTTGCTACTCTTTTATGGCCCCCAACGTTGTCACAATTTCCTTCATCCAACTTTACAAGCTTTGGATTCTTATCTTATCAATACGTCTTCCTTCATTCATCGAACTCTTATCAACATGTCTAGAGAACAAAGCGAGGGATAAGCTACTATCCACTTCGTCTTCCTTCTCCCGATCCCGCTCTTAGTTCACCATTTTCGATCTGATATACCGAGCGATAAGCCCAGGTCTAGCCCTCCACGGTCATGATCTCCGTCTACTTGGGGTACTGGGTAGGGTTCGAGTTCTCTTGACCTCTTGATTCTTCCCAAATTGCTATCGTTGAGCCACTGAAACTCCTTTGATGGCTCATTCACTTCGACACTACTGCTAGATCGATCATCGAGCATAGACCCGTGCGTAACTGATCTATTGTATCTTCGAAAGATCATCTCTGCGACGGAATCATAAACTCTTGATCCAATAGTAGCACAATTGACCCTATAAAGACATCTATTGCGCACAAGATATCCATGACCGCCCCAAGAGGAATTACCATATCTAGATAAAGATCAGAAACAATCAGTTAGAAATTAGTATAGAAAGATGAATTTACGTATTTCATCAATAATTAAACTTTAATTAGTACCTTAAATTGGTGAATGCATCATCCATTTTATATGGAAGTTGGCTTAAATTGCTAATGTATTGCCCCTTACCTAGGGGCTCGCTCCTCGCTTTGCTTGTAACTGCAATTAATTTCATTGATAATTTTAAATATATATATATATATATACAGAGGAAACGGGAAATACACCGGCGGTGAAGGGAGTTCCTTCACCGCCGCTTAGATGATCCAATAAAATTATAACACGGGGCGTCATTCAAGATAACAAATAAATGAATTCTCTTAAATGACATCACGTGTAATAATTTTATTGGGTCACCTAAGCGGCGGTGAAGGAAATTTCCTTCACCGCCGGTTATTTCCCGTTTTCTCATATATATATATATATATATATATATATATATATATATATATATATATATATATATATATATATATATATATATATATATATATATATATATTAAACCATTGAAAACCATATTTTTATGTACACCAAAAAAAAAAAAAAATTGGAAAAAATTGCACACCTTGGCCAGAATCATCAATCTTCTTGCTTCTATACATCTAATTGTCATAAAAAGGGTAAAAATAAATAAACAAATAAATAAATAAATTCTAAAGAAATTTATTAAACTGACATTACTAAAATTCAAGAAACTATAGTAAACAGGAAATTCAACGACGGTGAAAAAATTTCTTTCACTGTCGCTTAGGTAACCTAATAAAATTATTAGGTATGGCGCCACTCAAAAAAGAATTAAGAAAATTCTTTTATTTGTTACTTTAATAATTTTATTGAGTCAGACAGTGAAGGAACTGTCGGTGAATTTCCTGTTTTCTCATATACCTGCAAGTGACTCTTGACATGGGCAATGCTAAGCCCCTTAACATTCATCAGCTGTAGAACAAGCTTAGGGGTTGCTCCTTTAAAAACGAAGAAGCAAAAAATAAATTAAAAAAGAAACTTAAAACCAAATTTAAAATAAAAATTCAATTGTCACTCACTGATGTTTTGGCCGCAGAGTCTCTCTACGGCATGAACGAAGCTCAGATGGAGATCCTGCGTCCACCGCAGTCGAGGAGTCTTGGATCGATTGTATTGCCTCACCGAACTCCCAGTGAGAGAGCTCGCCTTTCTCTCGCTCTCGTCGACTGTACTGTTGCTCGAGCTACCTCCATTTGTAGGTTCTTCTTCATCCTTGTCCTTGTGATTCTTGTCTTTAGGGTTATTCGTCGAGTTTTCGGAACTCCTACTCCCCATTTCTTTTTCTTTTCTCGTGAAGAGGATGAGATGTGTGAGGATAAGTCTAACTTAGGCTAGCATTTTAGACTTGTCCATGGATTGTTTGTTGTCTTCATTCTTTTTGATGCAATGATTCTTGGACTGGAGGGAGGGAGGGAGGGAGGGAGGGAGGGAGAGAGAGAGAGAGAGAGAGAGAGATGGGCAATCGAGGGGCCGTGGAAAGGGTCGTCGGGTTGATGATTCAGAGAGGGACAGATGAGGGCAGCATCAGCAAAACTATGGCTGGCTTGGGGTGATGCAAGGTGGTGGGAAAGAAACAAGGCGGAAGAGGTGCCGAAAAAGGAAATTAAAACCCTAACCCTAAAGACTAAGAGACAACAAAGCCTCTCTCTCTCTCTCTCTCTCTCTCTGTCTCACATACTCTTTCTATCCATCTAGAGCCAAAGTGCATCATGCGTGCTTGTGACATATATCATGCATGTATGCATGCGAGAGTCATCCACATGCATGATGCATGCCATGCATGCAAGAATGAGAGGATAAAGGAAATAAATTTTTTTTTTAACCCAAAACTGATTTGCTTGTGAATCCTTGTAGTTCACTAATAATCAATAGGAATAAGGATTGATAATGGACGCGTCTATTTTTGATCCGTTTCGATAAAAAAATATGAACTAATAATAAAACTTTTATTTTTCTAATTTAAAATCTTAAATATTACGGACTAAAAATTGAATCGCAGACCTGTCGATTTGTTTGGGGTGACGCAAAGTGAGTGGGAAAGAAATAAGGTGGAAGGTAAGAAAAAGGGAAATTAAAACCCTAATCCTAAGACTAAAAGACAACAAAAGCCTATCTCTCTCTCTCTCTCTCACTCTATCTATCTAGAGACCAAATGCATCATGCGTGCTCGTGTCATACATCATGCATGTATGCATGCGAGTCATGCACATGCATGATGCATGCCATGCATGCAAGAGTGAGAGGATAAGGAATTTTTTTTTTATTTTTACCCATTGTCTGAAACAGATTTGCTAGGGAACCCATGTAGTTTCATTAATTATAATCCTGATCATTCAAATAAACTCTCCATATTAAGATTTAGAGCGATTTTATAAGTAACTCCACATAGAGGCAGTTTAGCTACACAATTCCATTGAATTAGAGAATATACTTAAGTTAATCAGATAGTAGTGGGTATGTGATCTTTGAGTTTCTTGGGACTTCACTTAGAAGGTGTTTAAAAATAACAAACATATCATAAAGATATACCTAATAATACTCCTATCAAATCCATAACAAGACACTAAGTATAAATTTCAATTATTCCATCTTTTCTCAAGGAATGAAATTACACTTATGTAGTGGATCAAATAGCTAATAGGAGACTAATAGCATTCTGAAATCACTATTAATTGATCTATTAATTGATCTGATGATTAATTTAGGCTCATCCACGTATACTAAGGGGCTGATTGGTTCATTTACTTTCTCTAATTTTCATGGATTTGTCCATGAAAGTGAGAATTGTGGGAAATTACTCTTTTTCCCACATGACATGGAAAGTTTAGGAAAGATTTAGCGTTTTTTGTGTTAAATCCAGCTGAAAATAGAGATAGTATAATATTTTGAAAATTTTTAAACGAGACACCACCGGTCTTAGTGAGCCCACCTCTTGAACTTGTAATACTGAGCCCACCTCTTGAACTTGTAAAAAATTAAAAATTTGCCATTTTTAAAGGACAAAATTGTCCTTGTATTCTTCCCCCACACCCCACACCCATCTTCTTCCCCAAAATTTCTGAACCCATAAATCCTAAATCACACACATCTCCTTATACAAGACGTTGCTCACGCCTATAGGGTCTGCAATCTTGCTCTCGTGAGGATTAGAATGGATGAGAAGTGGGGGAGAAAGGAGTTGTAAAAGATGCGAGAGAAATAACATAGGGATAGAAAGGAGAAAGAAGAGTGTGCTCAATAAGAAAATTCATCTTTTTCAAAAAGAGAAGATAGGCTCACTAAATACGGTGTGTTCATTAAGACTAGTGGAGTGCTCATTTAGAAATTTTCTTATTTTTTTGGACAAGAGATAGAATAATTGGTTCATGATTATTTTTTGCTACTTTTCATGGACTAATTTCTATGAAACAATCAATGGGTAGTCAGACTCAACTTTCCATGACCATTTTCCATGAACAAATTAAGAAAATGAAAAAAAAAAAAAAATAGAAAGTTGCTGAGCTCCAAGTGTCCTTTCCATTTTCAACTCTGCATGAATCAATTAGCCCTTCATGACTGCATGGACCAAGTTTGAAGCTCACCAATGGTGCCAAAAGCCTAGCTCTAGGCAAAGATGTAGAAATTAATTAATATTGTCTCGCTATGCTATAGGCATAGGTCGAGTAGATTTCAATGGTGGTTAGGTTCTTGTTGGACTTTGGTGGCTCAAGCTGTCATGGATCGGGATGCAAGATTATATGCTTCTGGTCAAGCCTCTTCTTGACTTTATGGTATGAGAACTATATTTTTCGCTCTAAGACCCCGCCAGCTGGCAGTTATATCGTCCGATAAGGAAAAGCAAAAAATATAATCATACATGACGGTCCTCACTCCTTTATATTCAATTGGAATCGGATAAGAATGGACTACTTCAAAAATCAATTATTGCATCATACCATTCAAAAAATTTTAAATTAACCCGTAAACCTGTCTATTTTTGTCCCTAACTGGAAAAATTAGAGTATTAACATAGACAGTATCTTTTTATCAGTTACCTTCTCTCTTCCGCTCAATAAGAGTAAACGATTTCCAAACAATTGATCGAATTACCATTATTCGAAAATCTAGAGAGTACCATATAGTCATGTTTTCGCTTGGATTGGAGACTTTTAAGCCTCTTCTTGACTTCATGGCATGAGAACTATATTTTTCGCTCTACTTCAATATCATTGACCTGCAGAACCTTACCAGCTGGCAATTATATCGTCCAATAAGGATATGCAAGAAATATAATCATACATGACGTTCCTCGCTCCTTTATTTTCAAATATTCAATTGGAGTCGGATGAGAATGGACGAGTTCAAGAGTCAATCATTGCCTCGGACCATTCAAAATTTTTTGAATTAAGTTGTGGACGTGTCCATTTTTTGTCCCTAACTAGAAAAATTAGAGTATTAGCACATACGGTATCTTTTTATCAGTTACCTTATCTCCTCCACTCAATAAGAGTAACCGATTCCCAAATAATTGATCGAATTACCATTACTCGTAAATCTAGAGAGTACCATATAGTCATGTTTTCTCTTAGATTGGAGACTTTCAACTAAATCCAATTTTTACAGAGAACATAACAAATTAATTTGAATGAGCATTTGCATCTTGCAAGCATTTGGAAAGATCTAACAAGCATTTGGAACAAATATGTATAATAATTAGCCAAGCACTCTTGTCTCATCTCACCAAACCAATTAACAAGTCAATTATATATAAAGAAAGCATTATGTCGGATAAAATAGAAAAATTATTTGTTGAGGACGGACCAACTTGGATCCACAATTAGTCACGAAAGTACTCAAACTAATTACTAAGTAATTTTGTTAATTACTCAAAAAAATTAAGCAGTAGTGTCTGTGAGTATTATTATACGATCGATGTGTTGAGTGCTTATGAGGGCACCCACTAAATGATTTTTTTTAAAATATTACAAGATTATCATTTGTTTTCATGAACAAATTTGCCCTCTATTTTTTTTTTTAATTGCACCCACGAAAATTTTATAAGAGCATCCAACTTGGAGGGAGATGTGGGATGCAGGGAGTCGGGGAAAAAGACTCGGATGGTAGAGGGGCATTGGGGTCAAGAGGGGAGTTCCAAAGGAGCACACAAATTTTTCTCGCGAGCCCACTAGATAGTTGTTTTTTGTTCGTACTTTTAGTTAAAAAGTAGGCTCACTAGAAAAAATGATGTGCTCCTTTGGAAACTCCCGTCAGGAGGGGAGGGAATGTTGGGATCGGAGATGAGGAGGGAGACATCGAGGTTGGTGAGAGGGGGAAGAGGGCACCAAGGATCGAGGAGAGGAGGAACGAGAGAGGCGGAGGGAGAGGTAAAATTTCCTTTTTAGGTGTTCTTAGTAATTTGGTGTGTAGGTGAGCTTAGAATTAACTCCATTTGGAGGAAAGTGATTTAAATTATGCACTGAATAGGATCCCAACACCATTAAGGGTGTGTTTGTTTGCATAAAAGAAGAATGGAAGTAAAGTTATTTCCACTACTTCAAATATTTGTTTAGCTAAGAAGTAAGAAATCTCTTTTCAAATAGTAATGTGACGCCTACGTGGCATCTTACTTCTAAACTTTTCTTCCTCACACTTTTGATTTGGAAGAGTTTAGAAAGTAGAGAATCAAGACAAAAAAAAAATATTTTATTTGCCTGTCATAATTAGCATTCAAAAGTTATATTTTTATACATAAAAACTAATTAAATAATATAATTATTGTTTTGTTTAATCAATTAAATAATATTAACTTCACTTCCTAATAAACATTCATATTCTAAAAATTAGCAAACAAACTAAACCTCTTCTCTTCTTCCGTTTTAAAAATAACTTTTTAATTTCTTCATTCATTTCTTGTACTTACATAAACCAAACACACCCTAAAAAGATGGTAGCCGTCATCATATGGAAGAATTGGCAAAGCTATCAATTAAGTACCCTCTCTTTAGAATTATATTATGTCTAGAGTATGTAATGCTTGTTTGCTTGTTCCATTATTTTCTTATCAAAGAGATATTGTAAATTTTTTTAAAAGGAAATAATAATAGATTAAAAAATATATATTAAGTTGTGACGCTAACAAGGAGGATAGCTTCTGCTGCCACCATTACCATCTCTACTGAACTGAAAAACCTTGAACACCAATAAAAAGTTTTTTAAAGAAAGTAATGGTGTATTTAATGTCTCGAGAGGTGCCCATAAATCTTAATATAGAGAATTTATTTGATCGATCTAAACAGTTAGGTATTATCCCCATACTCTAAATATATGATGTATAAAAAATCATGTAATTTGAATGGTAAAAATGTACTGAAAATACATGATTTTTGTATTTTAGAGCATGAAGATCACAACTAAAATTTTAAATCGTCCATATATATACTCTTGAGATTTAGAGAGGCGCCTCATATACACTTTCTTTTTTCCTTATTTAAGAAACTTCCAACTAAATTATCATTGGACTCTCAACATTAGCCAGAAGAATTGGATGGTTTTGTTGCTGATGTGACTGAGAGCAACAGGCTGATGAACTAATAATCCCTTCTCTGATTGCTCCAATACATAGATTCATTTGTTTCCTAACTTTCATACTCTATGATGGAATTATTTAAATGAGATGTACATGTTCCTCTAAAATTATATAATTGTGTGAAATCCTATGTATCTTTCATTTTCATAATAACAACTAAAAAGAGAAACCATATATATATATATTGCTAGTCAAACTCACATATATTTTTAGCAATATTACTCAAATTGAATTCCCCCAGAAGTTGAACTCAGAATTTTTTCCAAATTGAAAAGATATGATACCACTAAGACTCATTGGCAAAAGAAAAACTATATATATATGAGGAATGAAAAGGGGAGTCTTTTTTTGGGAAAGGATGGCTTTCAAATAAAACTTTCGCATCCTATTAATAAGAAATAACAGAATGAAAAAAAATATCACTATTGACAATTTCTTCCATTATTCATTTTCAGATAGGGGTATTTACTGGTTTGTCCCTCAAATCTTTAAATATTATGATTTTACCCCTCAAATCTTCATATTTATAAATTTGCCCCCCAAATCTCATAAGTTACAACAATTTTGCCCCCCTCTCTACTTTTCCGTTTATTAAATTTTTTTTTAATTATGAAATGTCAAAACTGCCATTCCCTTTATACTTCTCAACCCGAGACCCAAATCCTTCGTTCCCAACCCGAAATCCTTCGTTCCCAAATCCTCCGAAATCCTTCGTTCCCAAATCCTTCGTTCCCAAATAGAAAATAGAGACCCTAACCCTAACTGAGGAGAGGCGATCGGCGATCGGCGATAGGGGATCTGTGTGGGGATCGGTGATCGGCGTGGAGATCAAGGGAATCGCCGATTGGCGAGTCGACGAGTCGGGGATCTGTGTGGGGATCGGGGGTCGGCGATCGGCGTCAGCGATCTTGGGGATCGGCGAATCGGCGATCAGCGTTGGGATCAGCGTCGGACCGGTGGGGATCTTGGTTTATCTCTTTATCATCTTTTTTGGTTTCTGATTTCGTTTCTGTAGTTAGGGTTTTTTTGGTTGTATTATATGCTGCAATCTCCCTTTTGGCCGTGGATAGATCTGTTCTGCTGCTGCTCTCTGCAATAGTATTATATCAATTACTACATATAAGAACCAGTTCTTTGTTGTTGATTGTTGTTTGGCATTCCCTTTGGTGAAATTGCTTTACTTTTCTATCGTGTTCGTTTTGTTGCCTGAACAGATGTATAATGGGGATGGCATTTTTTGTTTTTTTGCCCTACCTTTTTTATGTTACTGTTGCCCTATGCGTGTATAGCCTAAAATCATTTGCACATTCTTTCTAGCTATGTTAATGGGGATGGCATTCCCTTTGATATGCTTTTTTTTAATTCCTAGTTTGTATCATAACTTATCATTACTTCACACATGATAATTTGGTCTGTTCAGTTAGTGGTTTGTATTTTATAATGCACCAATAAATTACTAGTTTAGATTTTTTTTGATAGAAATTATTGTTTTAATTTGTAGAATGGATGCCGGTATTGTTGAAGTAATTCTACGCTACAATGGTTATTGGAAACTAATTCCTAGAATAGGTCGGAAAAAATATGAGTGTGGGAATCAAAAAACAATTAGAGTTGAGGTGAATGATATAACATTGAGGAGTTTTGGACAACAGATTGCCCAGTTCCTTCCTACAGCCCGAGGGTATTTACTGAATCTTTCATACACTATCCCAAATACAAACCCTAGGTTATTTGGATCTATCAAAACAAATTTAGATTTTATTCAAGTTTTGAGAGAACATGTCCTGAGAAAGAAAGTTGAGATGTTCTTGGTGCTAGATGAGGGAGATAGAAGAAAAAGAGATAGTGGGGTTGATGATGATAGATTTGTTTCGTGGGACGATATTTTGGTTGAGGAAATAGAAGGAGATCATGTGGGTAATGATGGCCTTAGTTGTTATGCAGGGGATGATGGGCGTATTAATGAGGCTTTGTGTGAACTTGTAGTTGTCGAAAATGAAGAAAGAGCTGAGGATGATGCAGATGAAATTTGTTCAGATGATGACTACCATTCATTTCATAGTTCAGAATCCGGAGATTCTAATTGTAGTGATGTAGAGAGTAGTGAGGGTCCTATATACTCAATGGATCTCGAAAATCCAGAAATAAGTTTGGGAAAAAAATTCAAAGATAGAGCTGAGCTCAAATTTTATCTTAGACAGTATAGTATAAAGTCTAATTTCAATTACAAGACCCAAAAGAGCGATTCACTTCGTTTTGTTGCATGTTGTGTTGAAGAGAATTGCCCGTGGAGAGTTCGGGCTAAAAGATTAAATGATGGGAAGAGTATGGAAATATCAAAAATTGGTGGTAACCACACTTGTGTGGGTGTCAACAAGTGTTTGAACACCCAGGCAAATTCAAGCTGGATTGCACAAACAATTCTAGGGGAGGTAAAGGCAAATCCGAACATATCACCTAGGGAAATCATACACACAATCCATAACAAATACCAATTGAAGTTATCATACCATATGGCTTGGAGAGGCAGAGAGCAGGCAAGGGAGAGTATTTTTGGTAATGTAGATAAAAGTTATGATTATGCAGAGAGTCTACGCTTAGAGTTGATAAGGAGAAATCCCGGATCTCATGTTGATTTAATGGTTGACTCTGACAGAAGTTTTTTGAGGATATTTGTTTGCTTTAAAACTTGCATTGATGGATTTAGATTGGGTTGCAGGCCTCTAATTGGCCTTGATGGTTGCCATCTCAAGGGCAAGTACCTCGGAATGTTGCTCTCTGCTACGGCACTCGATGGGAACAATGGTTTATTTCTTATTGCATTTGATACATGGCACTGGTTTATGAAGAATTTGCAAACAGCATTTCAGGGAGACTTGAATGGAGTATCTTTCATCTCTGATCAAGAGAAGGGGTTACAGGAGGCACTTAGTATATTATTACCCGACAATGAACACAGAGTATGCATGAGACATTTATGGAAATCTTTTAAGAAGAATTTTTCAGGAGATTTCTTTGAGCAGACCGTGTGAGATGCAGCCAGATCATATACAAGTTTCGAGTATGACATGCATATGGCAAAGTTGAAAGGGATTTCGGAGCCGGCTTGGAAGTATTTGAAAGAAAGGAGGCAAATGTGGTCAAGGAGTCAGTTTTCATGTTCTTCGGGGTGCTGCTACTTAACTAATAACCTGTCAGAATCTTTCAACTCATGGATTTTAGATGTAAGAAGCCTACCAGCCGTAGACCTGGTTGACAAACTAAGACAGAAAATGATGCTAAAGATGAATACAAGGCGGATTTCTGGGGCAAAGTGGAAAGAAAAATTAGTTCCATATGCTGATAGATACTGTCAGAATATTAGTAAGAAACTTGGTTCTTTTGAAGTGCGCCACACAAGTGAGTTTGAGGCAGAAGTTGAAGATGAAACAACAAGGAGAACTTTAAATATTAGAGCGAAAACTTGTTCGTGTAACCGCTGGCAGTTGTCTGGTTTACCATGCATACATGTAGCTAATTACATTGGTACTATCAGAAATGCTAGGTGGGACCAGTACTGTGCTGATTATTTCACAATTCAAAGGTATGTATTTTAAATTCACATTTTAAATTCACATTTTAAATTCATATTTCGTATTCAAGTGATACAAAGAATTCAATTACTGCAGGTACAAACTTGCATATGCAAAACCAATTGCACCGTTGCCATCAAAGGACCAATGGATTTCTATTGACAAGGGTTACGTAATTGGACCGCCTAATGCAAGGAGACCTAGAGGAAGACCTAAGAAGAAAAGAATACAACCAAAGGGGGGAGATGATAGGTCGAAGTCCAGCTTGTCAAAAAGGACTCATAAATGTGCTAGATGTCAAGGATATGGCCATCACAAAAATACATGCAAGCAGCCACTTCACACTTCTGGGAGTGAAGATGTTGCCTCTTCTATTGGTGCTTCACAAGTTCCTTCAAGGTATGATGTATAAAAATAAGTTAGAGTTATAATTTATGACTATATTATTATTGTCTATGCATGTCCATAATAGTGTTGCAACCAGGTCCTGTACTGCAATGTCAAAAAGGAGGAGATTCGAGGTTAATAGGGGTGGGGGTCATTCCCAAGGAGTTCAAAGAGAGTCGGCACCATCTATTACTGCTTCTCTCAGGTTGAAGTATTTCATATCATATAGTCTATACACTTATGCTTACAAATTATACAATACGTTACGTGATTTTTTTTATTTACTATAGGGCACAACCCATTCAGAGAAGAGTAAAGGAACTCCCAATCAGAGGAAGGAGTGTACTACATGTACAGTCACATGCACACGAAGATGCACAACCACATGCAGGACAAACTCCGCAGTCACTAACATGGATAGGAAGTTTTCGTCAACCATCTCAAACGCAACAATCACAGACAACGCCCCGAGATACAGAATAAGAGCAATATTTGTCCAATATTTGTAATGAGCTTTGTTTATGAATTTGGGCTATCTTTATTTGTCAGGAATTTGGAGAACTTGAGATAATTGATTTGGTGATGAATATTTGTGATATTGCGATATGTTGATGAATTTAGTCTAATTGTGATATTTGTGATATTTGTGATATATGTGTAAAAATTATATTTCCAATACCCATATCTCTGGACTGAGAACATGTTCTCAGTCCAGAGACTGGACTGAGAACAGGTTCTCAGTCCAGAGAACCTATTCTCTGGACTGAGAACTTGTTCTCAATATTTATCCAATATTTGTAATGAGCTTTGTTTATGAATTTGGGCTATCTTTATTTGTCAGGAATTTGGAGAACTTGAGATAATTGATTTGGTGATGAATATTTGTGATATTGTGATATGTTGATGAATTTGGTCTAATTGATGAATTTGTGATATGTTGATGAATTTGCATATTTGTGAACATGTTTTCGATGTTGATGAATTTGTGTAATATTTGTGAATATTTGAGATATGTTAATTTGTGAATATTTGTGATATTTGTAAAAAATCCATATTTCCAATACCCAGATCTCTGGACTGAGAACATGTTCTCAGTCCAGAGAACAGGTTCTCTGGACTTTTTTATTGCAAATATGGATTTTTTATTGCAGTTAATGTTGAATGATACAATTTGGACCTTAGTAAATTCTATATATTTGATTTTAATTATAAATGCTAGGGAAAAATTGATTTGGAGAAGTTGAGAGAATTCATTTGGTGAATTAGAGGAAAAATGCATGAATATGAAAGAGTTAAAAACAATGAAGAAAAGGAGAAAAGAGAAGGAAAAGAAAAGGAGAAGAGAGGAGGAACAGAGGAATAGAGGAGGAAGAGAGAAGGAAAATAGAAGAGGGGTAAAATGGTCAAAAAATTAACTAAGTTAGGAAAAGTTAGAGAGAGGGACAAAATTGTTGTAACTTATGAGATTTGGGGGGCAAATTTATAAATATGAAGATTTGGGGGGTAAAATCATAATATTTAAAGATTTGAGGGACAAACCAGTAAATACCCCTTTCGGATATTGGATAAAAATAGTACTAACAAAATGTGGCTTTTTTTTTTTTTTGCTAGAAATAAAGCCCATCGGTTAATTATTGGTCGAATGAATAAAATTTTATGAAGTTTGAATAGATAATTAAAGTATAATTATGAGTTAATTATTGCGGGCACCACGCAATGTCTAAATTATTCAAATACACGCTATGTAATTGTGAATTCTAATTTCATGTGCTTTAAAAAAAAACAATTTTTTTTCTATTAAACATTTATGTGTATCATCTTTCTATAGACTTCAATTTATTTCATTCTGAATTGTTGTATACTATTATTACCTTAAGATCTATAGGAATCTCATTCCTATTATCAAGGAAACAATACTCATTGTAATTGCATTTCACTTTAGCAAATACATGTACACTCAAATAAAGATAAAAATTGGGGAGTCTAATAATCAATTTTTGACCTGTCTTATTTAAAATTTTAGATTAGAAAAATATATATTTTTTTATTTTTAATTCAAAATTTTAAACAGAATGAAACAAGAAATGGCCGTTGGACCTAACTATTCTCGTCCTGCTCTCAAAAGCGCTTTTTGAAGACAGGGAAAAAGAAACAAAAAATAAAATAAATGAAAGCCAATAAGTAATCAACAAGTCATGAATATAGTGGAGCTGAAAAGTTTAAGGAACATTCTGCAGGCATAAGTAGCATAAAGTAGCTCAACGCCAAAAGCTTTGATTGAGAATAATATCATGGCCTCTCTAAAGGTACACTTCCAAGTTTCATGGACAGCAGAATGCTGAGCTTACCCTAAATATGTTCTCTTCTATTATTATTTTTTAAATAAATAGGGGCTCCACTTGAAATATTGTTAATATTTTCAAAGAGAAATGCTTTGATTAATTCATGGCTTGGTGGGAAAAGGTTCAGTTTACAGTTCATGGACGGGACGGGGGAGGGGGTCGTTTCGTAAGGAGCACACCACTTTTCCTAGTGAGCCCACTAGGTTATGTATTCAGCGGAAAGATGGTGTGCTCCTTTAGAAACTCCCGACAGGGGACCGCAAAATGGAATGAAAGTAGGAAGAATACTTAACAGTACCTGAGAGTGAGGCCTCCATTGATTTTGGTCCTAGCAGAAAACTATAGACACTGGTGCCCTCATCTTCATCATCCACCTGCCTACTATTTGAGAGCATAAACCTGTGAACTGAAATCAATTGTGTAATCGTCAAGAGCGAGAATACAAAGTGACAAGTATCTCAATTCATGTAGAAACATTTTGTCTACTGGACAATTACTAAGTCGCAAACAAGAGTAATGCAGCACATGATATAGTGTTTCCAAAAGAAAACTGTGAAACACAACGAGTTTAAAAGAATGAAGTTGGGAGCAAATTCAAATTTAGCAATGAAATTCATCTCAAGTTTTGGACTGACCGTGCTCAATGGTAGTGATACTTTACCTTCTTCAGACCATATTCAACAGCTCTGGCATGCAAAAACAAAGTTTACAGGATCCAAGTAACTCTTCAAATTGTCGGATAAATGAGAACTGCAAGAATGGCAAGAGGGGTAGTGAATGTTCCTGATCAGCTCAGTGATGTAATAATAATAGTCCCGCAAATGAAACAAATGAGCCTCCGAACCAGGAACATCCAAATTTATTGTGTAGTTATATATCAGGGCTTAGCTTCTCAATCGCAATAAAAAAAATAACCTTTCCAACTAAAACATATTCCGCTAAGATGCAGCGGAGAAGTTGAACTGGATGCCTGTCCTCCCCTTGTCATGGTCACCTTGCCTCAAAATGTGGCAGTAGTTGATCTGAAAGCAAAAGCAAGGTCAGCTACCATAAACAATTTTTTGGGGATCAAATATTAGATTTGAATGGAAAAAAAGTAACCTCCATCCGGAATAATTTGGTTGGAATGATCACGCCGAACCCTACAGAGCTTCGGGCTGTATCCCAAAGTTTTCTAAGTGAGAAACCCTTGAGCTCATCCTCTGATACCATAGCTAGGTTACCTGCGGTTGCAAACACATGCCCATGTATTCCAGTCTTTTTTAGAACCTCAAGTGGCAGATCAAACGAGAGATCAGCAAAGGCTGTGACTGCGACATCACCACCAAGAAAATCTCGTTCAGGAGAGGATGGAGATTCAGTATTGTCAGATCTGTTCAGGATCAATCTTCTCAAGTCAGTTGGCCCTAATCCTCTGGTCCTGAACCCCGGCAAAGAGGTGGGACCTCCCAAGGTGCAGATTGGGGAGGTATTTCCACCAATGTGGAATCGGTCAGGAAGTGGAGAAGGCAACTTACGGAATCCACTTCCCCATGGCATAATAGCACCTGCAGTGACTCCAAAATTGAGTGCGCTGTTCAAGAAGCCCAAGGGGAGAGCAGCACGCAGATCAAACTCCTGTCACAGAGTAAAAGAAAAGGTTCATGATGTTAAGAAATGCTTATCATTAGATTTTACCGATTCCTATTGACACTGAAAGAACTCAAGAAAAAAAGTACGTAAAAACAGACTATCAGCAAATATTTGATGTTTACTTCTCTTTTACTGATGTTTACTGCTCACGATTCTTTTCCGTTTTGCACAGTCTTTTTGTCCTAGGTTTAACTTAGCGACATGCTTAAGGGCGTCCTTTCTCAAATCAAATTATGAACAAACAAATTGGTCCCTTTCTGGCATGTTAACAATGCATTTAGCTTTTTATAAGTTCAACTATCATCACATTTAGAACCACCATCCTCCCAAGGGTAAATAGCTGCGCTGCCCACTGGCCAGATCTCCACCATAGGGAGCAAATAGTTTCTCATTTCCCACCAGTTCAATTGCATAACTGGAGCTAATGCCTTCTACTAATCTTCTGGTAATGTCCACAGGTTATAACAGAGTCTAAACAAATTATTTCCAATAGCCTTATTACATCAAGGAAGAAATCTTCTGCTCAAATCCGAATAATCTATTACCTTCTGATGCCTAATTCCCAGTGATGATAGCCAGCCTTAATTAGAAGAGTCTGAACTGGAAACCGCTAACTAATAGAGAAGCAAATAGTTATAGTTAAGTTGCTGATAGAAACCCATAAATCCATGGCTTTGCACAAAAGAGATTGTCTGTTATACTCGCACCTATGTAGACAAATTTGGAAATTACAGCTTTGGTTAGTTCCACCTTTACTTAGGTGGACCAACAGATAGGGCCTAGTTCAGTTAGACCACGATAATTGACCAAACTGGCCAATTTTTGTCGGTTCAATCTGGTACCAATTTTTTTTCGATTTCAGGATGCTTGTAGCTCGAACCAAACTAAACCAACCCGAAATCTTTACTCTTAAAAGATACGTTGCTTCATATATTTGAGTCTCTCCACCACCCCAAGCCCAAGCCACACTCTTTTCTCATGTTATGCTCTTCCTGCAGTGTTTGCTGTCTCTGCTTCGCACTCTTTCGACTTTCGAGCACTTCTCTCCTTTCTCTCGCCTTGTCAGTAACTTTAAAGCTGGCGAGTACGAGAGACTTTAGGCCTCTTCAATTCTTACTTTTTGTTTGGATAGTTTCTTTGATTTAATGGGTATTTTGGTTTTGATTTTGGATTTGATTGCAGTGAATGGAATGACGTCTTTGGTTCCAATGGGTCCACTTTGGTTTTGGGTTGGATTTCATTATAACAAACTGAATCAGCAAAGAGAATTATCTAGATCTGGACTTTATTGTTGTTTGGTTCAATTAAGTTTCTCTCTTCATTTTGATTCATGAGAATCAGAGAATGAATCTATATTGCAATCAATGGATTTGATCGATGTTTATTATCTTCATTCTTCTCTCTTCATTATTTTCCCTTTTTTCACCTTTTTCAAAAATTAAATGGGCCAGCCCAGGACCAACCGAACCAACCCATACCAAATTGAAGCGGTTTGATTCTTCCATCTAAATTGTTCCATTTGGTTTTGGCAAAATGCCAATAACAGAACCTAATGCCCGATGGTCAGCCATACCAACAGGAATTGGGCAAATGGAGACCATGCATAGGAGAGGAAAGGAAGCTAGAGAAAGAGAGGAGAAGACAAAGACAAGAAAGAGATGGGAATTTAAGAATGACGAGCAGCCTACATACATTTATGCTGGCATTGGCAGAAAATGCATTTTCAGGGAATAAACTTTTTTAATCCCCTCACTGAAACTCAACTTTCAAAGTTAAAAAAAAAAAAAAGAAGTAATAAAGATAGTTTCTAATCTAAAACATGAAGGAGCATAACATAACTATTTCAGATAGAAAAAATGATACTACTCCCTTGTCCCTAGCCTCTCTGGTTTATGCTATACAACAGCTATATCTATTGGGAAGCACATGCTTTGATCCACTTGGAAGCAGATCTTTTGATCCACTTGGATTGAAGACCAACAGAAGAACCGATATGTTTTGAAGATTATATAGAGGAAATCATCAGACAAGTCAAGCCAGAAATCAATGAAAGTAGTACAGGACTCATAAATCTGCATCATACACATAATATGTTCAACTTGCAGGGTTTTGCAGTCAAAACTGGAAAGACATTTGCAGCAGCGAAACCGAGTCTTTCTGTAATTACGGCAGAGTTGAATTATTCCATACAAAGTTGAGAGAGTATGAAACTTTCCAATAGTTTAAGAAAATACCAATCACTATGTATAAACTTGCAGCACATAAATGTCCAGTGATTGCATATGCAGCGTTCTGTGGATGTGGATAAGTTCTCCACTTATTATATGAATATTAAGGCTATGTTTGATTTGATAGAAAATGAAAGATAGGAATGGGAATGGAAAAGGAAATGGAAAGAGAAAAGAGAAAAGAAAAATGAATATATTATTGTGTTTGTCGTTTGGCATCTAGAGAAACTAAAAAAAGAAAATTTCAGGAAAAAAAAATAATAAAAAATTAAGCAAAAAAGTTTGCTCAAACTCCTACTTTCCTAACCCAATTACATGAGATAGCAACACTGAACAATAATTTCTCTCATTTTCTCTAGATTAGGTAAGAGACTAGGAAGAGAAAACTTAAGGGCATATTTTCTCACTTCCCCCACTTCCTTTTCCTTCGAATTTTCTCTCAAACCAAACCATAGAAAACAACTTTCTTTCTAATTTTCTTTGTTTTTTTTTTTCTTTTTCCATTTTTTGTCAGACAGGGTCTAAATATTATGGTAGGCTAAACTAAACTCTTTGATAGCACTTCTCATAATTATTGCAAATGAAAAAAACTTTTAAGCCCCTCGGGAAGAATGAAAACCAGATGAAGCAATAGTATAAATATATAATAGCGAGCCATTCTCTGGATATTATGGTGTAAATAAGAGAGAAGAGTAATGTGTTTATCATGCAAACAAAATAAGGTGAAAAGCATGACCTAAATATATAGGGTGTGTGACGCAGGACGGAAGCGGAATTAGGGTTAGGGTTTTTAAAATTAGGGTTTTTCTAGGGGAATTGGGGAAGAAAAGATGGATTGGGGAAAACTTTTGGGATTTGGAAATCCACCCAGGCCCACGCCCACTCTCCACGAATCCACGAAGAAAGATTTTTTTACTCAGCGAATTCCACGCCAGAGATTTCTCAAGAAAATTTCTCAAAATATTATTCATCTCTTTCTAATACTCCATACAACCCTATATATAGGGAAACCCTAACAAACAGAATTCTAATAAAATCAAAACTCCTAATCAAATCAAATATCTAATACAATCCAATCCTAATCAAATCAAATCAAATCAAATCTAATAAAATCTAATCCTGATCTCCATCAATTCTCCCCGGCTTCAAAAAAATGAACCTCCGGTGAATGACGAAAATGATAACTATCAAGCAAATCCGGGTCGAACTGCTGGACTTCTTCGGTGCGCAACCAAGTGCAATCTGAATCTGGACGTCCACGTCATCGCACCAAATAACGCTGATATCCACCATCAGCAGTCGAAACAATCTCATCATCCAATATGTCTTCAATCTGATCTACATGATGCTTGCGTGGAGCAGGAGGAGGCGGTGTGCGGATGGGAAAATGTCGACGTCCTGGCGAAGCAGATGATGGTAGATCTGGAATAACCACTGGATAGTCAAATGGAGCACGATATGGAGTCAGATCCTCGACGTTGAAAACTGAATTGATCCCAAGATTGTGGGGGATCGCAAGCTCATAAGCATTAGAACCAATCCTCTTTAGAACTCGGTAAGGACCCATACGTCGAGCATGAAGTTTCTTCAAAGTTCCTGGCGGGAACCTCTCTGGACGCACTCTAACCATCACCTCATCATCCACTGCAAATTCCTGCAATCTTTTGTGCGAGTCTGCTGCAGACTTGTAGTTATTATTACTAATTGCTATTTGCCGACGAATATGATCATGCAAATCATGCAAATGTTGTGCAAAAGACTCGGCTGAAGCACTAGGCCTATCACCTATGGGGAGTGGAAGAAGGTCTATAGGTTTCCTAGGTTTATATCCTGTAACTATCTCAAATGGACTCATCCCAGTAGACCTATTGACTGAACTATTATATGCAAACTCCGCTATAGGCAAAACAAGATCCCACGTCGCTAAATGGTCGCCCACTAAGCATCGAAGCAAATCACATAAGCTACGATTGACTACTTCTGTCTGACCATCTGTCTGTGGATGATAAGCAGTGGAGAACTTAAGTGTGATACCCATTTTCTTCCAGAGAGTTCGCCAAAAATGACTTGTGAATCGAACATCTCTGTCAGAAACAATTGATTTAGGAAGACCATGCAAACGAACTACCTCTTTACAGAATAAGTGTGCAACATGTGAGGCATCCGAAGTCTTGTGGCAAGAAATAAAATGTGCCATTTTGGAAAACCGATCCACCACGACTAATATTGCATCATGCTTCCTAAGTGTGCGAGGGAGTCCTAAAATGAAATCCATGCTAAGATGCTCCCAAGGTGCAAAGGGTATGGGTAATGGTGTGTAGAGCCCTATATTCTGCTTCCTACCCTTAGCTACCTGACAAACTCGACAATGAGACACAACTCGTGCAACATCACGTTTAATGCTTGGCCAATAAAATCGGTCCTCTACAAGAATGATAGTTTTATCTCGACCGAAATGACCAGCAATCCCTCCTGCATGCATTTCCCAAATCAGATGATCGCGCAAAGAAGTATTGGGAATGCAAAGACGAGTACCTCGAAATAAGAAGCCATCAACAATGGTGAAGGCATCTACCATAATAGGGGGATCCTGAGTCAAAGATGAAAAGATGTCACCAAAGTTCTGACAAGTAGGATAGTCTTGAATGATACGCTCAAATCCGATAACTTTTGCACTCATTATCTGTAAAGTGCAAAGTTTCCTACTCAAGGCATCAGCGGCTTTATTTTCAGTTCCTGCACAGTGTTTGAGTACAAAATTGTACTCCTGAATAAACTCAAGTCACTTGATGTGTCGATGCCCTACTCTCTTTTGGGAATTGATATAGCGTAGAGTTTGATGGTCTGAGTAGAGCACGAACTCTTTTGGTAGCAAATAGTGACGCCAATGACGCAAACATTGCACTACTGCATAAAACTCTTTGTCATAAACATCATAGCGCTGTTTCGTCTCATTCAATTTTTCGCTAAAAAAGGCGATAGGATGGTTTTCTTGGCTTAAAACACCTCCTATACCTACGCCTGATGCGTCACATGCCACCTCAAAAACCTTCGAGAAATCTGGAAGATGAAGAACTGGAGCAGTAGTCAACTTCTTAATCTCCTCGAAGGCATGAGCAGCAGATTTAGTCCAGTGAAACTCCCCTTTCTTAAGACAATCAGTGATCGGAGCCATAATGGTACTAAAGCCCCTAACAAATCTCCTATAAAATGTGGCCAGACCATGAAAGCTTCTGGCCTCATGGATCGTATTAGGAGTAGACCATTCTCTTATGGCCTTAACTTTGTCAGGATCTGCTGCTACTCCGTCTTTAGAGACGATAAACCCAAGAAAGTGAACAGAGGAAGCTAAGAACGCACATTTCTTCAAATTGACAAATAGTTTCTCTTTACGGAGAGTCTCTAAAACTTGTGTCAAATGAGAAAGATGCTCTTCTTGGGTTTGACTAAAGACGAGAATGTCATCAAAATAGACAACGAACTTGCCTAAGAAAGGACGTAATATTTGAGTCATAACTCTCATAAATGTGCTGGGTGCGTTAGATAAACCAAAAGGCATGACCAGCCATTCATATAATCCGTCCTTAATTTTAAAGGCAGTTTTCCACTCATCACCTTCGCGGATACGAATTTGATGATATCCGCTTCGAAGATCTATCTTCGAAAAGATTTGAGAGCCAGCCATCATATCTAGTAAGTCATCAAGTCTAGAAATGGGAAACCTATACTTGACGGTAATTATGTTGATGGCGCGACTGTCAATACACATCCTCCAGCTACCATCCTTTTTAGGTGTGAGTAGAGCGGGAACGGCACAAGGACTCAAACTCTCTCTAATAAAGCCTTTTCGCAATAACTCATCGACCTGTCTTCTCAATTCAGCGTGCTCAATAGGATTCATCCTATAATGAGGTAAATTGGGCAAACTGGAACCAGGTACGAAATCAATAGCATGCTGAATATCTCGAAGGGGAGGAAGTTCATCAGGTAACTCATCGGGCATGATATCTTGAAAATCAGAGAGAATCTGATGAATCTCAGGATGGTAAATGACTGGTGGATTAGAAGACTCTCCTAAAGCAATTACCGCATACACTAATCCCTCCTCTAAACTCTCCTTGAGGAACTGTGATCGACTGACCAAGTGAAGAGACTTTTTATGCACCTGTCCTGTGACTTTTTCGCTCTTCGGTCTCTCTTCACTAGACTTAGGCGGCGCGGGTTTCAAGACAATTTTCTTTCCATTAAATTTGAATGTATGTGTTTGATTTGCCGAAACTCGTCACGTCTAAATCATACAACCATGGCCTACCAAGCAAGATATGTGCGGCGGTCATATCTAACACATCGCACCAAAGCTGGTCATGATAGCTCGACATCTGAATAGGCACTAGACAACGCTGGGTAAAAGATTGAGCAGTTTTATCTACCCATGTTACGTTGTATGGTTGTGGATAGGGTTCAGCTTTGAGGCCCATTTTCTCAACAGCTGATCTTGAGATAATATTCACACAACTACCCCCGTCAATCATTACGCGATAGCTTTTTTCCCCGTGTGTGATGTATGTAGTGAAAACGCTAGACCTACGCCAATCTGCATCTTTCGTTTTAGTGTAAAGACACCTAACGACATTTAAGCGTACATTTGAAATGACTATTTCCTCGTCTGACTCACTAGCGTCTCCTACTGGTTCATATACTTCCTCCTCAAGATCATCATCATCATCACCATTATGCTCTCCTTCTACGAGTAAAGCTCTAGTGGGACACTGTGAAGCTATGTGGCCATACTCGTGACACTTGAAACACTCTACACCTTTCATGCCCTGTTTAGATGACTCACCCATTACGGTTTTACCTTTAAAGTCTTTATTTTGTTGGGTGTTAGCTTTCTTGTTAGCTTCAAAAGGGCGTCTGGATTGCTCCCCGGCTTTAGGAGTGAACTTACGGTCAGCAGAAAATTTGAGAGAATGTTCAATATCCTCTGCTAATTGACAAGCTTGAGCTAGGGAACTTATATTTCGTGAATGGATATGCATAGCTCGTTGTATGTCTGCACGTAGTCCAGAACGAAATCTAGATATCGCCTGATGTCGGTCCTCTCGCAAATCACACCGAAGTGTCAATTCATCAAACTGAGTCATGTATTCTTGGACCGTCATGCTCCCTTGTCGCAGACTGTGCAACCTATCTAAAAGGTGACCCCTAAATGTGACTGGAAGATATTTCTCTTTGAGTCTAGCTTTCATGTCATTCCAAGTCTCTATCGCATCTAGGTATCTGTCACACTCTCTTTCTACTGATGCCCAATATATCCTAGCGGGTCCTGTCAATCGCATCCGGGCAAATCGTATTTTACGCTCTTCAGGCATATCATACCAATCGAAATAGTAATCCATGTCTGCGAGCCAGTCACTAAAGATTTTAGGGTCATGAGTGCCATTAAACGTAGGTGCCTCAATTTTTATTCTACGTGTGATGTCATCTTGAGTACGTCTAGTTCTAGGGATGCTCTCATCTCTATTTCTTTCATTCCGATTTCTTGGCCCTCTATCATAATTCCTTTCATAAATTTGATCATTTTGTTCTTCCATTTGTCGTTCTAGTGCATTCAATCGTTTATCAACAATTTTAAATTGTTCCATTTGTTCGGTGATAGTTTTTAATTGTTTCATCATGATTTCTAATTTTTCATCCACATTACTAGAACTTGAGGTGGTCATTTTACCGTTACGAAGAAACATACAATCAAACAAGCGGATGCAATGCAATTTCCTAGACTCGGTCAAATTCTATATGCGTGCACAATATGATCAAATAAAATTTCCTAAGATTTAGTTTCTAAAATGTATGTAAATAGGTCCTAAAATGTGTGTATGCAGCAAGCAACAAGTTGGCAAATAATTACTAGTAATTCTAACTAACAATCTTATGCAGAATTTTCACAAAATAGTTGCAAAATTTTGCTGAAGAAAATGGGTTAGTTTAGAGATTACCCAATACCGAAGAAGTTCGTGCACTTGTAGTAGTCCCTTGGAGTCTTCCGACGTTGGTTCGCTTGCTGAAGAGCCCTGCAATCCTACCACAATTGTTGGAAATAAATCCAAGAATGCAACGCTTCGAATCTGACTTGAATTGGACTCCGAACGGGCTCCAAATCACTACTTTTCTGCTTAACAGATCTGCACTGTTAGCGGGTGCACTGCTGAACTGATCCGAAACCCAATAGTAAACAAATCCAAAACCCAATAACTTTCTTCTCCTTTCTCTCGCTGCAGCTGAGGGGGAAGCAGTTGGCGGGCGAAGTGCTGTCGAACTGGAGAGAGGACGGCGGTGTTGGCGGTGAGGCGGGCAGCAGGTAGCGGGCGATGGCGTCGACGGAGAGGACCGAGGACGGAGGTGGCGGTGGCGTTACTGGCGGATTGCTGACGGTGGGCAGAGGGCAGCGGGCGGAGGCGGAGACGGCGACGGAGGCAGAGGTGAGCGGAGGCAGCTGCTGTGGAGGGCGGCGTCAGGTGGCGATGGCGACGAGGCTGCAGCAGGCGGCGGGCGGCGACAACGGAGGGGGCGGAGAACGGGAAGTGGGCGGAGACGGCTAGGGTTTGCTGGGGCGGACTGGGTGGGAGGGGGGGTCGGTCGGGGGCGATTGGGACTGGGCGGAGGGTTGGGGCGTTTGGTGGGAAGGGGGGGGGGAAAGATGGTGGGTTTGGGTTTGCTGGGAGGCTTTTTGGTCGGGTGGGAAAGAAGGAAGAGGGAGAGGGTTGGGAGGTTTTAAGGGAGAAAGAGAAAGAGAGTTTTTTTTTTTTTGTCTCTCTCTCTTTCTCTCTCTACAGATCAGATCCGATTTTTTTTTTTTTTTTTTTTCTCTTGCTGGTTGATGGAGGGTGAGGATGGCTAGATCAGGTGGGGGAGGATCAGGTGGAGGAAGAGTAAATAATTTTAGGCTCTGATACCAATTTGACGCAGGACGGAAGCGGAATTAGGGTTAGGGTTTTTAAAATTAGGATTTTTCTAGGGGAATTGGGAAAGAAAAGATGGATTGGGGAAAACTTTTGGGATTTGGGAATCCACCCAGGCCCACGCCCACTCTCCACGAATCCACGAAAAAAGATTTTTTTACTCAGCGAATTCCACGCCAGAGATTTCTCAAGAAAATTTCTCAAAATATTATTCATCTCTTTCTAATACTCCATACAACCCTATATATAGGGAAACCCTAACAAACAGAATTCTAATAAAATCAAAACTCCTAATCAAATATCTAATACAATCCAATCCTAATCAAATCAAATCTAATAAAATCTAATCCTGATCTCCATCAGTGTGACTATCAAACAGAAGAAAGTAAACGGTCATTGTCATGCACAGTAACAAGTAACCTAAACTAAGAATCCATGCCAAGTCAAGGCACCTATATGACAGTAAATAACCTATAGAACTGCAAAAAGGGGTTTTTACATATATGTCCCTTAAATCTTTAAAAATTAGAATTTAGTCCCCCAAATCTTCATATTTATATTAGTCCCCCAAATCCTTTAAGTCACCTCACTTTAGTCTCTCAGCCATATTTTTTGCCCGAATTTCCCGTTATACCCTTGAGTTACTTTACTTTAGTCCTTCCTTTCCTCTTCCTATTCTCTTCTTCTTTTTATTGGTTCCTCTCTCCATTCTTCTCCTCTCTCTCTTCCCTCCCAGTTAATCTCTAAAGTAGAATAACTCAAGGGAATCCAATAAGAAGAGGTAAGAGAGAGAGAGAGGAGAAGAATGGAGAGGGGAACCCAATAAGAAGAGGAAGAGAGGAGGAAGAGGGAAGGGAGGACTAAAGTGAAGTAACTCAGAGGTATAACGGGAAATTCGGGCCAAAAATATGGCTGGGTACTAAAGTGAGGTAAGTTAAAAGATTTGGAGGACTAAATTATAAATATGAAGATTTGGAGGACTAAATTCTAATTTTTAAAGATTTAAGGGACAGATATGTAAAAACCCCTTGCAAAAATTAAAGGTATAAGCAAGAGCCTATGTATTTGGGTAAATTATGCAGTATAACTGACACTTGCAGGTATTGAATGCTTAGTATTGAATATCTAAGCATAAGCAACATGGCTTTGCTATGCAACAACTGATTCAAGTATAAACATTTATTCAACGGAAATAAAAAGTTATGTCAATGTTTCAATGAGAAAAAAGGATAAAGGATAAAAAAGAGACCCTTCAGTCAAAACTCCATCAATGCTCCAGGTAAGGCATACACCCTCAATTCTATAGTTAAGAACTAAGGCTATTCAAGCAAAAAAAAAAGTCCTGACTATTACGATACCAAAAGTATCAATCACTATATATAACATCAAAGTGATCTATCATCAAAATATCCTACTTCAACAAAACAACAAATATTTAAATTGTTGTGTGGCAAAATGATATTGCTTGTGTTTGGTAGAATATCCAATACTTGCAAGTATCAGTTACAAACATAATTTGCCCAAGCACAAAGGCTTTTGCTTATAACTCTAATTCTTACAGTTCTAGGGGTATTTACTGTTATATGGGTGCATTGGCTTGGCATGGATTTGAGTTTAGATTGCTTATGTTGATATGCATGATAACAACCATTTGCTTTCTTCCATTCGATAATCATGCCCTATATATTTATATCATAATTTTCACCTTGTTTTGTTCGCATGATAAACAATCAACTATTACAACTTGATTGTATTTTGTTTGTTTTGAGAAGTGCTTAATTAGTCAAGCACAACTATTTCATTCATCCTTCCAGAGTTGAGAAAAATCTCCTTCACACTTCCTACCTGTGCTCCCACCATCTACAATTCCCGCTAACGTCTGCTACATCTTAAAAAGACCTCCTTGCTTGGACTAGCATGCCATCATCCCTCGTTCTAGCTACAGCTAAAGCCCCTCCTATGCCTTTAGGACCTATACTATTAGGGAAGTTAGTCCACTTTTTAGCAGAACTATTCTGAATTCAGAAACTCACATATTTGTTAATAGAAAACGGATAGATAATGAGTTTCTAGACTTTTGGTGGAATATTCTTCTATTTCTTTCATCTCAAATATGCCAGATAACTGCCATCACTGAAAGATTCCATTCCATTCTGAAATTACCTACTATATGACTCATCCTCCAATTTGTCAGTAAATCACTAAATCTTCAAAATGATTGGAAAAATAAGTAATGTGAAGATTATGACAGATAGCCAAATAACCCTCACAAAAGGATATCTAAGGAAATTATGATCTCTAGTCTCCTCTCTCTGTGAGCATAGTACACAGATCGAATACAGAGAGTATACTTTTTTATAGTACTTAGAATGCCATCTGTCAAGATAGACCAACTAAATAAGTATCTTTATTTTAGCAGGTGCTCCAATTTTCCAAATATATTTAATTGGACTTTTATGCATATTGATGAAGAGAGTATCATAGCAAGGTTTAACAGAATAATTTCTATTTTTACGAAATTGCCATTTCCAAATATATCTATAAGATGAAAAACTGATAGATTCTAACAATTGTTTTAATTGCAACCACTGACCAATCATATCTCCTGTTAAATATCTTCTAAACTGTAAACATCAAATCCCCTCATTCTAACAGATATTCCTCATGCAACTCACTATTTTCCATATTCATGGATAATAAATATAAATTTGAAAACTACTTCTGTATAGGGCCCTCACCACACCAATTACATGCCAATATAAAACTACATTTCCAGGGCCAACTACAACAGAGCTATAAGATTAAAAAAAAAAAATCTAAAGCATTAAGTATATTTCTCCAGAAATGAGATAATCCATGATCAGATTTCTTAACATCTCATAGTTTTCCCAACATAGTATTGGGATTTCAGCAAACTACACTACTGTAAATCTGGATATAGCAGAAACCTCCATAACCATCTAGCGAAAATTGCCAAATCCATCTCTTTCAGGCTCAATACACCAAACCACGAAATTGTTTAGGTTTACGAAACCTCCTTCCACTTGACTAAACAAGAGAAGTCTTTACTTATTTCCCCTTTCTATAAAAAACTTCTAAAATTATCAATCCCACCTCTGACCCAAGAAGGAAGAAAGCAGGACATTAAATATAAGGGCTGCCAATTAATACAGAATTGACAAATACTACACATTATCAATCATAGGCCATCAATCATCTTTCTTCAATTTCTTAGCTCTAAGAGGAATCCCCAAATATTTCTGCCACTTCAGCATACTTGAAACCTGAGAAAAGTAACCCCTCATTATTATCCAACATATAAACCATACTTTTGTTAAAATGGGAATATTTGTGTTAAGCCAGACGTAGCCCGCATTAAAGAGAAGATGTAAGAAAATCACCTACAATGGTTTGGTTATATGCAACATAAACCTACAAATACACCCGCTCGACAAGTGAAACTTATCAATGTAGGTCATGTTAAAAGAGCAAAAAAAGACCAAAGGAAACATAGATGGAGGTGATATGAAGAGATATGGATGCCAGAGACTTAAATGAAGACATATTGCTCGATAGAAATGAGTGGAAAAAAATCATCCTTATGTGATTCTCATTTCGTTCATGTAGTATACCCCATATAATTAGGATAAAAAGCTTAAATGTCATTGTTGTAAAAATCATACTTTTGTTAAAACTAATCTTAAGCCCCAAAGCCAATTCAAATCCATAGAGCAACAATTTAAGGATTCTAATGTCCAGCATTCTAAAAAATATTATGCGCCCACATAAGCATTTGCGCTCGATAAATGCTCACAAAATAGGGAAATCGGCCTATCCATCCGGACAGAACAATCATGCAGTGATTATGCGGACTATGCGGATTATTCGCCCGCATAATCTGCAGAGTGATGTTTAATCGGCTAGCAGTTATCGAGTTGGAAACTTTAAAAAAAAATAAAAATAAAACCCAACCCGTAACCCAAACCCACTAATCCGATTAAAATGAGTTCTCCTTCGTGGTTTCCCCAATCATTCGATCTCCGAAAAAACCCTAGCTCACCTCTTTGCGGATTCGGCTAACAAAATCTCTCAATCACCGACCATCCTCAATCAAATCTCCGACCATCTTCTCCCAATCCTCGATAAAACCTCCTCTTACCCAATCGCTGCCTCAATTATCCCCAAATTCCCCGACCATCTTCAACCAAATCAACCCTAATTTCCGATCACCTCGTCTCAGTCGATTTTTGAATTGATCGTGGTTGTGGGTGTCGGTAAAGGAGTCTTGTTGATCGTGGCCGTGGTCTCAGTCACTTTTTGTGTTGCTCGTGGCTAAGGTAAGTATTTTTTTTCTTTTTTTCTGTTGTTGGTTTTTGTTGGCCGACTGAATCAGTGGCAATGATGCAAGACAGTGGCCATGATGCAAGAAATGCTCTTGTTTAAGAGCTATACAATGCAGTTGATACACTGGCTTGAATGAAATTTTTTTTTAATACTTTAGACAACTTCCAACTTTTTTCCTCCTCTTCCCCAATTAAAGTTTATTGGGGAAATAATTATATGCCCCTTATGTTGTTTTAATTTTTAATGAAGTTAGTTAAGTTCATGAAATTAGGACTTTTTGTGACCAATTTGCAAATCTTTTGTCCATTTGTTGATGGATTGTTTTTGTTGTCTCTAACCCCTCGACTTTTGTGACCCTTATGATCCGGATACAATTTGTGTTTTGATTTTGTTTAATACTTTCATTATAATTATACTAGTAGCTTGATGTTTGAACTTTCGTTTAATAGTTTTGCTTAATGCACTTTACTGTTCAGTGCTACCTACTTTAGTTTTGCTTGATACTATGGACACACCAACTTTGATGGCAGAATTTTGTAATATTTAGATTTCCTATAACTCTTGAAATTTATATTTTAATGAGAATATAGTTCTCACCATTGATGACTTTCCTGAACTGTAATCTGGTCCATATTATAGATTTTGAATGTGTTCTCCAATTTTAGGGGATATTGATGATTTAATTGTTGCTTTAGTTTCTTTATCTTTCATGTTTTGGAGTTTATGACTACTTAAGATTTTAATTTCTATAACCCACTTATGTATTTTGTTATTATGATTTACGAATTATAATGAAATGTGTATGAATAAGAGAATAGGGGCAGAGCTAATATCAGTTAAAAGTGCATCTGTTCAATAAGGCATATAAAAAGATCAAAGACAGTTTGGAGAAAATAAAAGAAGCATAGGATGAGTACGAGTCTGACCGGAAACATAGAAGTTTGAAAGGAGGGAACAAGCTTCATTCAGTCTATTGAGAACTCGGCTAATGCACACACTAGCGAATATATATTCAATTGGGTGGAAAATTGCACTAAAGATGTTGGAGAGAAGCGTGTGTTGCAAGTGGTCACTAATAACCATCCATACAACATGGCAACGAAAAATGTGTTAAAAGGAAAGTTGTCCTAACATATTTTGGAGCAATTGTATAGCTCACACAATAAATCTTATGTTGGAGGGCATTGACAAACTACCAAAGTATAGAGCGGTGATTGAGAAGGCGAGAGCAATTATAGTTTTTCTCTATATTCATCACAGTATTCTTTCTTTGATGCGTTAATTTATAAACATGAGAGAGTTTGTCCGACCGAAAATTACCAGATTTGTCACCACCTTCCTAAACTTAAGTTGCCTTATAAATAAAGTCACAATTGGCTACTATGGTCTCTTTAAAGAAGTGGAATGACAATAGATGGTCGAAAACAAATAAGGTGAAGTCAACTAAAACTATAATATACTCTGTCATATTTTGGAGAGACATAAAAGAGCTCCTGAAAATATACACTCCTTTGTTTAAATTGCTTAGGATTGTTGATACTGATCGTAAGCCTTCAATGGATTTTGTTTATGGAATGCTGAAAGATGCAAAAAAAAGATATCAAAGCTGCTTGCAATCGAAAAGAGACTGCATTTAGACGAACTATTAATATAATAGAGAAGCAATCCAGAGGCAGACTCGATAACACATTGTAGCATATTATCTGAATCACTCTTATTACTATGGGGAAAGGAAGTCAAAGACAACACACTTGTTAGAACTGCATCATCCATTGCATATGTGTATTATATCCTAAGCATAACATTCAAGATCAGATTGGCTCACATGAATTCTTCATATACAAGGAGAGTTTCATGAAAAGTGGCATAACGGATAGGTATCAGATGGACTTTAATGAAACGGATAATTTAGATCCAGGTAACTTTTATGTTAAAATTTTAAAGAATTGAATATTAAGTTCTAATTTTTCTAATTATTAAAATATTGTTATATGATCCTTTAATAGCTCATTGGTAGGAATTTTTATAGAGGAGATGTATCCCACCTTCGATAAATGACAATTAAGATTCTTAACTTGACAAGTAGCTCTTCAGTGTGCGAAAGAAATTTTAGTGTATTTGAAGGAGTAAATACTACTAAAATGACTACAGAATTTATAAGTTTCAACTACATCTTTTTAAATTACACACTCTAAACTTCTCTCTTCTATTGTGCAAAATATATAAATTTGTAGATACATACTAAGAAGAGGAACAAGCAGGATGCGAAAAGGTGAAATGATCTTGTTTTTGTTCGGTTCAACAAAAAACGGCACAGAAAAGAAATGCAAAAAATAAAGATGAGAATGGTAAGGATGTATTTGTTGCTCCAGATGATTCTAAAACCTTGCACTGGAAGAATACACTTGATAGAGAAAGAGAGAACAATGACAAGGATGAAATTTTTCCTGGTTTGGACTTGACATGGAATCTTATCGCTGCGACAAGTGGGGCTAACGAAGATAGACTTAGAAGGAGCAAAAAGACATTAAGAAGAAGAACTGCAGCAGGAAGAAGAGTAGAGGAGGATTCATCCAATGTGGTTGTTGATCTTTTCGAACAAGATCTCGATAGATAGAGATGCTTTAGAATAAGAGGGTAGTGGTAATATGAACGAGGACTATGACGATAGCTCCGAGGAGGAGTTGGATAGTAATGTTCGTCATGAAGATAATAATGAGAATGAGTAGAGTATATGGTGATTGAGATGAACTAAGGTTGCCATAACTTGTATTATATTTTGAACATGTAAAATTAATGACTTATATAGTTGCCACAAACTTGTATTAGTAATATGTGATTGTTATCATATGTTCACGTTGTACGGTAATATTTTTTGTAGTTTGCTAAAACTAACTTTCCTATAATATTATGGTAATACTTTTTGATATTTGCACTTTCATTGATCCTTATTCTTTTCTATTTGCAGGTGAGTATCGGTTTTGACTCATTTGTTGATGCACAATTCATTTTTTTACATGGCGAGTAATGAGATAAGTCTTTCTACTTTTTTTAATTTCTTAAGTAGATAAATTTATCTTTGATTTCTCATGCTTACAATTAATATTTATAATTTTTTATGATTTTTCCCAATGTTTTAGAATTTTATAGAACTTAATATATGCATTTTTTATAATTATTATATTAATATATTAAAATATTGATATTCCGCATAATGCCATGTAATCCGTTTAATCACCGTGTAATTTGTTTATGCATTATGTGGTTCTTGACCACACGCATACTAAAAACGCTTTTTAGAACATTACTAACGTCCTCTATACCGGTATTCACAAATAAAAGAGTGTCATCTTGAACGATAAGTAAACTCCCAATATAATCATTAGGAGATAAATAAGCCAATCTATTCTTCTGAGCAACCAATAATAACATCTTAGTAAAAGAGTATGCAACCAATACAAAGAGAAGAGGAGACAAAGGATCTCCTGGAATTAGTCCTCTTCTAACAATTAATTTTCCTACAAATCCACTCACAAGTATTTGAGATTCCCCCCTCCCAAAATACTTAAGCTATGTCAATGTTTAAAGTGTAGAACTAATGAGAAAGAAATACTATAAATTTATGATGGCAGATGTGATTGGCAGCTTCATAATTAACAAATGAAGCAAAAACAATTTTACCTGCCGTATGAACCGTAAACTCTTACTATCCAGTCCAAGGCCACTGACTTGGGTCGTAGAGAAAAAGGCATATCCCTTTGTCGGCCTCATCTGTGAATCTCTGCGATCAACCTTATACATATATTTTATTGAGGACAGAAGACTATGTCCCAATTGCCTCCTTATAGACTTGGATGCCATGCGTGATGGATCAGTCAAATGGCGCCAGGTAAGATTGTAAGCCAAATCATGATTCTTAGTCGAGATCAGATCAAAAGAAACACCCAAGAGACGTTCTTTATATGAAGAAAATTTCAGCCAGTCTTGAGAAAGTAATGATATTCGGGCTGATAGAGGAGTTGAAATCGCCTTAAATCTGGGCAAGGCCAACCCAAAACTTAGTTCTGTTGTCTGATCCCAACCATATGACACAGAAAGGTCCCAAATGTCAGCATAACCAAAAGGGTTTTTCAACTTGAGCGATCCTTCAAGTGACCAAGTTCTGGCCTGCCAAAAGAATGTCCAAAAAAATAATAAATACAAAGAAGTTAAAAAATACTGGATATGTAATGGTAATGACTGCACATCAGCAGTTATAGTAAAAGATTTACTCATTTACTAATAGTTATATGCTTCCTTGATAGAGTATAAGATAACTATGTTTTGTGAGAGCTATTAGCTAAGCTAGAGCTAAAAAGATTCAGACAAAAAATCACCATCCCTTCTATAAGATTTTATAACATGATAAACATGTAAAAAAAAAAAAAACAATTAACTAATAAGGCTTTATAGATTATCATTCATCCTCAGCTGCAAACTACAAAAAAAGTTTCTAAACTACGAGAATATATTTAGAGAATGATGATGAAAACCATATTGAACAGATAAATGATATCTGGGTAAAAAGTTGTACTGTGGTAGTATTTTAGTGTGCACATGTGCAGCTAAAAAAAAAAATGCAAGTGTGCATGAGAGAAAGCACTGTGTTAAGGTAGAATGTATGGTGCTCCAACAATTACTAGATCGGGTAAAGATCACCAAATCTGTCCTAGTTAGCCTCCAACCCTGTGTGTGTATAGTGACTAGATAGACAAGCAGAAACACAACAATAAGCAAAGATGGTAACAAGGTGCTTCCACATTTACAATATCAGGTCACCAGGATATCAACAAAATATATCTTCCCATATTGGATTAATATAAGTGTTTTCGGAACAGTTCTATAATTATGTTAAATAAAAATAATATAAAAAACATATGACCAACGTAACTACATTAAAAACTACGCTATATGAGCCTTAACCTTTAAAGAGGTCAAGTGTTTCGTTACACGATATCATTATTTTCAGCAAGATTAATTTGAAGGTCCAGACATGCTCGAAAGCAACTCATAATTGATGGGTCCCACATTGTTAACAACTATGATTATATACCAGGTATGAGAGGTTGGGGGCACTATTGTTAAATAAGAAAACATATATAGAAGAAACAAAGAAAAATGGTTGTTATCGTCTCCTACATTTCTCCTCATTAACCAGAACTCGATTGAACAAGTCAACAAGAGCGCAATGCTTTAATCAAAATCAATAAACCTATTATACTTCCAATCCCAAATTAAGCAAACTCTATTTCACATACTAATTATTGATGTATTATAATTACTTGCTTCACATTGCCTTTCTCAAACTCACCTTGACAACTTGAGAGTCAAAGCACTACATAATCGTTTATATATTAACCATTGTCGTGATTCTTGAATTCATCCTCCTTCCCTCCCTCTCATATATCATGATGATATTGATTTGATAAATCATTCATGTTCCAAGAATTTTATGGTGCCTCCACTGCTTGATTTTCTTCTAGTAACTATCTAACACCTTTCATCTTTTTTTTTTCCCATCCTCAGAGACAGTTCAACCAAAACATAGCTCAATATTCCAAAAAGCAATGTTTGCATAGTACCAAACTGAAAAGTTAATAGATCCAACTACTATCACAGTCTTGATTTACATAGAAGAGTTTCCTGTTGGATTCCATTTTGAAAAAGTTTGATTTTGCAACAATAGAACCGATGTTATAGGGCCAATATGTAGTAGATGTAAAAGAGCATTCAGAAACATAGTAGCTAACCAATCTAGCAGAAAGACAGTGGCAGAAAGGAAGTTAAAAGATAGGACATATGACAGTAAGTATGTGTTACACCCATTGTGTAAACAGTCTCAAACAGGATGTGCACAAGGAAGTTTGGTGTATAATATTTCCTACGAACTAAAGATTTGATCTTGGGGCATATTCAAGGGAAGATTTGTGGAAAAGCTCTATAACTAAGCATGCTCAAGCTAGTGATCATGGGTATTGTTGAGGGCAGGAACAGTGGAAAATTGTATAATTAAGCATGCTCAAGCTGGAGCAATTCATGATGAGTGACAACCTGAGAAGTTCTCGCTCGAAGCATGACAGTAGGAAGCATTATGTATAAGGAAGACAGAACAGATTTAAATGAGTCTGGATGTTGCTTAAAGCAAATTTCATACCATTGTTAGAATCGGAAATACTTCATTTTTGTAGGAATCATGTCAAGGAAGACATAAGTTAAAAACTTAGGAAAGAAAGAAAAGATTTATTGGTCTTAGAAGCATGCGTATGGAAAAGATGTTATGAGATCTTACCGGACCCATGAATTGATACAGGGCTTAAAAGATATTAAATAATGGAACAGCATGTTAGGGACCTGCTTGGCAAGTGGAGTTGGGAGCCAAAGCACAAAAGAGGCATGAGCAGTTGCATGTTTAGGCAAAGGATTCTACTACTCCTACACCCCCCAACTCCATTTACTAAACAGGGCTTAGAGGTTAGTGCTTAGAGGTTTTTAAATTTACAAATAACTGAGTAAATTGCATTAGTAATAGTTTTAGTCTATCATTTCTGTTAAAAAAATCTTAATATATCTTCATTACTTACAGGTACTTGAAATATCATGCAGATCATAATTATGAAATAATAAACATGATTGTCTAACTCTTCATGGTATCATCCACAAGTTTAATTATGAACTCTAATCCGAAAGTATCAAAAAGGAATACCAGGTTATTCCATTATGCAGATGATTAGATCCGATGACTCATAGTTTGAGTTTCTAGGAGCATTTCTTAGAACATACAGTTGACTTGTTGGATACCATGAGTCTCCACATGGTTGAAATTGTAAGTTTGTAACATGACGACAACATTTCCGTCTAAATAGTAATTCCAAATAACAAGTTCCTCACTCCATTCTACATATCATACATTGAATCAAGAAAATGCATTGTGCCTTCTTCCAAACTCGATAAATGTGAATTTCATTCCAGTCCTCAATATCGCAAATCAAATCGAGCAAAGGTATTGCAACTCAAGTTTCAAAAAATGTATTACCCAATATAATCATCAACATAACCAAAAGCTATGATATGTAGAATATTTTTCCCAACCAAAAATTGGTGTGCCAAGTCGTTTCAGACACAACCCCCATATCCATCCGTGTCCGGTATCTACAAATATTTAATCTTTATTCACCTCAATAACATGTACAAATAGAGTACATCATCCCATTCTTTGACCAAAAAACTAAATGTGTTATAGTTCATTTTTACTATTTTAGCTTCTTGCATACATGAATAAACCATAAAACACATATTTGTATAAGTTAAATATATATATATATATATATATATATATATATATATATATATATTTGAAAATGGACATATATAACCATGTCTCGTCTATAGATATTGGATGGTTGCAGTGTCTAACACCATGTGTCGGGGTAAGATTTATGAGTTCATGTCTAAAGATCATAGACCAAAAGCCAAACTACTAACAACCATGAGTAACCATAATCACAAAACAATATAAAAAAGTCAATGCAATCAAAAGTTTAAACTCCTATGACTTTTCACTATATATTGTAAACTAAAACGAACAGAAGCCTCAAGTAAAGAGCACATTACATCCTTCACTATAGTAGCAAATTCACGAAAAGTAGTGGGATGCTCCAACTATAATCAAAAAATTGCAAGATGCTTACTCGTTTCCTTCTCATAGTATTTACTTATCTTCAATCATAATCTCCATATGAGCATGTGGTCTACTAATTCCCTATCATAATTGCACGATTTTGCTCAAAAACGACAATGGTTACTAGAATATTCAAATGAAAATAGAGTACATTATAAAAAATTAATTGTTCAATTAGCTATTCGGGAGTCAAAAACTTGTTAATTTTTAGATTGGCTTGATTTTTTTTTACTTTAGTTGTTAGTAGTTATTAAAATTTTTCATTTTGATGAACTTTGTTTGATAAACTCATGGAATAATGAATTAAGTACGAAAAGATATGACTATACCGGCTACGAGAAAAGATCTCATGACAGATAATATGGGTCCTCATCACCAATCAATGAACAAGTTTCTTCGATCATTACTCTTGATGGTGTTCAACTGCAATTGCCCAAGAGAAACAACAGAACCAATCAAACATACAGCAAGACCAAACAAACAATATTGCCAAGCTAGAACCCCAGTTCCTCATTCTAGTCCAAAAACCCTACTTTGCACCTTCAATTGAAACTAAATAAAATAGCTTGTAACAAAAAAATAAGAACCAACCGATCTATTTATTATTAATCAAGAGATACATATATTTATAGTTGTCTCAACGCCATACAAATAATCCACCAGGCAATGTGGGACAAAAACCCAAACTAGACCCAAATGTCTCATCTACCATTAGCCTATTACAGAAACTAGCAAAGTTAAATCAATAGTAGACTTATGAAATGGACCAAAGTCTCTATTAGTCACCAAAGTAGCAATCTTATAATACATAATCGAACAAAGTAACAAAGTTACTGGAAATGACTATAATCATCCAACTAAAATCAATGAAACAAAAACCAAAATCCTTACCTCCGGCTTCGAGAAGATCCCAATATCCCCAGTGAGCGGATTCTTGGGCTCCAACACCTCAATCACCACATTCGCTGTCCCGGGGAGCTCCGGCGGCCCGGCATCCAGCGTGATGGACACGGAATTGAAAACTTGCAGCCTCTTCAGTCTAACGTTGGCGACGCTGGCTGCTCTCAGCAGCTCCTGCATCGTCGTCGCCGATCTGAACGTGTCCATCACCTCCTTCTCGATCACCTCCTCCTTCGTCCGCTCGTTGCCCTTGATGATCACGTCGTGGACGCGGATCCTCACCGGCCCGCTGCTTAGGTGGCGGAACAGAGTCTGGAGCTTCTCTCTCTGCGACGACGGCGTCTCGTTCTCGTCGTCGGCGGCTTCTTCGCTGTCCTCGAGCTCGTCGTCCTCTTCATCGTCTTCGGTTCCACGACCGTCGCCGTTTTCTTCGGATTCGTGGCCTTCGGCATTAGGGTTAGGGTTTTGGTCTTCTGAGGCATCGGCTGCCATTAGAGCGAGAGAGAGCGAGAGTACGGTCGAGCAAGGGCTGAGAGCTTTTGCTGGCTTGGGGACAAGGAAATGAACCGTTCGCAAAGCAATCGGACCGAACCGGGTTTGGTTCAGGGGTTTTTTTATTTCCTTTTTTCATTTTTATTTTTTTCCCCTTTTTTGGAGAAAGAGAGCCAGAACTGTTATGATAGGCTGGAGTGGGGATCTTCTAAAGGGGCACATTTTCCTAGTGAGCCTCACTAGGAAAAATGGTGTGCCCCTCTAGAAACTCCCGCTGGAGTGGATTAAGAGAAGATGAGCGCATTGGATTGGATCATCTCTTCGGGACTTGGACCTTTAGCATTGCATGGACTAATATGGCAGTGAAATTCTACAGGCACACCCCCAAATGACTATGGTCGCAGGGCACGCCCCTCCAAGTTTTTTTAAGACACCTTTCTTCTAAAAATACTTTCTCTCTATATCGCCTCCTCTTTCGCTTCATCCTAATTATATTTATTTTGCATTCACAATACTTATTATTATATGCGACTATAGCATTAGCGGCTGAAAATTTTTTATATGACTGCTATTAAATTAACTTTATTATATAGCACTGAATGATAGGCTATAAAGAAACGTCATTCACATGAGATAAGTGCAGCAGAGATTCACATGTTTCGTTGGATGTACGTCAACACTAAGAGAGCTGAAGTGAGAAATAAGGATATTCATGTTAAAGTAGGTGTAACCCCAATCGAAGAGAAGATGTGAGAAAATCGCTTACGATAGTTCGGCTATGTGCACCATAGATGTACAAATGCACTAGTTCAATAATGGGAGTTTATCAACATAAAATAAGCTAGAAGAGCGAAGGAAAAACCGAAAAAATATGGATTGAAGTGCTATGAGAATATATGGATACTAGAGATTTAAATAAGAACTTTTGTTCGATAAGAATGAGTAGAAAATGATCATCCATGTAATTGTTGGTTATTTCAGTGTTGTTTTAGATTAAAAGACTCAGTGTTTCTTATGGACAGAATAGTTAACAGAATTACTATTTTTATTACGCACAGAATTACTTCTGTTATTATGCACAGAATTAATTCTGTTATTATGCACATGTTTCAGTGTTATATTTCAATCAGAAATAAAGTTGGAGAAGAAAAATTACGAATTGATATGTATAATAGCAGTTTATATCTTTCCAGATTTGAATTAGAAGAATATTCCTATTACTGTTTACAGAAAACTATTAAACTGCTCTTCTTTAAATAGTTTACTATCCTAAACAGAATAAAGAAATTACTGGATTAAGAAAAACCTGTATTCAGAAGGATGAACATATGCAGAACTGATGAAGGCAGGAAAATTATCGAGGCTAGTGTTGAACACTATCTCCTTAAAACCGATTCGCCCTCCACCGTTTGCTTCTGGATAACAATGGGCATCGGTCTCCCAGAATACAACGACCGGTCTGTAACAGGAAGGAAGCTGCAATCCCGTTGCTCTAGCGAATCTGATAAAGAACACTCTCTGTATGGTGTAATGCAGGGCTGATTTGTGAAAGAACTGTTCTTCTGGAAACATAAACTTTCTGTCAAAAAAATAACCAAGTTTCTGTCTGCAGAAGAAGGAAGAAGAAAAGAAAAATTCTGTATTTTTTGAAAGGTCTGGACGGAGGCCTATTTATAGGCTACTGGGTAAACGGTCACAACGGTTGGCTGTTAACAATTGTGACCGTTTAACGGCAACGGTTAACAGACGACCGTTGGATCTCAACGCATAAATCCTAATGACTCTTAACGGGTGTCGTGCGAAGTGCCAAGTGCGCCACTAAAGCGCCCTAAACGCCCATTCGCCCTCGCACACGTGCGTGCGCGTGCGCGTGCACGTGCACGTGCGGGCGGTGCGTAGCACCACCCGTGGTGTTCAAGGTTTCTCCTCTTTTTACATAAGTAATGACATGAAACAAACAATCCTATATAAATCCACATCCTAACAAAGCTCTAGCCAATGTGGGACTATTTTTTCTTTGTTCTCTTTACTATGTACTCCTCTTTAAAACCATTTTCCATTCACCTAATTCATTTATTTTTGAACTAGTGAATTGGCTCAAAGATTCAAGTTCAAATATACATGAATTCAACAATCCCCCACATGAATGAAAATGACTTAGACTCTAATGCAAATAAATAGAGAGTATAATAGAAAGTTACCGCATCGGGAGAGGTGACTTTTGGTTTTGAATCTTCCCTAGTGAAATATTATCGAGCTTACTCGCTAACCAGTGAACACGATATTTTTGAATTGTTCAGGTTTTGATGTAAACTAAGACAATAATATTCACACGATTTCTTTCAACTTTAGCAGATTCTGTATGTTGTGTCCGTTTTGGCCCTGGACAACCTGGTAATTCTATGAGTGCTCTAGAGAATTTAACCTTTATCATTCTCATAGAAGTGGCCCCTTCACACTCATATAGGTAATCTCTTATTAAGAGTATCCTGCCATACTCTACTTGGATTTCCAAGATATAAGGATTATTAAAAACTTAGTTTATCCTTACACATTGCAGGTTAATCACTATTTTACCATAGAAATGAGATAGGAATTATTTCCTCAGTGATTCTAACGAGTTCCCCCACAATTCGGTTGTCCCTTTGAACCTAGATCTTGGGATCTCCAGTCAGCTAGGTTGGGTTGTCATTATGGAGTTACTCTATTTAGTAGGCTGTAATCTCATTCCCCTCGATAACTTAAATACTTGATCTCTGGTCAAGCCTTTTGTTAATGGATCTGCAATATTATCTTTCGAGTTTATATAATCAAGAGATATTATTCCGTTTGTAAGCAGTTGTCTTACAGTATCATGTCTACGACGTATATGTCGTGACTTTCCATTATATAATACATTCTGTGCCCTTCCAATTGCTGATTGATTATCGCAATAGATGCATATTGCTGACACAGATTTAGGCCACATTGGAATATCTTCTAAAAAGTTTCGAAACCATTATGCTTCTTCTCCAGCTTTATCTAAAGCGATAAACTCAGATTCCATTGTGGATCTAGGTATACATGCTTGTTTTGAAGATTTCCAAGAGATAGCTGCACTTCCAACAGTAAATACATATCCACTTGTGGATTTGATATCTTTAAAATCTGTAATCTAATTAGCATTAGTGTATCTTTCTATCACTGCTGGATATCTAGTATAGTGCAACCCATAGTTAGTAATGTACCTCAAATATTTGAGTACTCTAACTATTGCTTTACAGTGGTTCTCCCCTGGATTACTTGTAAACCTACTCAGTTTGCTTACTGAGTATGTAATATCAGGTCTTGTGCAATTTATTAAATACATAAGACTGCCAATGATCTGAGAATATTCTAATTGAGATATACTAGCACCTATATTCTTTGTAAGATATAGACTCATATCTACAGGTGTCTTAACTATATCATTATTTCTCTTGTCAAATTTTTCGAGAGTATCTTCTCGATATAATGTGACTGGGATAAGATATATCCATCAGATGTCCTGGAGATTTTAACACCAAGAATAACATCTGCAATACCTAAGTCTTTCATGTCAAATTTCTGTATTAACATGATTTTTACCTCTTTAATTAGAACCACCGTGCTACCGGTGATAATCATGTCATCCACATATAAACATACAATGACATAGTTGTGCATATCCTCTTTTACATATACACATTTATCGCATTCATTATAATGAAATCCATTTGATAACATAACTTGGTCAAATTTTTCATACCATTATTTAGGTGCTTGCTTAAGTCCATAAAGTGACTTAAGAAGTCTGCACACCTTCTTCTCTTTACCTGGAACTACAAACCCTTGAGGTTGTTCCATGTAAATTTTTTCATCTAATTCACCATTTAAAAATGCTGTTTTTACATCCATTTGATGAAGTTCAAGGTTATATAATGCAGCAAAAGTAATTATTAATTTTATGGATGTTATTCTTGTTACAGGTGCATATGTATCAAAGTAATCAACACCTTCCTTTTATCTATAATCTTTTACTACAAGTCTAACTTTGTATTTATCTATAGACCCATCAGGTTTTATTTTTCTCTTAAAGATCCATTTATAACCTAATGGTTTACTTCCTGGAGGAAGATCCACAAGTTTCCAAGTGTGATTTTGAATAATTGATTCAATTTTACTATTTACAGCTTCTTTCCAAAAAAGAGTTTCAGGTATAGATATAGTCTCTTTATAAGTTTGAGGTTCCTTTTCTAATATATATGTTAGAAAATCCGGACCAAATAATTTATTAACCCTGGCTCTTTTGCTCCGTCTACATTCATCCTCATTAGTTTTATTTCCAGAATCAGATTCTGTTTCTCTTATAACTTCATCACAAGTCCTTTTAGGGGAACTTGGTTCATATTCTTTACTAGAAAAAATATTTTCTAAAAATACTGCATTCCTAGATTCAATAATAGAGTACTTATGTATCTCTGCATGATCTGATTTGAAAACAAAGAAACGATAAGCACTGCTATTATGTGCATATCCAATGAATATACAATCAATAGTTTTAGGTCCAATTTTAGTTCTTTTAGGAGTAGGAATTGCAATCTTTGCAAGACACCCCTACACTCTTAAGAATTTATACCTAGGTGCTCGACCTGTCCATAATTCATAAGGTGTTTTATCTAGTTTCTTTTGGGGTATTTTGTTGAGAATATGATTGGCAGAAAGCAAAACTTTCCCCACATGTTCTGAGGTAAACCAGAACTTATTAACATGATATTCATCATTTCCTTTAATATTATGTTCTTACGCTCAGCAATTCCATTTTGCTGAGGTGTGTAAGGAGCAGTTGTTTGATGTATAATACTATGTTCTGCATAAGTTTGTGCAAATGGTGACTCATATTCACCACCTCTATCACTTCTTAGCATTTTTATCCTTTTGCTAAGCTGATTCTCAACTTCTTTATATTGTATAAATATTTCAATTGCCTCATCTTTTGTTCTCATTAGATATACATAACAATATCTAGTACAATCATCTATAAAAGTAATAAAGTATTTCTTACCACCTTTAGTCTGAACAGATTTTAAATCACAAACATCTGTATGAATTAATTCTAAAGGTTCAGTACTTCGTTCTATAGAACGAAATGGAAGTTTAGCCATTTTTGATTCAACACATGTTTTACATTTATCATCGAAGTTTATATTAAAATTAGGTAACATATTTAAATTTATTAATCTTTGCAAAGTATAATAATTTACATGTCCTAATCTACCATGCCAAATATGAGGTGACTCAGCCATATAAGCAGAAGAATCAATTTTATTATTAACTTTATGGGCAATGGTCATTACATTTATTTTAAACAGACTATTTGTCATATACCCCTTGCCTACATATACACCATTTTTTGTAAGTACAAACTTATCAGACTCAAATACAATTCTAAACCCTTTCTTACTCAAGACTGATCCTGAAACCAGATTCTTGCGGACATCTGGTACATGAAGTACATCAGTAAGAGTAAATTCTTTTCCCGAAGTCATTTTTAGTACAATGTTTCCTCGTCCTTCAACCTTGGAGGTTGCAGAGTTACCCATGTAGAGTAGTTCTCCTTCCACATGTTCATATGTAGAGAACATCCACTTGTTGGCGCAGATGTGATGAGTGACCCCACTATCCACCCACCATTCTTTAGAATTGCCACCAAGTAGGTTAACTTCTGAGACAACAGATGTACAGTTTACATCTACATTTGTACAAATATTCTTTTTCGGCCAAATTTACATTAGGATGCTTCTTCTTCTTCTTTGAAGAATCCTGTGCCTTGCGCATACGGCAGTCCTTTGCACGATGTCCAGGCTTGTCGCAGTTGTAACACTTGCCATTGAATCTCTTCGAGTTACCACTCTTAGAGTCTTCACCATTGTGCTTTCGCTTCCTGTCATTAGACTTATTGGAATTTTCCATAACGTTAGTTTTAGAAATATTGTATGGATTTCCAATTTTCTTTTCAGAAAGATGGTTATTTTCTTCAATTCTCAAACGTACAATCAGATCTTCAAGTGTTATTTCTTTTCGTTTATGTTTTAGGAATATCTGAATTCTTTCCAAGATGGTGGCAATTTTTCAATAATTGCAGCCACTTGAAATGATTCACTAATAGTCATACATTCAGCATGAATTTCATGAATGATCACTTGAAGATCTTGTACTTGGTTAATTATTTTTTTAGAATCAACCATTTTATAATCCAGAAACTTACCGACTATATATTTTTTAGAGCCGGCATCTTCTGTATTATATTTCTTATCTAAGGACTCCCAAAATTTCTTAGCAGTAGCAATTGAACTATATACATTATACAGTATATTGTCCAATCCATTAAGGATATAATTCTTACTCAAGAAATCCGCATGTTTCCATACATCAACCGTTTTCACTGACTGTTGATCATCTTCAACAAGAGTAGGCACAGTCTCCTTCAAGTATTTGGCCAGATTTAGTGTAGTGAGATAGAACAACATTTTCTGTTGCCATCTCTTAAAATCTGAGCCAGTGAACTTCTCTACTTTCTCATACTGGCTTGAAAGCACAGTTGGAGTAACCATGACAGGAGTTACTATAGTGGACATATCAGATGCAGTGGCTATCTACAGATATAAAACTTTATCTATCTTAATATTTGTAACAAATTTTAATCTTTCTAATAAAAATTGAAAATCAATTCTTACTTTAGATCACAATATCATATAAAATTTCTTCAATAAATCTATCTATTCTCAACACAGAAAGTAATTATCTTTTTCCAGAAGCAACTAGATAAAACAACAAGTGATTGAATACTATTATGACAGAGTTCTAATTAATTGCACAACAGTATTCTATTTTAATCTAAAATAAATTAAATCGGTTTTAAGACTGTTGGTTATTTCAGTGTTGTTTTAGATTAAAAGACTCAGTGTTTCTTATGGACAGAATAGTTAACAGAATTACTATTTTTATTACGTACAGAATTACTTCTGTTATTATGCACAGAATTAATTCTGTTATTATGCACATGTTTCAGTGTTATATTTCAATCAGAAATAAAGTTGGAGAAGAAAAATTACGAATTGATATGTATAATAACAGTCTATATCTTTCCAGATTTGAATTAGAAGAATATTCCTATTACTGTTTACAGAAAACTATTAAACTGTTCTTTTTTAAATAGTTTACTATCCTAAACAGAATAAAGAAATTACTGGATTAAGAAAAACCTGTATTCAGAAGAATGAACATATGCAGAACTGATGAAGGTAGGAAGATGATCTAGGTTAGTGTTGAACACTATCTCCTTAAAACCGATTCGCCCTCCACCGTTTGCTTCTGGATAACAATGGGCATCGGTCTCCCAGAATACAACGACCGGTCTGTAACAGGAAGGAAGCTGCAATCCCGTTGCTCTAGCGAATCTGATAAAGAACACTCTCTGTATGGTGTAATGCAGGGCTGATTTGTGAAAGAATTGTTCTTCTGGAAACATAAACTTTCTGTCAAAAAAATGACCAAGTTTCTGTCTGCAGAAGAAGGAAGAAGAAAAGAAAAATTCTGTATTTTTTGAAAGGTCTGGATAGAGGCCTATTTATAGGCTACTGGGTAAACGGTCACAACGGTTGGCCGGTTAACAGGCGAAGTGCCAAGTGCGCCACTAATGTGCCCTAAACGCCCATTCGCCCTCCCACACGCGCGTGCGGGCGGTGCGTAGCACCACCCGTGGTGCCAAAATTTCTCCTCTTTTTACATAAGTAATGACATGGAACAAACAATCCTATATAAACCCACATCCTAACAAACCTCTAGCCAATGTGGAACTATTTTTTCTTTGTTCCCTTTACTATGTACTCCTCTTTGAAACCATTTTCTATTCACCTAATTCATTTATTTTTGAACTAGTGAATTGACTCAAAGATTCAAGTTCAAATATACATGAATTCAACATTAATCGGCCTGGTGTAATTCTCTTTTAGTTAATGTAGCCTTGTTGCAAGAGTCGAAAATAGAATTTTTCACAAATTGGAAAGCAGTGATATCAGTTGAGCCAAGACTCATCGGCATAATACTTATTCTTACCATATCAAGTCTTAGAGAAATTGAGACTAGAACTAGAAGTTGCTAAGGATAGTACATATCCTTCAAGTCATCCAAGACAAACGAACAGCATGCAACCTGGGATCAAAAGGCAATCTCGTGAACATCTCTCATCAATCAAACCTTTCAAATTTAAACCCCTCACGAGAATCTCACATGCATTGCCTCCCCCTCAACAACTTCCCCTAAACCCCCACTCCTCACTCCAAGGCCACACCTCTCCCTTTGAAGCCTCACAAACCTACCATCTTTAGCCTCACTTGTATCTGTCTCATCAATGCCTTCTCCTTTTTCCTCCTCTTCTTCTACTACTCCCACCTCCTCTCCTTCATCATCGATCTCGCTATCTTCAATGGATCGGTGCATCGACGAGTTGCACTTTGATGTGCCCCTCATATCGACCAGACGAGGCTCGAGCGCCAACAAGTCAAACCTGCAGTCCGATCAGGACTATGACTACTCAACTGAGACTAGGCGATGCGTGCCATTCCTATGGGAGAGGGTTCCGGGCGTGCCAAAAGAGCATATGGTTTGGAGGAACGAGGAGGAGGAGCTGTTCACTCCCAGGCCGCCGCCGGGGCATTGGCGACCACCTTTGAATTTCAATAAAAGTACAAATGACGGTGATAATGACGATGATGACACTACCAATGCATCCGAGATCGATATGTTTTCGGATGCATTGGACAAGATGTCATTGTCCGAGTCGCTAGGTGTCCCATGTAGGCTTAGTGTGAGCAAGGAAATGGGCCCGTGCGTGACCCGTGCGCCGAGCTTCATCATGAATCGTTTTCTTCCTGCAGCCAATGCACTGGCCGCGCCCTCGGCCGCGCCCTCGACCGCGGCATTGCCCAAGTACTCGAGCCGGCAAGCCTGTTCCAGCTCCAACGATTTGGCCAAGCTTAGACTGCGGGATTTGGCCTTTGCAGATGCAACAAACATTCGGGCCGGGTTGGGATTGGGCCAAAGCCAGTTTGGCGATGCTCGGCCCGCTTCGCCGACAAAGGCTTGTGGGATCATGCCGTTTCTACCGTGGACCATGAAGCGGGCCATTTGTGGGCTGAAGAGCCCAATCCGGTGCCAGTCGCCGAAGATGGCCACTCCTGAGGACTACACCGGAGGAAGAAGCAGCAGAGGTGGCAGTGGTGGTGATTATGGGCTGGGCTCTGATGATGGGCTGAGCAGAAAAACTTGGAAGTCTCCTGGATGGGGCTTGTCATTTTTGGATACTACCAGGATGAGGAGAAATGGTGGGAAACACAGAGGAGCTGGGCCTGGGCCAGAGATCGGTAGGCCATTGCCAAGGCTACAGACTCCTAGCGACCCATGGCTGGCCAATGTTTTGAACTCTGTCAACAAAAGAAAACAGTAATTACTGAGATAAATCTTAATTAGTGTGAGGTTTTCATACATCATGCATATGTAATTAATTAGAATCAATTTAGATGTAGGTAGGCATCATGCTTATCCCTTGCTTTTGTGATATATATATGTGGATTATACTGCTAACGATGATATTAATTTGGACAAAAAGGTTGTCTAATAGAGTTCTTTTGTCCAGCAGTTACTGAGCAGAGGTGTTATATAATCATCAATGGTCCTATTTAATTGAATATGTAGTTTCTAACAATTATTTGGTCTATTAGTTTAATCTCTCTCTCTCTCTCTCTCTCTCTCTCCTCTTTGTCTCTTTAATTTGCATTTTGATTAAAGATCGGTGATGTCGTCACAGGATGCAAGTAAAAGAATGAGTTATCCCCATGCTCTGGATTACTAGTTGTTAAGGCTTTTGCTCGGGCCCATCAAGCACAGGTTCTTCTCTCTTCTGCTTTCTCCTTTGCCAAGGAGTGAGTCAGTCTTCATTTTCCATCAGAAGTGAAATGTCTTGTTCTTAAAGCTTAACTGGTGAGTTTTTTTTTTTCCTGAATCCATCGAGTTAAGCTCCTTTCCTCCTCGTTTCTTGCAATAAAACACCAAGAATTAAGTCAATCAAGCAATAGCGTAACATCTCTTTTCAGTGGTATTTTTATGGCGATTCCATCGATGCAGGATCTCTATTCAAGATCACTGCAGTTCCTCTTCGAATAATTGTAGGACGGAAAATCCCCTATAGATAATTGGGTAGAATGTGTGGTACCGCTCAGATAGCGGCTGTATTACCCCAAATTTAAAGTCAATTTTGGACACCGAAATAACTTTCGATTAACATAAATTTAAATCTACAAACCCAAATGATATTCGGTCTTCGCGATTATTAGTTTTGTAATATTTAGGATTTTTAAAGATTTTTCTTACGAGTCCGAAAAATACTCCTAAAATTGCTAATTTAATAAAATTAAAATTATCCTTCTAATTATTTCAGAATTTCGGTTCATTTATTCCGGACATCGAAATAACAAACGGATAATTTTGTAGTGTTCCTCTCATCGAGCACTACGTCCTACATAAATTTGGTAGTATTTGGAGAATGTTACACGAAACTAAAATTATTAAATTATTAAATTAATTAATTAATTAATTAAAAAAATAAAACAGTGAATCATGTGTTCATGTGTGAATCATGTGTTCATGTGTTGTACTGTGTTCATGTGTTGTGCTTTCGTGACGAACAAAAGGGGAGTGGCAGTTAGGTGGCAAACTGAGAAAAAAAGAAAAGAAAAAAAAAAAGTATATATATATATATATATATATATATATATATATATATATATATATATATATATATATATATATATATATAATATAAAAACTTCTCCCTTATCTCCCTCCCTCACTCTCTTTGCTGCACCAACTCCATTCTCACTCCCTCTTCTCCTCTCGGCCAAAATCAACAGCGAAGAAAAAAAAAAAAAAAAGAAAAAAAAGAGAGAAAAAGAAGAAAAGGAAAAATCAAATCGAATCAAAAATTCGAACCGAATATTTGAGGTCAATCCAAGGCAAGTAACACTACTATTTTTTGTTCGTTTCTCGTTCGTTTATTTATTTAATTTATACTTGTGTTCATATTTGTGTTGCAAAAATACTTAGTTCAAATTTTGATCGATTGATTGATATTGAGAACTGAAGCAAATTACTTGGTCAATTTTGATATATATAAATATAGTGATATTTACATTTTTTTTTATTTTACAAAAAAATAAAATAAAATAATTTACATTATGCAAATACTTAACAGTACGGATATTCATGCAAAAAAAAAAAAAAAGGTCATGCAAAAATATATATGTAAAACCAGATTTGTGTGGACATGCAAACTATGGCATAGCGTGGACATGCAAAATAAGTCATGCAAAAATAAATAAATAAATAAAATGATGTGGCCCAGAATATAATACTTGGTTAATGATATTGGTTAATGATATGGGTTGAATGGGTTTTGTATTAGGATATAAAACTTGGGCCTTCACTGTATACAAGAAAAAGAAAAAATGAAAAAAAAAATAGAAAAAAATTATGGGCCAAACTGTGTGGGCAAAAATTAAAAAAAAATAACAAACAGACTGGGCCTGGCCCAGCCCAGAGAAAAAAAAAAGGAGAAAAGAAAATGAAAAAAAGAGAGTAGAGAGCTGAGCTATAATATGCAGGGAATGGACTGAGAGAAAGAGAGAGAGAGAAAAATGAGAGAGAAAAATAGAGAGAAAAGAGAAAAGAGAGTTTGGTGGATTGGGCCGAGAAAAGAGAAAAAGAAAAAGGAAAAAAAAAAGAACTGGGCCTGGTCCAGTCCAGTAAAAGAAAAAGAAGAAGAAAAAGAAAATAATAATAGTGATTAGTGAGGCTTAGTAGGCTGAGTTATAACAATAAAGGAAAAGAAAAGAAATAGAAAAAGAAAATAAAAAAAATGAGACATCAGGCCTGGCCCAGTCCAATAACAAAAAAAATAATAATAATAAATAAAAATTATCCAGTGGGCTTAGGTTTACGCATAGGCATGGGCCTGAAATATTTCATAGACTTTATAAGTAAATGCTGAGAGAAATAAGTAATAAATAAATATTTTCACCTTATAAATGTTTAGGCTAACAAAAGAAAAAAAAAGTAATAATAAATAAATAAATGTTAAGAGAGAAAAGAGAATATTTGATACAGTGGGCTTTATGAATAATAACACTATATGCCTAAATAAATAAAATGCAGTGAGCCTTATAAATAAAATGTATGGTGGGCCATAGTAAATGAAAATGCCGTCTACTTAATAAATAAATATGCAATACTATTACATTATGCATTTAATTCACAAATTGGCTATTAATTGACATTGAAAACTGAACCAGATTATTGAAATAATTTTAATGATATGAATTGTGGTACAATTGTGCACTAACATCTATCATGCTACACGTCATGTGCTTTGATATTACAAGTCATGTATTTTACATGTCATTTGCTTTGATATTACAAATCATGTGTTTTAATATTACAGATCAAGTGTTATGATATTACATGTCATATACAGTCATGGAAATGCAATAATGTTATCATGAATTGAAAAACAATTAAAGAAAGATTATAAAATTTTCATGTGCATAATTCATTATGAACACGGGGATGGGAAAAACTACATGATGGATAAGAACTGTATTATATAAGGATTTTGTTGGCCAACTTTTTGATTGAGGTGCTGAGGACTTTTACTTCAGCAACACCGGGTGGTACTGGGCCACCGTCTGATACATGAGTCACTATAAGAGTGATGTCCGTTACTGTTTCACAGTACCAGGTTTGTCTTGAACACCTAGCGGTGTGTCATGGTTCAGCACCATGGGTCTGAGGCTGGGTCCCGGGTATGCACGGGCACTTGTACAATACAGAAACTGCACGCTATCATATCCATTATTTAGTTTCAAATGCTAACAAAGATTTGATTTAAACTTGACATCTTTACAAGATATGTAACTTTACATGATATTTACATGTTATTTGCAAATGACATATATAATCTTACTGTTATATTTTTCATTATTCACGTGACTATTCAACACTATCACGATTTAATTGCATTTTTTTCTGTTTATTAAGGGATATTACCAATGAAATCATTTTATTCATTTGCATACTTTTATCTTTAGTACTGTAATAGTACACATATATTTTTCCTGTGTTACTTGCTGGGTTTAATTCCCTACGTTTTGAACCTAGGTTTAGAGGACCAAGAAGGAGAACCAGTCTCGACTAAGGATCCGTACTTCATCGATCAGACCGAGCAATATTAAGCAGTGAAGTACTTTTCGAAGAATCTTTTATATTTTTGTCTAGACACTGCTTTTCTCATTTGCTTCTTTTGTGTTCATATTTAGAGCAGTGTGCCATTTATGTAATAAACTTTTTGTATAAATGAAATTTTTTTTCAGTTACAGACATGTTATTTACTTATCTGATGTGGCAGTAGTTACGGTTATTCCAAGATCCTGTGACTGTTGGGTTGTCTAGTGGAAGTAATAAGTAACGTCCTCCGTTTTGGGAAGCAGCTGAAAAACGGGGGCGTTATAGGGTCGTATCAGAGCCTAGGTTTAGATGGAAGACCATATGACTACTGCCACATATGAACATGTCTGTGACTCATTATTTATAATTGTTCCTTATTCTTTGATATCTATCTGCTCTAGTATCGTGCCTATCCTAGCATATCAAATTTATTTGAAATGTCTATCTTCGAAATTCCATTATTGATTTATATCTTCTTCGTTATGGAATAATATCAATCTAATTTTCAATCCATATGTCCCTTAGTGACTAATGATAGAGAATTTTACGCCAACTTGCTAAGTATAAATGGATAGGGATATGATGTATTGACATAAAATGGAAGGCTGATTGAATTTGGAACTTGCCCTTAGCTTTCCCTAAAAAAAAAAAAAATTTACTTGTATTTTTTTCTGGAAAATTGAGGAGATATAAATATTGATGAATTAATCAATATTTGTAGCCTTGACTGAGTAATTATAGTTGGCGAGATTAACTAGTCAAATGAATTAGAAAAAAAAAAAAAACAACCTATGGAAGAATAAGTGTAAAAAAAAAAAAAAAAAAAAATCTTAGAATTGAGAATTTTATAGAATTAGTTAAGTAGAAGGTAGAGGACAAGAAATTGATAATGAACTAAAAAAAAAAAAAATTCAAACCAGAATATGACATTATATCTTATTACTCAAGTTAAATTTATCTTTCCAAATGATCGTCCAATTCCATTACTTTTTGTTGATCATTCCCGTTTGATATTTTATATCTTCTATCTGAATATTATCATAATACGATTTATGTCCTGAGCCTTTATACATCACAAGTCTTATTGAGTCGGCGAGGCAATTGTAGAGAGATATTCTTTGACGCCAGCAATTGCAGTCGCTTGATAAGATCATCGTGTGTAATTGAAGTCTGTAGTCATGAATTCACTTTTATCTTATATCCCTACCATTTATAGTCTTGTTATTTCGGTATTGTAATAGTTCTGATTTATTCTCTCTCATAAAATTCATTACAATATGTAATAGGACCCTAGGAATGGACTCTATAAAAATATTTGTCACTTGTATCTTTTCCATTACTTAATCAGGATGGCGTGGCACACCGAATTGGTAGCAGTTATTCCTGATTAAACTCTGTCTTACTTTTATATTCCTTCTCTCAAATAAAACTTCAAGAATAAATTGGGAATCCTGACTATCCATTATCATTCCTATCAAAAATGGAAGTCGTTCATGATGTATTCTATATATCATAATTGAGAAAGCGCTTAGTTAGAAGTACAAAATAGTGAATATATCAAAAATAGACTTGAAAAAAGGCTTAAAGTTTTTATGATTGTTCCAGAAGAAATAAAACATAAATATGAGAAGCGGTATGTAAGGATTATTAACCAATGGGAGAAGTCTTGACAGATAAAATAATATTATTAGTTCTTATTTTATGGGATATACAATCACCAAGAGATTCAGCTTGGGAGCTTGAAAAGGATATCAAGATAAAATACATATACCCTTTCTCATGATCAAAAACACCAATTAAATTTCGAAAACGAAATTTTTTATTAGGTGGGTAGGATGTAATACCCCAAATTTCGAGTTACTTGTATTGCTAGTGGTGCCGAATAAGTCAACCAAAGTCAATTTTAGACACCGAAATAACTTTCGATTAACATAACTTTAAATCTACAAACCCAAATGATATTCGGTCTTCGCGATTATTAGTTTTGTAATATTTAGGATTTTTAGAGATTTTTCTTTCGAGACCAAAAAATACTGCCAAAATTGCTAATTTAATAAAATTAAAATTATCCCTCTAATTATTTCAGAATTTCGGTTCATTTATTCCGGACATTAAAATAACAAACGGATAATTTTGTAGTGTTCCTCTCATCGAGCACTACGTCCTACATAAATTTGGTAGTATTTCGAGAATGTTACACGAAACCAAAATTATTAAATTATTAAATTAATTAATTAATTAATTAAAAAAATAAAATAGTGAATCACGTGTTCATGTGTTGTGCTGTCGTGACGAACAAAAGGGGAGTGGCAGTTAGGTGGCAAACTGAGAAGAAAAGAAATATATATATATATATATATATATATATATATATATATATATATATATATATATATATATATATATACTGAGAAGAAAAGAAATATATATATATATATATATATATATATATATATATATATATATATATATATATATATATATATATATATAAACTTCTCCCTTATCTCCCTCCCTCACTCCCTTTGCTGCACCAACTCCATTCTCACCCCCTCTTCCCCTCTCGGCCAAAATCAATAGCAAAGGAAAAAAAAAAAAATTATGGGCCAAACTGTTTGGGCCAAACTGAAAAAAAAATAACAAATAGACTGGGCCTGGCCCAGAGAAAAAAAAAAGGAGACAAGAAAATGAAAAAAAAGAGTAGTGAACTGGGCTATAATATGCAGGGAATGGGCTGAGAGAAAGAGAGAGAGAGAGAGTGAGAGAGAGAGAGAGAGAAAGGAGAGAGAAAAATAGAGAGAAAAGAGAGTTTGGTGGACTGGGCCGAGAAAAGAGAAAAAGAAAAAGGAAAAAAAAAAAAGAACCGGCCCTGGCCCAGTCCAGTAAAAGAAAAAGAAAATAATAATAGTGATTAGTGAGGTTTAGTGGGCTAGGATATAACAGTAAAGAAAAAGAAAAGAAATAGAAAAAGAAAATAAAAAAAATGAGACATCAGGCCTGGCCCAGCCCAGTAACAAAAAAAAATAATAATAAATAAAAATTCTCCAGTGGGCTTAGGTTTACGCATGGGCATGGGCCTGAAATATTTCATAGACTTTATAAGTAAATGCTGAGAGAAATAAGTAAATAAATAAAAGTTTTCACCTTCTAAATGTTTGGGCTTACAAAAGAAAAAAAAGTAATAATAAATAAATAAATGTTAAGAGAGAAAAGAGAATGTTTGATACAGTGGGCTTTATGAATAATAACACTATAGGCCTAAATAAATAAAATGCAGTGAGCCTTATAAATAAAATGTATGGTGGGCCATAGTAAATGAAAATGCAGTCTACTTAATAAATAAATATGCAATACTATTACATTATGCATTTAATTCACAAATTGGCTATTAATTGACATTGAAAACTGAACCAGATTATTGAAATAATTTTAATGATATGAATTGTGGTACAATTGTGTACTAACATCTATCATGCTACATGTCATGTGCTTTGATATTACAAGTCATGTATTTTACATGTCATTTGCTTTGATATTACAAATCATGTATTTTAATATTACAGATCAAGTGTTACGATACTACATGTCATATACAGTCATAGAAATGCAATAATATTATCATGAATTGAAAAACAATTAAAGAAAGATTATAAAATTTTCATGTGCATAATTCATTATGAACACGGGGATGGGAGAAACTACATGATGGATAAGAACTATATTGTACAAAGATTTTGTTGGCCAACTTCTTGATTGAGGTGCTGAGGACTTTTACTGCAGCAGCACCGGGTGGTACTGGGTCACCGTCTGATACATGAGTCACTATAAGAGTGATGCCCGTTACTGTTTTACAGTACGAGGTTTGTCTTGAACACCTAGCGGTGTGTCATGGTTCAGCGCCATGGGTCTGAGGCCGGGTCCCGGGTGTGTACGGGCACTTGTACAATACAGAAACTGCACGCTATCATATCCATTATTTAGTTTCAAATGCTAACAAAGATTTGACTTAGACTTGACATCTTTACAAGATATGCATCTTTACTTGATATTTACATGTAATTTGCAAATGACATATATAATCTTACTGTTATATTTTTCATTATTCACGTGACTATTCAACACTATCACGATTTAATTGTATTTTTTTCTGTTTATTAAGGGATATTCCCAATGAAAGCATTTTATTCATTTGCATACTTTTATCTTTAGTACTGTAATAGTACACATATATTTTCTCTGTGTTCCTTGCTGGGTTTAATCCCCTAGGTTTCGAACCTAGGTTTAGAGGACCAAGAAGGAGAACCAGTCTTGACTAAGGATCCGTACTTCATCGATCAGATCGAGCAATATTAAGTAGTGAAGTACTTTTCGAAGAATCTTTTATATTTTTGTTTAGACACTGTTTTTCTCATTTGCTTCTTTTGTGTTCATATTTAGAGTAGTGTGCCATTTATGTAATAAACTTTTTGTATAAATGATTTTTTTTTTCAGTTACAGACATGTTATTTACTCATCTGATGTGACAGTAGTTACGGTTATTCCCAAATTCTGTGACTGTTGGGTTGTCTAGTGCAAATAATAAGTAACGTCCTCCGTTTTGGGAAGCAGCTGAAAAACGAGGGCGTTACAGCGGCCAATCCTCCTAATTGCACACAGGCCGAGCATCAGAGCATGTGAAATGCATCACTACCTCATAAAGGTATTGAGACCATACCCTCATCATGTATATTAGAATATTCATATTCATCAAAATTCGAATGCAGAACCGGATACATATTGGATTATTTATATTTGTTTACATTTCTTTACATCACTAAGGTTGTGTTTGGTTTGAAAGAAAAGAAAGAAATAAAAAGAAAGAGAAAGAGAAAAAAAATAAAAAAGATAGAAATTGGTTTCTTTCTAATATATAGTTAGTAAGAAAATATTTTCTTTTCTTTTAAATTTTCTCTCAAACCAAACAGTAGAAAACTTTTTATTTCTTATTTTCTTTTCTTTTCCTTCATTTTCCCTCAAACCAAACATAGCCTAAAAGTTATACCTTTTCCTTTAATTATAAAAAACTTTATATAAAATCTTTAGAATAATGCATAAAATAAGTGCAATAATAGTAAATTCATTATTATTTAACATGGAGTACTCATCAATATCACATCTTTGTTATAAATTATCTTCTTAAACTCGAGACACCAGAGTCATTATTCCTTCATACATGTGCTAAAAGCCCATGAATATGACTTTCTAGGCTCAGGGATCAAGTTTACTTTTCCAAATATAATAATAAGCAGGACAACCAAATACATATAAGCAACCATTATCAGTAATAAAATGACCATACCACACCTCAAGTGGAGTCATCGCCTCTTTGGAGTTGTTGGCAACCTATTAATGAGACTACTTGGATACGACAAAACCTCAATCCAAAAATTCCTTGCCCAACCAAACATTGGACAACATACATCATAATTTTTCTAGCAAAATGCAATTTTTGTGCCCTACTAACCCGGTATATTGCAATGTTTCTCTAACAATAAAGTGTCGAACAAAACCTTCGTCCCAACACAACTTTATAAAAAGATCCATTTTGTACTCAATGCTATTATCTAATCTAAGCCACTTAATCTTTTTTGCAGTATGAGTTTCCATTATCTTCTTCAAATTGAGAAACACATCCAAAATCTCATATTTGTGACATACTGGATACACATGAATTCTTCGCAAGTAGTCATCCACGAATGATACAAATCAATTTGAACCTTCTATTGAAACTGTCTTACTCGGTCCCCAAGCGTCCGTGTGCATATAATCTAGAGTTGCGTAAGTCTGATAAACTGCAGTGCCAAACTTAACTTTGGTTTGTTTTCTAATAATGCAATGCTCACAAAACTTCATTTTTTCCTATTTTTGCTTCTTTCAACAAATCTTGCTTTACTAAAGCCTATAAAGCACCTTTACCAGCATGTTAGAATATCATGTATCATAATATTGAGGTGTCATCATCTGTATCAGATAACCTACACCACTACAAAAGCATCTTTAGTAGCCTTTAACCTGAATCGGCCAAAATAATATATAGGCCCTTACCTACCAAGACCCGTAATGATACAAGATTCTTCTCTATGTTCAGAACATACCGAACATCTGTCAAACCCCTAACTATTCTATCGTATATTTGTAACCACACTTCATGTAGCCTATAATTTTACATGGTATGCTACCTATGTAAACAGTTCCACCTTCTAACTCTTCCAAACTGAAAAAAAATCTCCTATTGAGACAAATGTGGTAAGTGTAGCCTGAATTCGGAATTCACTCATCCTTGTGGCCTATCGTTGTTGTCAAAGCATATCTGAATCTTCATTTCCATCATGTGCTATATTTATTAATGAGTCCTGCTTCTTCTTTAGCAAATTCGGAGTATTCATCATTTTCAAAATATTTCTTCTTTGACTTAGAGCGAGATTTTCTTTGTCCATCTTTGTAGGATGAAGAAAAAAAATAATTCTTCCTCACGAGCGCAAGGCTGGGAACCAATCTCACGCCGTGAGACTGGCCGCTCGGTCTCCGGTTCCCGTCCCGTGTCCTCGAAGGGCTATTTTGCATATTTTATAAACTCCAATTAGATTCTAATTAACTTTTGGGTGCATAATCAGAACTAGATACAACGAATATTTGGAGCAAATCTTATCAAAAGGAAACTCAAATATTTGATCAAGATTACAAAAAGATTATATCTCTATCTATATAAAAACTCGCTCAACCAACTAGAGCCTATAAATACCCATCCAGAGGGACTCAAAAAGAATCTTTGGCAATTCAAGTTATGCGCGAGAGTCTTGAAATCTTTGAATCAACAGAGAGAGAGAAAGCTAGGGCCGACATTCTTCTTCAACAAATGAAGATCTTCACGTCAGATCATCAACATGTTCTACTAGTTAGATCCCATCGCTATATTAGAACCCACTTTTTATTGTAAACGAGAGTGATAATATATGAATACTCTCGTTTATTTTTTCTTTTGTTCTTCTTTCATTGTAATTTTGCAAAGTATTGTAATCATTGGAAGAAAGTAAGAATTTTGCAGAGAACAAACTGGCGAGCACAGTGGGAGACGTCACTTTCACTAAATAAAAGATCATGGCACAATCCTACATGAAGAAGATCGGATCGGTCGTGGATATGCTCATCATCGAGATCGACCAGCAAAAGTATGAAGATTATCTCTCCTCTGGGTCGGTTAATCTGGCCGCAACGAGACGCTATCGTCGCGTGATCTCTAGAACTCGTAAATCGGGTGAAGATGATTTCTCCATTAATTAGGGGGTCCTTTGAGTCCACGGCCATAGAGCATATGAATGGAAACCCCTAGAAGGAGGTTCTACTGAAGATGGACAGAAGACTGGTTTCACAAAAACACATCTTCGCAATTCTAATCGTCGAGCAAGATGAAGAGCACTCAAAGCCCGCGTAAAATGCGAGGTTGAAGCAGAAGTAGAATGCAAGGCTATCTATTGTTTTTCGCAAAAACAGGTGATCTTTTTATTGCCATTGAATTAGAGAAAAATTACAGATTATCAAACTTTCTCTTTTTTGATTTGATTACCATGAAAAGAAATAAAAAGAAACAGACAGAGAGAACTTATAGATCGTCACTCTCTTTCTACAGAAAATTATGGGATTCAAAGCAGCTATGGGATCAGTCATTTCCCCATTGACGATCCGATGTCGATGATTTGGAGGCGAGCTCATTCTTCTTCTCTGCTGATTCTTAAAAAAACACAAACTCTTGAGCGCGAGAGAGATCTGGCTAAATGTCTCATTTTTTTCTGCCGGTTCTAAGGCTTCAAAGCTCTCGCGCGTAACTTGAATTGTCAAAGGTTCTTTTTGAGTTCTCTTGGAGGATATTTATTGGCCCCCAGTTGTTAAAGAGGTTTCCTTATGGATAGAATCGAAATCTCTTTGTAATCTTGATGAGATATTAGAATCTTCTCTTGATTTGATTTGCTCCAGATCCATTGAATCGGATCCTGTTTCTGCACCAAAAATCAATTAAATTCAAATTAGAATTTTATTAAAATTTGTTAAATTACCAAACTCAAGCAAAATTAATTTAGAATTCTTCATCCAAAAATTAATTAGACTCTAATTAGAATTTCGGTCTTATTTGAATTTGTAAAATATACAAAATAGTTTTGAAAGATTTAAATTAAGTGCGCGAGGGGAAATTCACTAAGCACGAGGCCGGCCGACTGGCCTCACGGCATAGCTCGCGGACGCGAGGTTGGTGTCAGCCTCGCGTGTAGCCTCGCAGCGGCAAGGCTGGTGTCAGTCTCACGGTGCAAGACTAGCCTCGTGGCGACGACCCTTTTTTTGAACATGGATTTTGACTAGGATTCTGATTCCTACTCGGACTCGGATTCGTACGGGGATAATTTTTCTCGTTCTACAAGACCCTCTCCAAAGTTTTTTAAATTTTATTTCTCTATTTATTTTAGCAAAATTTTGAAATACTTTGAATTTTTATTTTGAAATTGGTAGATGAGTTCATGGAGATGGAACTTACTAAAAGTGCGAAATTAACTTAACAAGCTGAGTGTTTTGCTTATAATGTTACTCTTTTGGGTTGCCAAACAAAGTCGATGACTAACTGATTGACTGAAAGAGCTAGTGATTGTTTTCGAATTGAGGGTGACTCGCCTAGCTGACAGACAGAGTTGGAATGATGGAATTAGGATCGAAAAACTATAAACAGAGGTGTATTGTTATACTTACCCATAGAGTTTTGACAGAGGTATTTAATTGCATATGCCAAGATAATCGGGTTAGGATCATCGGTTTCGGCAAAGCTGCTTAATTGCACATGCCTGGATGACTAGTCTACGTGACAGACAGAGCTGGTGATCGGATTAGGACTACGAAAAAAACTATTTGTTATAGTGTGTGATAATTTAAATCTTACTGTCAGAGGTAAGAGTTTAACTTGACATATTTGTTAATTTTGAGGCGATTTGAATCTCGCTGTCAGAGATAAGAGTTTAACATGATAGGTTCACAGGATTTTTAGCAAACCCCAACCTATTAACAGATTTGACATGCCTTTACCAATAGCCATTTTCATTGGGCTAGCATACTATTCTTCTCAGCATGATGAGTTGTTGAGCATTTTGTTTTCCTCTCTCCTTTACTTTTTTAAGCATTGGATGGTTCATACTTTTATCTCAGTATGAAGAGTTGGTGAGAAACTTGTTGTCTTCTCTTTGCTTTCAAAGCATTGGGCGATTCATACTTTTTACCTCAGTATGATAGGTTATCGAGAGTTTGAATTCCTCTCTCCTTTACTTTTGAAGCATTGGGTTATAATTTATCCTTATAGGATAATATTATGATAAATTTGTCATAGAATTTTTAGCAAAACCTCAGTTATCAATAGATTTGAGGTGCCTTTACTAATCGTCATTTGCGTTAGGCTAGCCATGTTATTCACCTCAGTATGATGAGTTATCGAGAATTTTATTTGGTATTAAATACCAAACGTTCTCTCTCCCCTTTTATCATAGTGGCTAGGATTTATTGCTATCCCCAGTAAAATGGGATTGGCGAGAAATTCTTGATTTCTCTACCCACTGCTTTTGATAGTATTAGATAATTGATTCATTAGCCATTCCTTTCCTCCTTTTTTTTAATCTGGCTAGATGTAGTATTTTTTCAAGAATTTACCATTGATAGGCATTATCATCCTGTCACTATTTTGATTGATCAGGCGATATACTCCATTTGAGTAAACAGTTTTTACTACAAAAGATCCTTCCCACTTAGGTTCGAATTTTTTTCTTAGTCTTGTAGGTCATGATTATTGGTTTTTTGACAGCTAAGGTCAAGTCTCCTTCTTTGAAAGCTCTTCGGTTAATTTTTTTTGTTAAACGCTCTCGAGATGTGCGCTTTATACAACTCGATTTGTTATTGCGCATTCAGGATGCAAACTTAACCCTATATATGCAGGCTTAACCTCGCATTTTAAGCTGGCATAGCCTTACGACTGGGCTAGTATAACTTCGCGTTATACGCGTGGTTGGAATTGCATACTGGTTTAGCCTCGCACACTGAGTTAGATTCATGTGTTGACTTAGCTTTGCACACTAACTTAGATTCGCATTTAGTTGCGATTATAACTTCGCATTCAACGCAGGCATAACATTGTGCTTTAGTTACTTTAAACGAGCTTAGCCTCACATCTTGATACCTTTATGAGTGTTTAATCGCAAGGTTTACTGGATGCGGGTTCCATCTCCTGTGTGGGCCTCATTTGATTGGTTATGACCCATTGTAAATCAATGACCACCTTCTTCTTCATCGGATATTATGCAAGCCTGCTGATTGGCCTGGCACCTTAAGTCCCTGATGCAGAGTTTGACCTTCTGTTTTTTGAAGTTTATATGGGGCTGAGAGTTAGCTTCGCACTTTGGTCGTAAGCATAGTCTCGCATTTAGATGACTTTACACTGGCTTGGCATCACAATGTATACGGAGTTTACTTTGCCTTGCATACGAAGTTTATTGGTGTGGGTCCCATCCCTTGTGTGGGCCATATTTGAATGGTCTTTGAAATTCAATTATCCGCCTTCTTCTTCTTTAAAATTTATGCGAGGCTGAGAGTTAGCTTCGCATTTTGGACTTCTTTGTGCTTTGAATCTGTCTCGCTCGTTATATCTGTCGCACGCTGGCTTATCTTTGCATATTGAGAGTTTTATGTCCGGTTGCAATTTTATACTCTGCATCTCTTCCAGTAATGAAATTATTGAGACCGAGACTAGGCTCGCCACACAAGACAAAAGCTAGGCTTGCCGAGCAATGTGATAGACTGGGCTCGTCGTGCGAGGCGGAGGCTGGGCTTTCTGCGGGAGGTGGAGGCTGGGCTCGCCTTGTGTATGTGTTATTCTCGCGTTTCAACTATTTTACGCAGGATTACAAATTAGCCTCGTATTTTAGAGCTTTTGCATTTTTTAATGAGTCCTACACACCGACTTTGCTTTGCCTAGTCTCGTGCTGTTCGCAGGTATTAGCCTCACGTTTTTTACGTTGGCTTCATAAATATCCTTATTTGGAGGGATGTGGGTCCCACCCCTTACATGGGACTTTTTTGGCTGTCCATGAAGTTCGTCATGTGGTAAAAAATTACTTTTCTTCTTTGTAACAGACTATGCAGGACTGAACGTTAGCCTCGTATTTCTGTTCACTTTTGTACTCTGGATTAGTTTTGTGCGCTAGTTTAGCCTCACACACTAATATAACAATGCACACTGATTTAGTTTCGAGTTAGTCTCGCATCTGGATGACTTTACGCTGGCATAGTCTTGAATTAGTTTCATGCCTTAAATAATTTTATGCTAGTTTAGCCTCACGTTATACACGAGCATAGCCTCACGTTCTTTCTTTGAGCCGTTTGATTTCATACTCTTACTCCCAGTATGATAGAGTTGGTGAGAGTTTTACACTTTTCCCGTTACCTTGGTAGCATTAGACAACAAAAATCCGTACGTTTTTTTAAAAATTTTTTTAGAATTTTTTGTGAGAGTTTTACACTTTTTCCGTTACCTTGGTGGCATTGGGTAACAAAAATTTGTACATTTTTTTATTATTTTTTGTGAATTTTTCTTTTCTTTTATAATTTATAATAATTATTTTGCTGTCGTTGCATTCATGGACATCTTCTTTTGTTTAGGCCTCAACTGGATCACATTTGCATCGACGAATGCCTAAATTTTATCTTTCAGATCATAACAATTCTTGGTCGGGTGCCCAATGTTTTGATGGTAGAGACAATACTTGGGATCATCTGTTTTTTTAGCTTTCTCTAACCTCTGATTTTCAGATAATCTGAATATCTCCTTTTTGTTGAGCAAATTAAATAGGGTCACTGTTTGCTCATCTTTAAAATCGTGTCTCCGTTGCAATCTAGAAAAATCTCGATTATTCTGTATTTTTTTATTTACAGTAGGTTTGGTAGTCATTGCCTCTTTTCTCTTAGGATGGAATGATTGTGGTCGTGGCTGATTTATGGCCATCCTCTTCTGGGCATGATACTCATCAATACGTCGGATTATGTCTTATACTTGCTGCCCTTATTTAATAAAATCCTTCCAAGTTTTGGACGCTACTGCTCACATCTTGACTACTATCCTGGTTTGGAAGTTATTTTTTCAAGTCTTCACTAATATTTCCTGTGACATGCCATGCGGGCATCGCACTGACATTTCGCGAAAACGCTCAATGAAGTTTTTAATCGTCTTATCCTCTCTTTGTTTATTTGGCAGAAGAGAGTGGATGGATACTTCGATATCATCTTCAAAGAAGCGAGCTATAAACTCTCTCTCCATGTCAGACCAGACATTAATAGTTTCTGGGGGCAGCTGCATAAATTAAGTGATTGCAGGCCTTTGTAGGGTACTTGCAAAAATTCTTGTCATCACTTGGTCATTACCCATGAGATGGTCGAGCTTCGAAAGGATGTAGTACATATGTTGGTTCGGGGATCTCTTTCTATCATATGACTCCAACTCGAGAGGCTTGTATTTTGCTGGAAATGGCACAAACTCTCATTCTATTGGGTAGGGTCTCGTAATCCCTGCCTCGTGCAATCCTTTCCGTAAGCCTTCTATCTGGCTTTGAAGCTTTTCCATTCTTTTAGCGTGAGGATCAACATAATATTCATCCTCACTGCCTTTTCCCTTGGTGCCTCGGTTAGATTCAGCTCTCCTTCTTCGTCTTATCACGGTTGGATTCGGTTTCATCCTTCTCTCTGTTAATTTTATTATAAAAGGAAGAACCCCCTGCATCGTCTTCTGTGTTATTTTGAGTGTTCTCCAAGACCTTCGCAATCATTTCTTTGAGGTTTTCGATACTCCTTTGTTGCTCTTGGATGAGGCATTCTTTAGTCTCAATCTTTTAACTCATTTTGGTTGGCCGTTTGGCCATGTGGACCGTCCTTTTGTCGGACCGAGAGGAAGCATTCGATCGCGGTGTTGCTATGGTCGAATGCTCGCTAAACACTTCATATTCCTCATCAGTAGCCCCTGCCAATCTTTTGTAATTACGGGGAGCCCTCACGCCTATCCTGAGGCGTGTGTGAGGATGATGATATGTTTCCTCTATCTCCGTATCAGAGGTGTACTCTTCGACGACTGGTTTCTTACCCTTATTCACCATGTTAGACGTAAAAACGTGCAAGTCTTGATCTGAGTCAGAGTCTCACCTCTGCAGTCGTCTTCTTTCCAGAATATTGGATTCCAATGTTGACAACTGGTCAAATGCAGATGGTCTTGGGGCTTGACAGTGATAGTGAGTCAAAATTGCTGCGATCAACTCCTCACAACAGCAGGGCTGATAGAGTCGTGCCACCCTTCTTTTATTTGTGACATATCTCAGTAAATTCGGAGTTTTTTCATGCGGTGCTGATATAACCATCTTTTGCGGGTGGGGCCCGCTTCTTGTGCGAGATTTATTTGTCCAGACAGGTATCTCTAAGAAGTCATGGAAGTTATATTTATCCACCCCTAGTTTGGTTCGATATTCATTATTAGTTTTGATATATCTTGCATGAATCTGCTGGGTAGGCTGACATTCTTTTGTTCTTATATGAGGCTGAGGCTTAATTTTTGCCTCGCGCACTGGATGATGCTCGCATGCTGGATGAGCCTGGCATACCGATTTAGTCTTGCACACTGGCATAGTTGAACTAGCCTGGCATACTAGCTTAGTTTTAATTTGATTTTCAATTTTAGTTATGCTAGACTGGCGTCTAGTCTTGTTCATACTCGGCTGATATGTATTAAGCTGAGGAGTGCTGGGCTGACCACTGAGATTTGCTCAGCTGATGGTTCCTAGGCTGTTTTTTGCCCAGCTGATGGATACTAGGCTGCTTTTTGTCAAGCTGATGGGTGCTAGACTGGCCAGACTAAAGAGTGCTTGGTTAGCCTTTGCCAAACTGATGGGTGCTAAGTTGTCTTTTATTAAGCTGATGGGTGTTGGGCTGGCCAGACTGAAGAGTGTTAGGCTAATTTTTGCCAAACTGATGGGTGTTAGGCTGTCTTTTGCTCAGATGATGGGTGCTAGGCTGGCCAGGCTGAAAAGTGTTAGGTTGGTCTTTGCCAAGCTAATGGGTGCTAGGTTATCTTTTGCCAAGCTGATGGGTGTTAGGCTGTCTTTTGCCAAGCTGATGGGTGCTAGGCTGACTAGGCTGAAGAGTGCTAGGTTGGTTTTGACCATAGTATCTTCCTTATGGGTGCTAGGCTGACTAGGCTGAAGAGTGCTAGGTTGGTTTTGACCATAGTATCTTCCTTACTTCATGCTAGGCTATTTTTGAGCCTGGCATTCGTCTTGACTTGTGCTAGGTTGATTTTAGCCTGATATACTAAACGAGCTTTGAGTGCTCTACGGCACGCCCTTCGATTCCTATTGCGGATTTAGGTCCATTTTTATACCGCGATAGGTTTTTCTATGGCATCAAATGCAGCGAGTTTTGATGGATTGAAGTTTGAAAATCCAAGTGGCTGTTGATAGATCAACGCCTCCTTATCATCCAAAACTATCATGTCATCTTTTTGAGATTTTGAACATTTTGGGCCAACCTCAACCTCGATCATCAATTTCTCCATCGTCTCTCCAATTTTGTTGATGCCAGATTGTACCACCATATCCTCTTCAGAATATGAGATTTCTCCCACTGTGATCGTCAGTCCATTTTTTGCGAAAATAGATGATTTTTCCATTGCCATTGAATTAGAGAAAAATTACAGATTATCAAAATTTTTCTTTTTCAATTTAATTACAATGAAAAGAAATAAAAAGAAATAGATAGAGAGGACTTATAAATCGTCACTCTTTTTTTACAGAAAATCGTGAGATTTGAGATAGTTATAGGGATCAATCCTTCCCCGTTGGCGATCCAACGTCGATGATTTGGAGACGAGCTCATTCTTTTTCTCTACTAATTTTTAGAGGAAGCATGAACTCTTGTGCAGGAGAGAGATCTGGCCAAAGGTCTACTTTTATTTACCGATCCTAAGGCTTCAAAGCTCTCGCGCGTAACTTGAATTGCCAAAAGTCCTTTTTGAGTTCTCTTGGGGATATTAATAGGCCCCGGTTGTTGAAAATGTTTCCTTGTAGATAGAATCAAAATCTTTTTTTAATCTTGATGAGATATTTAAATGTTCTCTTGATTTGATTTACTCTAGATTCATTGAATCAGGTCTTGTTTCTGCACCCAAAATTAATTAAACTCAAATTATAATTTGATTATAATTTGTAAAATTACCAAACTCAAGCAAAATTGATTTAGAATTCTTAATTCAAAAATTAATTAGACTCTAATTAGAATTTGGGTCTTATTTGAATTTGCAAAATATACAAAATAATTTCGGAGAATTTAAATTAAGTGTGGGAGGTGGAAATTCACTGCGCGCGAAGTTGGTCAAGCCTCGTGGCCACGAGGCTAGTCCAGGCTCGCATCCAAAAAGCTGGTGTCAGCCTTGCGGTGCGAGACTAGCCTCGCGGCGGCGGCCCTTTTTTTTTTAACATGGATTTTGACTCAGATTTTGGATTCGTACTCGAACTCGGATTCGTGCGGGGATAATTTTTCTCGCTCTACATATGTTTACCTCATGAGTTGGCTTGCGTAAATCGCAAGACCAGTAGAAATCGGGTAAAACATGAAGCTGACTAGAAGCCAATGTGTGATAAAATTTCTTCACGCAAGACGAAGTGTCAACTTGGACTTGAACATGAAGCTAACATGGTTGCCAAAACTCGCGTAAAACGCGAAGTTAAAGATAAGCCAGCGTGTGAAAAGATTCTCCACGTGAGGCTATCAAGCTTGGCAAAAATTAGCCTAGCACAATTCAGCTTGGCAAAAATCAGTCTAGCACAAATCAGCCTGATCAGAATCAGCCTAGCTAGAATTAGCCTAGCAAGAATTAGCCTAGTACATCTTAGCCTGGCCAGAATCAGCCTAGCACATCTCAGTCTTGCCAGAATCAGTCTAGCACATCTCAGTCTTGCATAAGAACAGAACAATGCAAAGCTATCAAGCAGTTTCGTGCGAGACGTACCAGAACTAATACTGAATATCTAACAAATCAGCAGATTATACTATTACTTCTGGAGAATATCAGCAGACACCTAAGTTGTCTTATCAGCCAAGTGGGCCCCACACTCAGAACACAACTGAAAGTTCCTCATCTTCTAAAGTTCTTGATCTTATGGAGTATTTGGAAAAATAAAAGAATCATAACTCAATCGCACTCTGCATGCTATTACGAGAGTTAATTTCAGCTGTATTATATAATTGCTGTTGTAATAAGAAAAGAGTGTTTGTATTTGATAGAATAACTGAGCCAGATCAAAACACTCCAAAAGAGAAGACTAGAAAATCTGAAGCATAGAATCAGCCAGGAAAAAAAATTAGAGACAGTGACCTCAAATATGGTGGGCAAAGGCAAAAAGGTTCGAGAAAAAGAACAAGGGCCAGATGTAGATGTAGATGTCGAAGAACCTCACTTCACCCAACTCAAGACTGGCATCACCGAGATTATAGGAAATTTGTAAGGGGATCAGATGACGATGATAGCGACAATTCGGTCATAACTTTCCCACAGTCATATGCCTCTTCCCAACCAAGAAAATTAACATCGCACGTGGTAGATAGGTCTGATGACGTGGACAAGAGGTTGGAAGCCCAAGAGCGATAAATTCGGGAACAACAAAAGACTTTTGATGAGCTCAATATGATGCTCATGAAACTGGTCCAAAATACACAAAAGATAGTAGAGGACAAGGCCAAAACTTCATCCTCAGAACCACCACCCAAAACAAGCGAGTATAGGAAGAAAGAAAATGAAGAAGAAAATGCTTGCTTTGAGCACGAAGAAGACTCTAAATTTTTCTTTGTAGAACCTCATGCCGAGAAGATGGAGAAACTGCATAGCCAACTAGATGCATTAATGCAAAAGAAAGATCTGAAGGAGGCGGGGGTTTCGAGACCCTACCCGCTTGAGTGGGATTTTGCTCCTTATCCTGAAAAATATAAACCCTTTAAATTAGAATCATATGATGGGAAGGGATCTCCAAACTAACACATGTATTATTTTCAGTTGCAAACTGGTCATTTGATGGGAAATAATTCTATAATGATTAAGCTATTTGCAAGTATTTTGCAAGGGCCTATGGTTTATGCAGTTGCCCCTAGGGACCATCAAAACCTGGTATGATGTGGAAAAATAATTTCTGATACATTTCTTCGACTATGATACTGAGATATCAGTTCAATCCCTTCTTGTAACAAAACAAGAAGAGGAGATGGTCAAGAGCTTCATAGAACGCTTCTGGAAAAAATCCGTACAGTATCAACATGTTATGACCCAAAAAATCCTGATAGAAACTTATAAATATAATTTCAAGACCAGCGTGCTGATAAAAATGGAAGTTGTAGAGTCCAAGACTTAGAAAGACTTATTAAAACAGGGAGAGTAGACGGAAGATATAATTTGCCGAATAGAAGAATATCGCACTACGAGAAACTCTACGAACAATAGGCCATATCCGCAAAATCCTAAAAATAAAGGGAAGGCAGTGATGACGTCAAATGCAAATCTAAATCCGAGACCCCGAAATCCAAGAGGCATGAGTGCAAACAAGCCCCGACCTGACGGGACGTACTAATTCAAGACAGAGCAAATTGGTACTCTATTTCACCTCCTCAAGAAAAAAGGGATGTTGAAGTTTTCAGAGAACTGAAAGGCAGAGGATGCAGGAAAGATTAACGACCCAAATTATTGTCTGTTCCACCAGAATATTGTGCATCCAACCAAGAATTGCTACCCTCTCAAGAATCGAATTTAGGCATTGATAGAAGTCAGTGTCCTCCAGCTCAAATAAGAACAAAAAAAGGTTTTCACGAATATGGCAACTCTAATTGTAGGAACTAATGAATTCTCCACCGAAGTGACCCCTATACCGACAGAGAAGCTGATGTTAATCAACCGTGATCCCCATAATATGAAGCAGAAAGGACTCTCCTTGGTTTCTACTAAAAAAGGAGAAATTATGAGGGCACACTCAGACTTATTGAAAGACAAATAATGGACTTCCCTAGCCAATTCAAGAAAGACTAAGGAAAACACTTGTTCGATGCTAGTGCAGCAGAAATTGAACATGCCGGGGTCCTCGCCGAGCACAGACAGCCAACACTGGAAAACTCACTCCCCGAGTACGCTCTAAACCAAAGTTATAACTAAGTCATCCATATTCACTAGCAACCGAATTGGACCGGAAGTGCCGAAGACATTGACGGTGATAAGCATCATATTACTTCTGCTGCTCTTGCTAGCAATTGGAGTGGCAAATTGAGCGCTATAAAAAATTTAAAAAACAACAAAAACAAAAACAAAACAAAAAAAACAAAAAACAAAAAACAAAAAAAAGTGTGTGTGTGTGTATTACTACTATTGAATAAAGTATGAGAACAATTACCCGAAGTCAAAAAGGCTAAGGAAAGAGGAAATCAAATTCTCGACAACTCCTCATGCTGAGTGGAATAGCATGGCTACTCCAACAACAACGATTAGTAAAGGCACGCCAAGTTCGTTTATAGATAAGTATTTGCTAATAATCCCACGACAAACTTGTCACATTAAACCCATAGCCACTAAGCCAAAGGGAGAGGAAATCAAATCCCCGACAACTCACCATGCTGAGGGGAATAGCATGGCTAGCCCAACGTAAACGGTGATTGGTAAAGATATATTAAATCCGTTGATAACTGGAATGTTGGTAGTGAAAATTTCTAAGTAAAAAGGAATTTTCCACACAGAACGTGGAGCTAACTCTTTAGCTCCGCGTTTGGCTATTTTAATCTCGCGTTTGAGCAAAACGTGGAGCTAATCCATAGCCCCGCGTTCTGGTTTTCTAGCTTCGCATTTAGAATTTCAAATTGGTTGTAATTAAGATTTGGATTTATCTAATACCCAAATTGAGTCCAATTAGAATCCTAAATTGATTGTGATTGAGATTTGGGCTTATCTAATACCCAAATTGAGTCCAATCAGAATTCCAAATCAAGAGATTTAAATCAATATTAAATATTTGATTAGAATCCTTAATGAATACAAAAACCTTCTTTTCCCATTCACATAGAAATGTTTATTCCTATGGAAATCTTTATTCTTATTTCTATAGGAACTTTTAAATTAAAATCTATAAATACCCTATTTGATAAGACTTTAGAGATCATCAATCAATAATAGATTAACCAATTCATGATCATCAATCTTCAATAGATGAATTTTTAATAGATCATCAGATCTTCAATCTTTTTAAGATCATCGATCTTTCGAAGCTTTAGTGAAGTTCGAGTTACGCGTGAGAGTCTTAAACGAATCAAGACCAGAGAAGATCAAGAAGAGTCGGCTATCATTTTCGTCAAGAGAGAAGATTTCCACGTTAGATAGTCCAAAGGAACTATTTAGATAGATCCCATTGCTACGAGAGCCCACTCTATATTGTAAAAGAGAGCGATAAATATAAATCTTCTCGTTTGTTCTTCTTTCTTATTCACTTTTGTTGTAGTAAGCTAAGTTGTATTCAATGGAAGGAGGCATAATTTTTACTGAGAACAAACTGGCGACCACAGTGGGAGATGTCTCTTTTACTGAAAAAGAGATCGTGGCGCAATCTGACGTTGAGAGGATCGGATCCGACATAAACATGCTAGTCATAGAGATCGACCAGTAAAAGTACGAGGAGTATCTCTCCTCTGAGTCAGGTAACTTGACCGAAACGCGACGCTATCGTTGCATGCGCTCCAATACCCGAGAATCGGGTAATCGAGAATCCATTGTTAAGGGACCCTTGGAGACCGCAACCATAGAGCTGTCGTTTGGGCAGGAAACCCTAGTAGAGGATGATCTCTCTACTGCCGAAGAAGGTTCGAGAACTAGATTGACCAGAACACAAGTTCGAAACAGAAATCGGAGAGCCAGGTGAAAGGCCCTCAAAGCCTGCGTTAAACGCGACGCTAATCTGGCAGCAGAACGCGAGATTATAGTCCCTCGCAAACTGGCTTGCATCAATCGCAAGATCAATCAATATCGCGTTAAACGCAAAGCTGCAACTTGCGTTAATCGCAAGGACAGGCCAGCGTGTGATTCTCCATACGAGACTATTTTATCTCTACTTAAAACCATAGAAACTCTCGCAAATCGCGATGATAAACTTCTCATAAAGCTAGCGTGTGAAGATTCTCCACGCGAGGCTAAAGCTGAGTCTAGCGATAAACGCGAGCTAGTAAGACTTGCGTTAATCGCAAGATTTCTGACACTCGCGTAAATCGCGAGGATAAACTTCTCATAAAGCCAGCATGTGAAGATTCTCCACGCGAGGCTAAAGCTGAGCCTAGTGATAAACGCGAAGCCAGTAAGACTTGCGTTAATCGCAAGATTTCTGACACTCGCGTAAATCGCGAGGATAAACTTCTCAAAAAGCCAGCGCGTGAAGATTCTCCACGCGAGGCTAAAACTGAGCCTAGCGATAAACGGGAAGCCAGTAAGACTCGCGTTAATCGCAAGATTTCTGACATTCGCGTAAATCGCGAGGATAAACTTCTCATAAAGCCAGCGTGTGAAGATTCTCCACGCGAGGCTAAAACCGAGCCTAGCGTAAGTCGCGAAACCGGTGAAACTTGCGTGAATCGCGAAGATGATTTTCATACTTGTGTTAATCGCAAGAACCGCGTTAAACGCGAAGATATGACTTGCATAAATCGCAAAAATAAGCCAGTGTGCAAAAAGTTCTCTCCACGCGAGGCCAAAACCGAGCTTAGCATAAATCGCAAAAACGGTGAAACTTGCAAAACTCCTTACCTTCGCGTAAATCGCGAAGATGATATTCAGACTTGCGTTAATCACAAGAATCGCGTTAAACGCGAAGATATGACTTGCATAAATCGCAAGAATAAGCCAGTATGCAAGAATTTTCTTCCACGCGAGGCTAATATTTCAGAAGTTAAACTTCTGCAGAAATACCAAGCCAGCGTAAAACGCGAGGCTAGCATACCAAAACGCGAAGCTACTTCTCAGCTCCACGTAAATCAACCTGAAAATAAAATAAGGGCTGATAATTGCACTATTGGACCAGAACTTGACACTAATGATTTCAAGAAGCTCCAGTGGGTCCCTGGACCCTCTCAACAGACGAGTGGGCCCCACAATTCCGTATTCAAGGCCACTGACCTCAGAGAATACTTAACTAAGAAAAGGAGTATAAATCAAGTTCAGTCGGAGACTACTTATCATTACGAGCAGCTTATGACAGCAGTATCTGCTATAATGAATAATTATTGTTGCAGCAAGAACAGGGTATCGGTATTTGACCGATTAACCGAGTCAGATAAAAACCCTGCAAAGAAGACAAAAAGTGTTCTCCCAAAGATTAAACAAAAAGAATGGAAAGCAGTGACCTCTAACATGGTTGGAAAGGGTAAGAGAATTATAAATAAAGAGGTTGATTTCGAATCAAGTGACGAAAAATCTCATCATCTTACTCGACTTAAATCGAGTGCTGTCACCCCTCGAAATTACAAGAAACTTATAAAAGGTTCTTGTGACGACGATAGCAACAACTCGGCCATAGCCTCACCTCGCTCTTCTGCGTCGTTCAAACCTCAAAAATCAGCATTACCTATAGTGGATAAATCTGACGACATCGACCAGAGATTGGGGGCCTAAGAACAGATGATCCGAGAGCAACAAAAAACAATCGAGGATCTCAAAATGATGCTATTGAAAGTGGTCGAGAACACCTAAAAAATAGTCAAAAATAAAGCCAAAACTTCTTCAGAGTCACCGTGAAAGAAAGAAAAAGAAACTCCATTTAAGGTGAATGAAGAAGATAAGGAAGAAAAAACTTACTCGGCACATGAGAACGAGGATAAATATTCTTTCCATGAAACTCATGAAGAGAAAATTGAGAAGTTATAAAGCCAACTTGATAGCTTGATGCACAAGAAAGAACTGAAAGAATCGGGGGTTTCGAGACCATAGCCGCCTGAATGAGATTTTGCACCATACCCCGAAAATATAAACCGCTCAAGTTGGAGTCATATGACGGGAAGGGGTCTCCAAGCCAGCACATATACTACTTCTTGTCACAAGCCGGTCATCTAATTGGAAATGATCCCATAATGACTAAAATATTTGCGAGCACCCTGCGAGGGCCTGCTTTTACATGGTTTATGCAGCTGCCCCCAGGAACTATAAACACTTGGTATGTGTCGAGAAATAGTGCACGTTTATTTGAGGATGATACCGAAATATCATTTCATTCCCTCCTTGCGACGAAACAAGGAGAAGAAAAAACCATCAAAACCTTCATTGAACGCTTCAGAGAAAAATCCGTATATTGTCGACATTGTATGACCCAAGAAACTCTGGTGGAAACCTGTAAGCATAACTTTAGGACCAGCATGCTGATAAAAATGGGAGCTGTAGAGTCTAAGAATTAGAAAGATCTGTTAAAGTAAGGAGAGCAGGCGGAAGATATAATTCGCCGGATTAAAGAATCTCGTGGCACGAGAAACTCTACGAATGACAAACCATATCCACAGAATTCTAAAAATAAAGGGAAGGCTGTGATGGCGTCAGTTGCAGATCCGAAACCAAGACCTCAGAATCCGAGGAGTGCAGGTCAGAATAGACCCCGCCAAGATAGAACTTATACATTCAAGACGGAGCAGACAGGTACTCTATTCCATCTCCTCCTTAGAAAGGGCATGTTGAAGCTTCCGAAGAATCAAAAACCGGAAGATGCTGGTAAAACCAACGACCCTAACTATTGCATGTACCATCGGAACGTCGGGCACCCAACTAAGGATTGCTATCCGCTTAGGAACCGAATTCAGGCATTGATAGAAGCCGGGATTCTCACACTTAAAGAGGAACAGAAGAAAGTTTCTGCAAATATGACAACTTTGGTAGGAACCAATGAGTTTCCTACCAGAGCGACCCCTGTACCAGTAGGGAAACTAATAACGACACCAAGCACGGGCAGCCCGCACTTGCAAGCTGGCTCCTTGTGTACGCTCCGAAGCACAGCTGCAATCGAGTCGTCCTTATTTGCTAGCAGCCGAATTGGACTGGGGGTGTCTAAAATATTGACGATAATAAATAACATGTTGCTTCTGATACTCTCGCTAGCCATTGGAATGACTAATTACGTGTTATAAATATTTTTTTTCCCAATGCTATCAAAGCGGCGGGAAGAGGAAATCAAATTCCTCGCCAACTCTATCATACTGGAGATAAAAGTATGAATCAACTACTCAATGCTATTAAAGGTAAAGGGGAGAGGAAATCAATTCCACAACAACTCATCATGTTGAGAAGAATAGTATGGGTAGCCTAACTCAAACGGTAGTTGGGAAAGACTAATCAAATTTGTTGATAGCAGGGGGTTTGCTAAAAATTCCGTGTACCTGTCATGTTAAGCTCTTATCTCTGACAGTATGATTTGGATTATTCCCATCTCCGTTCAAGTTATGCGTAAGAGCACTTGGACTAGGCATGTGCAATTTGGTGCCTCTCCTGAAATCGATGATCCTGACCCGATCATCTTGGCGTGTGCAATTAAGCGCCTCCGCCAAAACTCTAGAATGTTTAATTAGGTGCCTCTGCCGAAATCTGATGATCATGACCCGATCATCTTGGTGTGTGCAGTTCAAGTTACGCATGAGAGTCTTGAACCGCCTCCATCAAAGTTTCAAGCATATGCGATTAGGCACCTCTGCCGAATTTCTTGATATTAACCTGATCACCAAATTGAAAATTCAAAGTATTTTAAAATTTGCTAAGTTTTAAATCATTTTGAAAACTTTGGAGGGGGTTCTGTTGGTAGTGAAAATTTCTAAGTAAAAAGGAATTTTCCACACAGAACGCAGAGCTAACTCTTTAGCTCCGCGTTTGGCTATTTTAGCCTCGCGTTTGAGCAAAACGTGGAGCTAATCCATAGCCCCGTGTTCTGGTTTTCTACCTGGTCGTTTAGAATTTCAAATTGATTGTGATTGAGATTTGGGCTTATCTAATACCCAAATTGAGTCCAATTAGAATCCTAAATTGATTGTGATTGAGATTTGAGCTTATCCAATACCCAAATTGAGTCCAATCAGAATTCAAAATCAAGAGATTTAAATTAATATTAAATATTTGATTAGAATCCTTAATGAATACAAAAACCTTCTTTTCCTATTCCTATGGAAATGTTTATTCCTATTCTTATGGAAATCTTTATTCCTATTCCTATAGGAATTTTCAAATTAAAGTCTATAAATAACCTCTTTGATGAGACTTTAGAGATCATCAATTAATAATAGATCAACCACTTCATGATCATTAATCTTCAATAGATGAATCTTTAATAGATCATCAGATCTTCAATCTTTTTTAGATCATCGATCTTTCGAAGCTTTGGTGAAGTTCGAGTTACGCGTGAGAGCCTTGAACGAATCAAGACCAGAGAAGATCAAGAAGATTCGGCCATCATCTTCGTCAAGAGAGAAGATTTTCACGTCAGGTAGTGTAAAGGAGCTACTTAAATAGATCACATCGCTACGAGAACCCACTCTATATTGTAAAAGAGAGCGATAAATATAAATCCTCTCGTTTGTTCTTCTTTCTTGTTCACTTTCGTTGTAATCTAAGTTGTATTCAATGGAAGGAGGCACAGTTTTTGCTGAGAACATGGAAATTTGCTAAAAATCTCGTGAACTTATCATATTAAGCTCTTAACTCTAACAGCGAGATTTGAACTATCTCATCCATTTCACTTTAATACAATTACATCTGTCATATTAAGCTCTTATTTCTGATAGCGAGATTTTAACTATCTCATATGTTTCGCTTCAATACAATTACATCTATCATATTAAGCTCATACTTTTGACAGTAAAGATTTGAACCATCCTACACTCCACAATGGACAGTTTCTTTAGTGATCTTAATCCGATCACCGGCTTCGTCTTCCACTCAAACAAGTCACCCAAGCATGTGCAATTAGGCACCTTTACTGAAACCGATAATCCTGACCCAATCATCTTAACATGTGCAATTAAGTGCATCCGCCAAAATCCTAGGCATGTGCAATTAGATGCCTCTGCCAAAACTTATAATTCTGACCCGATCATCTTGGCGTATGCAAGTAAGCGCCTCCGCCAAAACTCCAGGCATGTGCAATTAGGCGCTTCTACCGAAATCGATGATCCTGACCCGATCATCTTGGCGTATGTAAGTAAGCGCCTCTACCAAAATCCCAGGCATGTGCAATTAGGCATTTCTGCCGAAACCGATGATCATGACCAATCATCTTGGCATGTGCAATTAAGCGCCTTCGCCAAAACCCCAGGCATGCGTAGTTAGGTGTCTCTACCGAAACCAATAATTCTGACTTGATCATCTTAGCATGTGCAATTAAGCACCTCCGCTAAACCCCAGGCATGTGCGATTAAGTAGTTCTGTCGAAACTCTTGATCTTAATACGATCATTCCTTCATAGGCACGTCAGCCATACCTCTGTCTATGATCTTATGATTCGAACCCGATCACCAAGACTTTGTCTATTATTCAGGCGAGTCAACCTCATAATGATCAACAAAACTCAGCTTGCTATATCCTTAGTAAGTTTCATTGGGCACATTAAACAGTTTAGGTTTGGAACACCAATCTTGAATAAGAGTCCAAAATATTTCAAAATTTTCAAAAGAGACAAAATTTTAAAAACTTTGGAGAGGGTCTTGTAGGATGAAGAAAAAATAATAATTCTTCCTCGCACACGCGAGGCTGGGAACCAGTCTTGTGGGGGCAAGGCTAGCTGCCGATCTCCGGTCTCATGCACAATAAAAGTGGGGCCCCGCCCCGTGTCCTTAAGGAGCTATTTTGTATATTTTGCAAATTCTAATCAGATTCTAATTAATTTTGGGTGTAGAATTATGTCCAAATACAACGAATCTCTGGAGCAAATCTTATCAAAATGAAACTCAAATATTTAATCAAGATTACAAGAAAATTCTATCTTCTATCTCTATCTATATAGAAACTCTCTCAACCAACTAGAGCCTATAAATACCCCTCCAGAGAGACTCAAAAAGGATCTTTGGCAATTCAAGTTACGCGCGAGAGCCTTGAAGCCTTTGGATTAGTAGAGAGAGAAAGCTAGGGCCGGCATTCTTCTTCAACAAACGAAGATATTCATGTCAGATCATTAACATGTTCTCCTAGTTAGATCCCATCGCTACATCAGAACCCACTTTTTATTATAAAAGAGAGCGATAATATATAAATCATTTTGTTTGTTTTTCTTTTGTTGTTCTTTTATTGTAATTTTGCAAATTACTGTAATCAATGGAAAAAAGCAAGAATTTTAGGGAAAACAATCTTAATTCTTGTTTTTAAATCTACCATGTATTACCAAATTGTCTGAACCCAAATCCTGATGAACTCTCTTATCAAGCTTTTAATACTCATTGTTCATCAACACATTAGGTACATCTTCAAATCTTATTTCATAATTACCATATAGTATGTTGGTAGTGAGATGTTCATATGAATCATGTAAAGAATCAACAATAATGAAGCTTTCATCCAAAATTTTAATATCTAAATTTTGTGAATCAACAAGTATTTTGTTAAATTCATTGAGGTGTTTAGTGTTGGGGAGAAACGTCGGGCCACCTCAGGAGCATGATGGGAACCACCATCCATACCGAGGACCAATCTGACCAAAAAATTTAAGCTAATAAATAGAGGCCCTAACTTTTTATTTAAACACATAGATCTTTCTTGTCCTATTCGATATAGGACTGTACTCACATATAAACATACCTGACAATCTCCATATTCATTGTGAATATACCGCAATCATCTACGAAAACTACCATCCATAGGATTATCATTTACGGGAACCACCATCCATAGGATTTCAATTTTGGTCTAAACCATCCACGTAATGCACCATAGAAAACCATATCCAAGAGTACTTGCGTCACCCGACCACTTTGGGCTTCACATTGGCTTCACTTTCCCTTGGTTCATAACCTGAACCCAGGCTCTGATACCAGTTATTGGGAAGAAACGTCGGGCCCACCCGGGAGCATGATGGGCCTTGACATTGTTCCATCTTCATCTCGTGAGCTCAACTCTGAATCAATAACCATGGCTCTGATACCAATTGTTGGGAAGAAATGTCGAGTCATCTTGGAAGCATGATGGATTTAAAATACAAAACCAAGAATCAATCTGACTCAAAAGTTTAAGCTAATAGGTAGAGACCCCAACTTTATATTTAAATACATAATCCTTTCTTGTCCTATCCAATATAGGATTATACTCACATATGAACACACCTAACATTTATATATAGAAGTATCTGATTTTGTTGGAACCGAAGAAGTTTTTTTTTTTTCAATGGAGACGATTTTCTGTGTTCTTCATTATATACTTATCTTCCAACTTATGCTAACAGTCACTTGCTATATTTTTTATATCATTATATACTTTTGGTTTTTTACCAGACAAAGTCTAATCGTTCCACATACCAAATAATTTATTTTTCGCTATTTAGCTTCTGCCATGTTCTCAAGTGGATCCTTCTCCAATGACATTATAGATCTTGTTGAAACTAGACAACCACATCTTCACATTGTCACATGTCGAAATTGTTAGTTTCATCGAACTTCACCTTAGACTATACATTCATCACTGTGGTTAAAGACTTCGATGACTCATCTAGAGTCGATTATGGTGTTGAAGAACCAGAAATTGAATCTTCCGACATAATTTTCACAAAGGATTCACCTTTATAAATCTCCAATAACTTTAATCTCAAATCATAGGAATCAAACTTGAATGCTCTAATACCAATTGTTACAGAAGTAATCTCAATAGAGATATAGAAATTATTTATATTGAAAGATAAATCGATAAAAATAAAACTTAGAGAGAAAATAATTAGAAGATAAAAACTGAGAATATCAAGGATTTTATGTGGTTCAACGAAAGTCTTATATTCACTAGCCAAATCTCTCAAAACTCTCAAATTTACAAAGAAATCACTTTTAAATTGAGACAACGGCTAAAAACCCTCAAAGGTTGCAAAAAGAATTTTAAAACATCTCCGAATACCCGTAAAAGTCCTATCTAACTCCCTTATATAGTTTAATAATATTTGATACAAGTTCTAAATCAAATAAGATTAGACAACTCACAAGTTCAAAAACACATCCAAACCCACGTATCCTTGCGACCGTTGTCAATGAGGCCGACCCACCATCGATGGCAAGTCTGTCTGCACTATCCTGTTGGTGCAGGTCGCTGCTATGCCTTCAACAATATATAGGCCCATGGACGATGCAGACTTGGCCATCAACGGCCATGTTCAAATTCTATTCACACACGCCACTTTGCCTAAGATGTTCACCTTTCTCTTTACGCTTACTTTTAATTTTTAATTATCTCATATTTACTCAACAGATCCATTTATTTTAAAGTTCTAACGTATATGAATAGAATTTCCTAATTTTTACGTTTGTGATGGGATTTTAAAAGTACGTGATGATGTTTGATAAGTTCGGCCTCAGCTCCCAAGTGATTTCTCGCTCACCTTAATTTAGTGAGTCCACGATGAAAATTTTAATTTTATTCTGCAAATCAAAATGGTAAAAGCAAAATTTTTTAAATTAAAATCTCTTGCCATCCCATTTATGAGTTCATACATACTTATTTAAAACAAAAACTCCTTACATTAGCAGAAACTAAGAATCACTAAAACCAAGGGTTTAGAAAAACAAGAATCTAGGCTTAAAAGTTTCATACAAAATCCCCATCAATATCACTAGTAACGCTGCTTATACAAAGGAAATATAATTTTCAAAATCTAATACAGCACAAACATTACCGGTGGGAAACTCTAATTAAGCACACCAATTTGCTAACTACACCCACATCCTAAAATTGTAAAGGTTACAAATTTACCATTATTTTTTATAACCATATTTTTTTGCCATGATTGGCGATTAATCCACTACTGATGTTAAAACCATTCTAGGATTAGTAGAAATTAAGAATCACTAAAACTAAGGGTTTAGAAAAACAATAATCTAGGCTTAAAAGTTTCATACAAGATCCCCATCAATATCACTAGTAAGGCTGCTTATACAAAGGAAATATAATTTTCAAAATCTAATACAGTACAAACATTACCGGTGGGAAACTCTATTTAAGCACACCAATTTGCTCACTACACCCACATCCTAAAATTGTAAAGATTACAAATTTACCATTATGTTTTATAACCCTATTTTTTTTCCCCTGATTGGCGAGTAATCCACTAAAACCATTCTAGGATTAGTAGAAACTAAGAATCACTAAAACCAAGGGTTTAGAAAAACAATAATCTAGGCTTAAAAGTTTCATACAAGATCCCCATCAATATCACTAGTAAGGTTGTTTATACAAAGGAAATATAATTTTCAAAATCTAATACAGCACAAACATTACCGGTGGGAAACTCTATTTAAGCACACCAATTTGCTCACTATGCCCACATCCTAAAATTGTAAAGATTACAAATTTACCATTATTTTTTATAACCATATTTTTTTGCCCTGATTGGCAATTAATCCACTACTGATGTTAAAACCATTCTAGGATTAGTAGAAACTAAGAATCACTAAAACCAAGGGCTTAGAAAAACAATAATTTAGGCTTAAAAGTTTCATACAAGATCCCCATCAATATCACTAGTAAGGCTGCTTATACAAAGGAAATATAATTTTCAAAATTTAATACAGCACAAACATTACCGGTCGGAAACTATACTTAAGCACACCAATTTTCTCACTACGCCCACATCCTAAAATTGTAAAGATTACAAATTTACCATTATTTTTTATAACCATATTTTTTTGCCCTGATTGGCGATTAATCCACTACTGATGTTAAAACCATTCTAGAATTAGTAGAAACTAAGAATCACTAAAACCAAGGGTTTAGAAAAACAAGAATCTAGGCTTAAAAGTTTCATACAAGATCCCCATCAATATCACTAGTAAGGCTGCTTATACAAAGGAAATATAATTTTCAAAATCTAATACAGCACAAACATTACCGGTGGGAAACTCTATTTAAGCACACCAAATTGCTTACTACGCCCACATCCTAAAATTGTAAAGATTACAAATTTACCATTATTTTTTATAACCATATTTTTTTGCCCTGATTGGCGATTAATCCACTACTGATGTTAAAACCATTCTAGGATTAGTAGAAACTAAGAATCACTAAAACCAAGGGTTTAGAAAAACAATAATCTAGGCTTAAAAGTTTCATACAAGATCCCCATCAATATCACTAGTAAGGCTGCTTATACAAAGGAAATATAATTTTCAGGCTGCTTATACAAAGGAAATATAATTTTCAAAATCTAATACAGTACAAACATTACCAGTGGGAAACTCTATTTAAGCACACCAAATTGCTTACTATGCCCACATCCTAAAATTGTAAAGATTACAAATTTACCATTATTTTTTATAATCATATTTTTTTGCCCTGATTGGCAATTAATCCACTAATGATGTTAAAACCATTCTAGGATTAGTCGAAACTAAGAATCACTAAAACCAAGGATTTAGAAAAACAATAATCTAGACTTAAAAGTTTCATACAAGATCCGCATCAATATCACTTGTAAGGCTGCTTATACAAAGAAAATATAATTTTCAAAATCTAATACAGCACAAACATTACCGGTGGGAAACTCTATTTAAGCACACCAATTTGCTCACTACGCCCACATCCTAAAATTGTAAAAATTACAAATTTATCATTACTATTTATAACTATATTTTTTGTCCTTATCAGAGATTAATTCTCTACTCATGTTAAAACCGTTCTGGGATTTGTTAAAACCTTTCTGGGATTAATTTTCGAACCGAGAAGAGAAATGTTGGCTTCTCAAGCAAGGTGGTGTGCCCCGAGTAAAATTTCCCATTACCAGTTCTCATTGTCCACAAGAAATTAGAAAAAATCATCTCAGTCTAAAGCAATGAAATCACAATTTCTAAGCTGTCAGGTTCAAAATGCACAAAGTTACACCAAAAGACTCTCACAATGTAGGTAACAACAAAGTTCAACATTCTGTAAGATCATCCCCAGGCCAAAAAAACTCAAAGAACATTGTCAGTATATTCATAAGCTAGCAAAAAAAACCAAAGAAAACAGTCATTCTTCAAACTTTGGTGGACCATATATACCAGGGAATCATATAATCAATCGTCTTCGCCCTTTGCAGCAAACTCCTGCAGCGAGTTCACATCATGAGCTCCCGTCTTGGGCGTTCCTCGGCCATCATCAACAAGTCCGTAATCTGAATCCAATCTCATAGGTCTTATAGCATAGCGAATGTAGTCATCATCAGCCGGCGCTTGGTCTGTATCCTGCCACAAGTCTACCGTCGCCACGTTCTCTTCCAGATTCTGAGAAAGAAACGTACTATAATGGCCTAAGGTCATCATATCCTCCCCACTTAAAGACACACAAGATGGATGAGTGTCGATAATGCTCATAAAGCCCTGGACATCAAACATGTAATCGGGTATATCTTGAAACTGAACATATTGATCAAGCAAGCATTCATTGTTGGGCTCATCCTTGTGCACGATGGTGCCAGCTTCTTCAATACTGGACGGAGGAGGGCATGCAGTTATTATATCATCTCCTGCTTCCATGGACTCCTGAATGGAATTGCAATGATGTGAGTTAGTAGTAGAATCATATGATCCTGAAGCTGTGGAGGCGTCGTTGGCTGTGGCGCAAGATTCTGGGAGATTGACACGTGCAGCAGGACCGTACAGTTTCCTTGCAGCAGCATCATAGGCGAGGGCACCTTCTAAGGCGGTGTTGAAAGTCCCAAGCCAGAGGCGGCTGCCACGGTTGGGCTCTCGGATCTCGGCAACCCATTTTCCCCACGTCCGCTGCCTCACTCCACGGTACTTGCAGTTGGAGTTCTCCGGGCCGCCCTTTCCTTGCATGCAGCCTTTTCTTGAGCCCTTTGCAGGGGTTTTCCAAATGGAATTCTCGCTTTTCGTGATTTTGTTGTGCTCCTCCCATTTTGTGAGGATTTCTTCCACAGAATCTCCGCTGCGCCTTCTTCTTGATTTCCTCTTCCTGGCGAAAGGAGGAAGCGTTAAGCCTTTAATATACAAGCAAGTAGCAAGGCATGTGAAGCAACCTAACAAGGATGGAAACAGAGCTTGCATCATCGGATGGCATATCCAGAGCTCCAAGTACAAACCAGATGTTGAAGACAAATTCTAACAAAAGGATGCGCATTTGACATTGAAGACACGACTTCATGATACATATTTCATTCATATGCACGTTAGCATACGCACGTAAATAACATGACACAGAATCATGATAGTATGATACATCACACAGATACATGCATTAATAACACACACGACAGGGCTTCATGGTCGAAGAGTCCGTGCTAAATAGAATTCCGGACCTCAAGAAGTTCTTTTGCGAAGTAAGAAGTAATGACCTCAACAACTATATTCTCTCGTAATAAACACACGATTCATCCTTTATCCTGAGCTCCACAAGTCGTTGAGGAAAATTCGCGTGCTAATAACCTCCACATCCAATCGTGATCCTTCTATAAGATTCTCTTCTTTTTTTTTCCATCTTTTCTCTTCATGTTGGTTACTTGTTGAGTTATTATTATTATCGTTAGTACTACTGCCGTTCTCGCTGTTACTAATGTTGTACTTAATCTGCTTCAACTAGTATGATTTTCATAGTTGAAACTCAATTATTTGTATAATCTATGTTTTCAACTTTAGTGGAATATGTTCTATACTTTATTTAATTATGTTATGCTTGTATATTTGAACATGTTCTTGAATATTTTTATAAATGTGTTAAACCATATTAGTTATATAAATGAAATTAAACCATCTCTAACGTATCAAATTTAGATATTTCGCATAATCACTAAACCATATAATAGCCTAGTGGAATTGCAATACAACATCATGGCATTACAAGTGCAGCATCCAACATTGTCTATAAGCACATCCGTTATAAAAGTTAACAAACAACCCTGGCAAGCCCATCATAATCGCAAATTTAGCAGACACACTATATGAATTCTTCAACTTGAAGTGTTTCATACTCATTCAGTTAGCATTTTGGTTTATAGATCTCATTAAAATAACTAAATATTATATACAACTTCTTCCACTTGCTGTATCCCCAAGAATAATCGAGGAAATAATGTAAATATCCAAATATCAAAAGTATCTTTTGGCGGTAAAAAGAGACATTATAATGGGAGACAAAACGAAGAATTCATTTTGAAGGAAATGAATCAGAAGACTGACATATAACATAATTTGTATTTCCACAATATCACTTTTTTCGTTTTGGCTCGTCCCTCAATCTAATAAATTTTTCGGGTTGATGCATGTAGACTTCATTATTTCATTACATTCTTGTTAGCGGCACTAAAGCCTTTCAGCTTACAATTTTTTTAAACCTCTATAAGTGTTCACAATTGCAAAGTGCAAGTGTAAACAACAGTAACGCCCAGTCTAGTACTCCTTTTAGTGTTGATTAACAATGTTTGCCTTTGTGGCTGACCAAAAGTCTTCTACTCGCTAAAGTGAGCATCTCAACAAAAAGAGCCTGGAGTGACGCTAAGCTCTTACCTAAACTGCAAAATCTATACATCCAAATGACCACTTGACTCGCTGACATATTTATTGAGAAATAAACAAGAATTTTAAATGTATTGCAAATCAAACAAGCAAATGCATATTAGATACCATACGAAAATTACATAATAGATCTTTATGTCCAATCACCAAGAAATTATATATAAAATATGCGGAAACGTACCTAAATCCATAAGAAATAATCACGTTATAGAGCCGTGCGATTGGCCTTCAAGATCTACACGTTTTCCTACAAGAACTCTTTTAACTTTTCTCTCTAGTTTATCTCTGTCGATGAAAAACAGAAAAGAATCAAAGTGAATTGTGATCTGGAAACCATAACCGTCTTTTTTATAGACAAATCTTTCTATTGGTATTTCTAATTTAGCACATCATAAAATCAAAAAATACCCATTAGATTTCTACACATAAAAAGCCCACACCTTATTAAATACATTAAATCCCAACTTAATTAGATCACTTTTAATAGGGTCCAACCATATTAGACAGTTTACAATACATGATTATTTCACATATGGACCAATGTTGGATAATAATCCAACATTGCAACCTCTCAGAACCATACAATTATCAATAATACAGCATCAAAATATCGAAGAAAACTAAAAAGAACAATATTTAGTCTAAGATAGCCTTGTTGTAGTTCTCGGGGGAAAATTGGGGAGAGTCCTTCAGCCTGGAACAATATCAGATATATGGGTTGTATGTAAAGTTACGTACATAGGATCTATTATAGGAGCAAGAATATAGAACATATGGCTGGAAAGGGATAATGATATTTTAAAATAAATCTATCTTTATGTTATTAACCATATGGTTTTGCTTTGGACAGGGATTAATCATCCACCTCCAGATCCAGTCAATCTGTAGGGATCATAATGGACACGTCTATAGTCAATTTTTGGCTCGCACTATATAAAATTTGATCCGTAGAAGCGTCCCTAGCCAACCGTCAAGACCACCATATGCGACTCAATCTACATCATATCAAGGAGGAAGAGGACATCCACCGATAGAGGCGCCCAGAGATATCATTATATCATCAGAAGGGGTGATAGGGTCTACACATATTGCGAACAGTAGGAACGTAGCTTAGTGGAAGTTTACGATTGTGTTGCAAGTAGGGATGGTAACAGACGCATCCCGGCTAATTTTTAGTTCTCTATATAAAATTTTGAACTAGAAATTTTTAATTCAAAATTTTGTACAGAGCGGATCATTGACCAACTCCGACTAGTTGGAAGTTTATGATTAGATCGATCTACTGTTTTGCTATCCATTTTGCTACACTGCTGCGTAAACAATTTATTCATGCCTGAAACAAGATCCCTTAACTTTCCTGTAATTCTACTACCAAAGCATTAAAAAAAAAAGTGATAAAAAGTTTCTTTAGAATTCGAGTCAGCCCATTTTTCTACACTGCTGCACAAACTTGCAAATTTATTCGTTCCAACATAAAAAAAAATCCTTGAACTTTCATGCATTTCTACGGCCAAATCATTAAAACAATCAAAGAAAAAAGAGAACAAATTTATCAAACCACTCACTTCAAACTTCAACAAGAACCCAAAACAAATGAAAATGAAATAAAACCCATCAAGCAAAAAAGAATCTTTTTCACCTCGGAGGATCCTCCAGCGAGTTCACTTTCATGGGTCTCTCTTCGTTGCCTCTCTCTCTCTCTCTCTCTCTCTCTCTCTCGATTCTTTGTGCTGAGAAAATGGAAAGACGTGGGGCGAAAGGAAAAATCTTTGACTGGAGAGGCGAAAAGAATATATTTATAGGGGCTTTTCTAGATATTTCTACAAGCCACAAGACTTCGCTGACGTGGCGGAACTTGGGGCGGCTGGCTTTGTATGCGGGGCCCACCGTCTTCCTGCGGGTTTCCTTGGCCGCGAAGTTTTTGCGCTGCTGGAGGCTTGGAGCCTGCAGGCGGAGGGTTCCCAGGGGAATTTCCAGATGGCACAACCTTTTTCCTAGTGAGCCCATTTTCCTAGTGAGCACGTCCTCTCTTTCAAAAGAGAGAGTTTTTCCTAGTGAACATACTATTATTTCCAAAATACCCTTTCATCTCCTTCTTTCTCTCATGTACTTGATCTGGGCTAACAGTCCTGATCAATTTGAAGTGATCCAGAATTGTTAGATCAAATCACATTGGTTAATCCGAACTATCTAACCCGGATAAAAAATGACTAATTATTTCCTCTTCTCCTCCTCTTCCTCTTCCTCTTTTCTCCTCTTTCAAAAAATCTTTTCTAACACAAATACCCAATTTCTCCTTTCTCTTTCTATTCTTTTCTCTAAACCAAACACTATCCAATCTCTTCTCTCATTTTTGCCTACCGCCGTCGCCGGTCCAGGCAATACCACTGCTGATTCTTTTTTTGCCATTTCTTATGGGTTTTAGAGTTTTTTTTTTTTTTTAACTGAACTCTAGTTTGAGAAAAGAAGGAAAATAGAGGAGGAAGACATTAGTATTTTGGTCCAAAAAATTCGATGGTGAGATTGTAATTTGATAGAAGTTTTAAGTGGGCTCGCTAGTAAAAATACTGTGCCCATCTAGAAACTCCCTTTTCTCAGTGAGCTCACCCAAACATGTTCTGAGCGCTAGGGGGCTCACGTAGCGAAAGGTTGGTCTAGGCTGGAGGGAAATGCGAAATGAGCCCACAACTTGACTTAGTGAATACTTTTCGTAACTTGTAAAGAATTACAACTTCGTTATTTTTTCTTTTATAAAATTACCCTTAATCCTGGTCTCATTGAGACATTTTATCTAATATTTAGAGTACGGCAATAATAGAGTTTAGGAGACCTAGTCTCTTTTGGACATTTTATTGAACACGTTGACTGCTCTAGTGTTGGCATACATTGTGACAAGAATGTTGAAAACGATAACGATGGAGAAGTGAGGAGGTGTCGGTTAACCTGCAGGGTGGGCGATCCAATGGAGGGGGAGACTGCTGGACCAAGCAACAGAGGTGGCGAGCGAGAAGGCGAGCTGGGGAGAGCAAGCAGATTGCAAGCAGGGGAGAGCGATGGGCTTGAGAGGATGCAGGTGAGGAAAAATGGAAAATGTGGGTTTGAGAGAGTTAAAATTGAAAGAAAGTGGGTGTTTGCTAAGAAAAGAGACGGTGCTCATTAAGTTAATCTGGGTGCTCATTTAGAATTTCCCGAACGGGGAGGGGGACCTAATTAGGAGTTGCGTTTCCGAAAATATCCTTGGGATATTTTCAATTGTTAGGAGGTAACTTCAAATATTTTATTATATCACAATTTAATTTATAAAAATAATTTATTGTTAAAAATACCGTAGGATTTATATATACATAACAATAACTGGATTTAGATTAAATATTTTAAAACTTATTGGGTAGAAATGCTTTAATTGTTACAATACAAATATGATTTTATTCAATTGAATCCGAATTGAATTGGAAAAAGGTAAAGATTTTATTACCGAAATGAGTATAAATATGAATATGTTTTTTTTTTTTTTTTTTTTTTTGCTTTATTAGTTTCCGAATTTAAATATAGCTTAGAACCTAAAAGAATCCAAATAAAATTGATATATGTTTATATTATTTATAGAAAAGAAGTGCCTAGCTATCTTGATTCATGAATCGACTCTAATTTTAAAATAATTGTTAATGACGCTTTATCAATGCTATGGATGATTTATTCTCAATACTACTATTGTAGAAACTAGAGTGTAGAATACTCATGTGATTAAGTAAACGGAAAATTCACCGATGATCAAATTTTTAAGCAGGACAATCCAAGAACTTACATTTGGACCTCCGATTGTGTTTTCTCACGCCTCTCGAAGGGAGTTTCCAAACGAGCACACCATTTTTTTTAGTGAGCCCACTTTTTAAGGATCGTCCGGACCAAAAATACACTAGATAGTGGTCTTACTAGGTAAAGTGGTGTGCTCCTTTGGAAACTCCCCTATCGAAGAGACAAATGAGTAAAATGTGCAGTTCATAGGAAATACAACTGATATTTGTGATTCTAATAGATAGGCAACAACTGCAACAACAAAACCTTTTATCCCAAGTACTTGGGGTAGCATATATGAATCAAAGATAATCATGCCGGATCGATCACACTGATAATCTTTCTCCATTCATTTCTATCGAGTAATATATCCTCATTTAAACCTCTAGAATCCATATCTTTTCATATTATCTCTATTCATGTTTTCTTTTGTCCTCCCTTCGCTTTTTTAACTTGTTTTATATTGATAAGTTCTCCTTGTCAAACTAGTGCACTTTTAGGCATGTCGTACATGATCAAATCATCATAAGCAATTTTCTCGCATATTCTTTTTGATGGATACTACACCTATTTTACTACAAATATTTTTATTTCTTACTTTATTTTTCTTAGTATTACCGCACATCCAACGAAACAAGTGCACCTCCGTTACACTTGTCATTTGTGAATGACATTTTTTTGAAGCACAACATTCCGTGCTATCTAATAAAACTGACCTATTAGCAGTCGTATAATAAATATGATGGTCTTTTTTCCAAATATTAGCAGTCGCAAAACACTTGTACAATAAATCAACCGTAAGTACATTACCTTTATCTGAGTATACAAACATAGAAGAGATGTGAAGTTGGATAAAAGGAAATACTTATTAACGCAGTCAATGCTTGTTCGATCCTTTATCCATTTAGAAATTTCTTTAGTTCCTTGATATTTTTAAAATTCTAGCCCAGCCCAGTTAAATATCATGGGCAGGGAATTGGTGCTGTGAGATGTGATTGGGCTAAAGATATCAGTCGAGCATGGATCGGCCCGCTAAAGATTGGGGACTAGTTAAAAAGTACGTGTGCTCTTAGCAATTTGATATTTGTCGTGTTTGTAGAGACACACTGAGAAGCGTGTGTGTAGTGTAAGTGAGCTGTTAGCTCTGGAAAAATTATATGAGCTAATGGAAAAAATATAGTGATCAAATAATTTTTTTTTTAATTTTTTTCTACAATTAGTATCTCTACCTCCTTAAGTTATTCTAAACCAAATTTCGCAAATTTTGAAGTTTATTTAACCTTTCATCGAGTATATACAAAATGCTTTACTCATGAAAAACCGCTAATTTTGTGTCAACTTGATGGATTACCAAATCAAAACTAAAATCCAATAAATTAGATATGAGTGAACCCAGATTAATAACATAAATCCACAAGAAAGATTTTTTTTAAAAAAAATATTGGAGATAAAGGACATGAACTACATATTAGTTAACTTGCGTGAGCTTTCAGTTCATTTCTATTATTCTCATATATATATATATATATATATATATATATATATATATATATATATATATATATATATATGAAAATAATATACCTAGTTAAAGCGATACTACAGGGAAGTTGGTTATGGAAGTATTCTAAATCTCAATATGGAAAGTGTATGTAAACGATTCGAATCATTTATTGTAATTTTTATACTCTAAATAGATATCATATAAAAAATTTTACATTTTAGGTACATTTTGACCATATTGGATGTACATATATGATTAACTCAGATAAATTATACGAATCAACAGCAAAAAAATAAAACTATATTATTATTATTATTTTGTTTTTTCAAATTCATAGGGACTCTAACTGAAAACCACGTGGAGTATTTATAGGCTACGTACCTACGCGATGACAAGAGTTAAACTTTCAACGGGAATCTCACCCCCTCGATCTTCGCATTGGGGCACCCACAGAGTCAGTGCAGTGCCGGGGTTGGCACGGGCGCAGGGGGGCCGGCCCAGCCCCCGAGGCCCAGGGCAGTGGGGTGGGGTTAGTAAGGAGCCTTCCGTGATTGCTTGGGATGGGGTTAGTCCTCACGGGAACAGGGAATTTGTCAGTCAACCCCCCAAAACACTGTTAGTTCTGCTTCGCTTCTATGGGAAATTCTATTTGAGCACACCACTTTTTCCTTAGTGAGCCCACCTTCTAAAGCTACTGCCTGTCTTTTTTTTTTTGACCAAGAAGAAAGGCGAGTTTACTAATCAAGGTGGTGTGCTCAAATAGAATTTCCCAACTTCAATGCACATTCAATTCCATTCTCTTCACTCCCACTTTTCTCTAGCTAACCCTCGTATCTCACTACTACTTGGGTTAGATTAGAATGAGTTGCTTGTAGTTCACGATTCCGAGTACCGGTAAAATAAAAAAAAAAAAAAAAAAAAAAAAAAAAGGGAGTTACCACAGGAGCACACCATTTTTCTGAGTGAGCTCACTTTATAACTGTTCAGAGTTGAGTCCAAACAAAAAAAATACCCAAAGAAGTAGACTAAGTCCAAACAAAGAAATACCCAAAGAAGTAGACTCAGTAGAAAAATTGGTGTGCTCCTCTGGAAACTTCCATAAAAAATGGATTTTATCCATCAGTGACGCTCCTTGTTTTTTACATATGTCTCTTATTTTTAAAAAATAGAATTTAGTGTTCCAAATCTTTATATTTATAATTTAGTCATTCAAATTCTTTAAGTTACCACAATTTAGTTTTCTAGCCATATTTTTTATCCGAATTTCTCGTTATATTCTTGAGTTATTTCACTTTAGTCCTTATTTTCTCTCTCTTCTTTTCCTCTTTTTATTAGGTTTCCCTCTCCATTCTTCTCCTCTCTCTTCCCTCCCAATTAATTTCTAAAGTGAAATAATTTAGGGGAACCCAATATAAAGAGAGAAGAGAGAGAAAGGAGAAGAAAACCCAATAAGAAGAGGAAGATAGGAGGAAAAGGGAAGGGAGGAGTAAGTGAAGTAACTCAGAAATATAACGGAAAATTCGGACAAAAAATATAACTAAGAGACTAAATTATTGTAACTTAAAAAATTAGGGGACTAAATCATAAATGTAAAGACCTGGAGGACTAAATTTTAATTTTTAAAGTTGTAAGGTACAGATATGTAAAAACGCCTTTTAAATATTAAAATACTAATGTGCCTTGTCTCAGAATTCTGACTCTGCCCTATCTAGTACAATCACATTAAACTGTGAAATAATAAAGTTATGATATAGCTTGCCAGAGCCCATGAGTCTAGTTCAAATCTCTCTCTCTCTCTCTCTCTCTCTCTCTAGAGAGAGAGGGAGAGAGATCAGAGAGAGGGAGAGAGAGTCAGCCAGCTACCCTCCATTACTCCACCTGAGATTGTACAGCCCACAATCTTAAAACCTGATGAGACACCCAACTGACCAAAAATCCATCTCTCTCTCTCTCTCTCCAGGGATCCATGAATTCTCTGTAGAAAAAAAAAAAACTCAGAGCAGAAAAAGTCACCTGCATGCAGCTCATGTACCTCTAGCTAGCTGCTGCTGCAGCACACTGCAGTAGCTGCACAAACTTACAGTGCCCCTGGTGAATATACATGATTGGTTGAATTTATTACTTTTACCAGCTCTCTTAATATAATGGCATCTTAGGTAACTTTTGCTTACTTAGATTGGAAAAATGAGGACTAGTTTGTATTATTTTATGTACTGTTTATAGCCTCAGGCCTCAGGAGTCCCCATAACAGTAGATATCTGTTCTTTTAAACTCACTCACATGATAAAAGATCAACTCCTCCTACAGTCCTACTCTCTCTACAGTGAAAGTTTGGTCAAGGGTTTCTCATAGCCCAAGAGAGAGACATGACCCTTGTCTCTTGCTTGCTCTCCTATAAATAAATCCACATTGCCCCTAAACCCTTTGCCCATCACATATATCTCTCTCTCTCTCTCTCTCTCTCTCAATGTTAGAGGAAATGATAGTTGAAGGAGAAACCCAAGAGAAAAAAGAAATAAGTAAGAAAGAATCCTTGAAGCTCAGGAGGGATAGCGCCAGTGATGAAGACGATCTAGTCGTTCAATGCTTTATTTTGTTGGCGCTATCTATCCTGAGCATTATGGTTTCTTCTTACTACGCACTCTTAATCTCCTCAGTATCGAAAAAATCTCTTGCTTTCGTTATCCCTTTGCTTTGTAGATCTGCAGGCTAGAGTTTTTAATTAATTATAGCATTTTACTTTAGAATTATGCATCTCAAATCAGTAGAATTTAGGCAATGTGATATTTTTTTATATATAAATTCCTTTGTTTTTTTTGTTTTTTTATCCAGTTATGTTTGTTATTACTAATAATAACTTCAGCCATGTTGTAATTAGCATTAACAGGAATTTAAAAAAAAAAGAAGGAAATATGAAACAAACTTTATGTGGCAAATGTCAAGATAAACTCCTTATTGCAGACAACAAGCAAATTTTATTTTATTGTATTTTTTTTTCCTACTATTCTTTTGGTGGCGCTACATATTTTGTGACATTTTTTTTAGATAGTCCGATGGGTATATACTCCGTGTTTCATTAAATAGTTTTTAATAAAACATAGAGGCTAAGTTATATTACATAACGTTTTGTTACATGAATCAAAATTTATCTCCACTCATACTTCTGAATGCTCCTGTGATGGTCGTTGTCCCTGTGGATGTGTGTAATGGTCGTTGTCCCTATGGATGTGCGAACTTACTGCATTCCATTAATTAGAAATTAACTATTTACTGTTGATCTTGTCTTGTTTTTTTTATTGTTCGAGATACAATAAAGGAGATGGTACGATAAATAGAGAAATTGGTAGAGGTGACGATATGAGCCAAAGCCTTGCACCGATCAACAAGAAACAACTCGTAGACGGGGGCTTATTTTTATTATTATTATTATTTTTCTGTCTTGTAACTTAACCTAATATAGTTCATTTGTCAATATTGTTACCAATGTACACTGCAACTGTTGCTCCGACCATCTTCACTCACTCCAAACATGCGACATTGTTGTTGTTGGTGTTAAACAGGATGTTCGGCTTTAGACGATAGTAATAGTAGTAATAATAATAATATGCTGATAAAAGTCTTAGAAAAATATTAGAAAAGAAGAAGAAGAACAAGAAAAAGAAAAAAATGATAAGCATCCAAATTAAACTAATTGGTTTGTCGAAAAATCTTAGAAAAGAAGAAGAAGAACAAGAAAAAAAAAAATGATAAGCATCCAAATTAAACTAATTGGTTTGTCGAATGGTAATGCAACATTGCGAGAATATTGTTAAAATACAAAATAATTTCCTTCAATTCTCATCATAATTAACTTTGGAGTTTTGGTGCAGTGGCAAAAACTTCAACATGGTATCAGAACAAGTCAGGTTCAATTCTTGTCGGGCGCACATTTAATTGCGGAGGGCATGTTAAAATACAAAATAATTTCTTTCAATCCAAGAGAGATCTTAGTCTACATCCCAAAAAAAAAAAAAAGACTATTTGACAAGTAATATATTGATAAGGAAGAGATTATAATAATAGAAATGACTCTATACGTGAAGATTTTAAAGGAAAGGAGTTATACCAGATCTTTAATATCTTCCCTTTCCATGTATGAAATTGAAAGAGATTCTGTTTTAGTTATTATGGAAGATTTGATAAGTGTTTGACTCTATTCGAGATTTAGTTACTTTCTATATTAATCTTGGACATGTGGGCTTTCCGCTAATGAACCTTCTCAATAGGGTTTAAGTCACATGAATTTATATATCAACATAACCCTCACCTTCACTCTTGAGTTCGGTCCACAAGCTCTTAGAGTAGAGTTTGTTCGTGTCATGTTGATTTATCAATGAGGTGTTTTGTTTCTAAGTTATTTTAGGATAGTTTCTAACATTGCTGAAAGCGACTTGATATGCATTTGGGAGCAATTTTAGGATAGTTTCACTTGATTCTCAACTTTTTCCTACCCACTAGTCTTATGGATGTCACGGTGGTCAAGACTTTTTGAGCCCCCTCCTTGTGTCATGACTTTTTGAGCCTGGCATGGTAATACTAGCAAGAGTCCAAGCATCTAAAGTTGAGGGAGGTCGTTTGACCCCCAAAGTGGTCCACCGGCTGCCCAATGCCCCAATGCCCGTTGCTTTGATTGATGTGGAATAAACTAAACAAAGTCTAATCCTACTTTTTTTATTCCTAAGAAAAGCTGACAAAAGTTATAACCTCGTGTACATCATGCCGATATACATTTTCTACTCCAAATACAGTGAGTCTAGACAGAAAAATCCTCCTTTCAAGCAAGTTTGACTCGAATATGGAAGAAGATACTAGTAATCAAGTAGATATCTCACAGTAATGAATAACTTCCTTTAATATTTCTCTTCATAAACAAAATAAGAACACACTGAACATTCCTGTCCAACACAATCTGTTATTCCGGAAGAGCTTCATAAGCCCATATTAAGGCCTTATCCTAATTAAGCTAACAATTTACTACTAATGTAAGGGAAATTCTAAATGCGCACCATATTAGTTCTCAGAAATTTCAAGTTTGCTCCTATCTTTTTTGGACCAAAGAGGACTTGTGTCCTTCTTAGTGAGCACCATCTCTTTTTTAACCTAACTCTAACCCATTTACATATGTTCTTTTCCTGCGCAACCGTTCTGAAAAAAAAAAATAATTGGAAGCAAATCGCACTGATTTGGGAAGAGATTTCGCTACAGATTTTGGGGAGTTTCTACCGAGCCTGGGAAGAAGAGGGTTGGGGAAGAGGGAAAGGAGAACTAAAGAAGGAGTAATAATGATAAGTTAGAGATATGAGTGGTGCTCACTAAGAAAAAGCCACATAATTTTTTAGTTACACGGAGCTCACTAAAAAGCTGGGGCTCACTAAGAGGAAAGGGGAGTTTCTAGATGGGCACAACATCATTCCTAGTGAGTCCACTTAAAAGCTTCTGTCAAATTATAATCTTGACATCAAATTTTTTAGACCAAAATATTTATGTTTTCTTTCTCCCTTATGCTTATCTTCTCAAATGAGTAGTTAACAAAAAAAAAAAACCCTTAAAACTCATAAGAAATGAAGGAAGAGAATCACCGGCAACGTTATCTGGACCGGTGATGGCGAAGGCGGCAGCGGTGGGCAAAGGATAGAGAAGAGAGATTGAATAGTGTTGGGTTTAGAGAAAAGAAGAGGAAGAGGAAGAAGGAATTGAGTATTTGGATTAGAGAAAATTTTTTGGAAGAAAAGAAAAGAGGAAGAGGAGAAGAGAAGAGAAGGGGGAGAGAAGAAATTGGTTAATTGGAAGAGAAATGAAGGAAGAACAAAAGGTTGGAATTTTTAGGTTAATAATTCCATATCTATCATTTTTTATCCGAGTTAGACAGTTCGAATCAACCAATGTGATCCAGACTAACAGTTCCGAATCACTTCAAATTGAACCGGGAACGTGAGAGAGAGGAGGAGATGGAAGGGTATTTTGGAAATATTAGTGTGCTCACTAATAAGAAAAACTCTTTGTTTTTAAAAGAGAAGGTGTGCTTACTAGGAAAAGTGGACTTTGGGAAAAAAAAAGTTGTGGCCAGTTAGAAATTCCCGAGGAAAGTGGTGTGCATTTAGAATCTCCCCTAATGTAATTAGATCATATAATTAATCATGCAGAGTATCTTGATAAGAGTGGAGGTGAGAGTAGATATCATTCCGTCCAAGTCACGGTCCAAAGGGTCACTTTCCCACCGCATCCCATCAACGATATCGTACGGGTTGGCGTCATCCCAAAAATCTCATCACTGTTTTTTCTAATCCCCGGGATCCTTTTCTAGGGCTACGCTTGCCCTAGTTTTGTAGGGACGATCAGGTCCCATCTGGACTACTGTAGGGTGTGGGGGAGAGGAGATGAGCACTGCCCTTTGCGGTGGTGGTGGGGCTGCCAAATTATTGGCTCCCCTGCAACTGCAAGGGATGTGACAGCGTAACAGGCCCATATTGTAAAAGTGAACCCTAAATTGGGAAGTGGGCTGTAAGCGTAACTTTTTAAACACCGATCTATTTCGATCGATTTGTTTTTTCAGAATTTGACAAGATCAACTGAATAGAAACATAATCAGTTTGGTTAGAAATCGAATTTTAAATAAAACTGATTTGAAAATTAATATTTATTTTAGTAAGCATATATATTTATGTGGCATCCTATTGGTTTTGAATTTATATATAATATTTTAAAATTCGAGCTATCTGTATTGCTCTCTTGAAACCAGTCGTGCTGAATAAGTCCCCGAAATCAATTTTGGACACCGAAATAACTTTTGGCTAACGTAACTTTAAATCCACAAACCCAAATGACATTCGGTCTTCGCGATTATTAGTTTTTTTAATATTTAAGATTTTTGGAGATTTTTCTTACAAGACTAAATACTCCCAAAATTATTAATTTAATAATATTAAAATCATCATTCTAATTACTTTAGAATTTCTGTTCATTTATTCCGGACATCGAAACAACAAATGAATAATTTTGTAGAGTTCTCCTCATCGAGCACTACGTTCTGCATAAATTTGGTAGTATTTGGAAAATATTTACAGGAGCCGTAAATAATAAAATATTAAATAAATTAGAAATTACTTTGTACACAATCTATTTTTAAAATAAATTTCTAAGGGCACACCCTAAAAAAGTGTCAGTTTGAGCTGTCAAATGGCAAATTGATGGTGGCGAGCTAAACACCTTAGGTGGCGAATGGAGGTGCAAGTTTGGAATTAAATTACGAAATTACTCTTCAATTATTTTCCCTCTCCATAACTCCACATCATTCTCCTCTTCTTCTTCTTCTGTCTTTCGGCCAAGCAGCAGGGGAAAGGAAAAAAAAGAGAGAGAAGGAAAAAAAAAAAAAAAGAAAGGAAAAAATCAAACCGAATCGAAAATTCGAACAGAATATTCGAGATCAAATCAAGTAAGTAACACACTTCCTATGTTCTATTGATTATTTTTCTTTTAATTATATAATTTTTCTTTTTTTGATTGTATTGTTTAGAAGTAATTAAATATTTGTCATTTTGTAAAAATTAAGTTTCGGTTTGGAGTAGAAAATTTATTTTAGGTATGAAAATACTCACATTTATAATTATGTTCATTACATTAAATTTTGCAAATAGGTAGAAAAATAAAAATAAAAATAAAAGAAAAAGAAAAAGAGGAGAAAAGAAGAAGGAGAGAACGAGAGAAAGAGGGAGAGAGAGAGAGAGATAAAAAATAAAAATAAAAGAGAGGGATGGGCTGGCCGAGAGGAGAGTAGAGAGAAAAAGAAAAAGAAAATTAGAAAGACTGGGCCTAGCCCAGCCAGAAGAAAAAAAAAAGAAAAGAAAAAGAAAAGAGAAAAAAAATGGTGAACTGGGCCTGGTCCGATCCCAGAAAAAAAAAATATAGTGGGCCTGGATTTAACTTGGGCCAAAAAAATATAAGAAAATAATAACACTGGGCCGAACAGCCCAGCCCAATAAAAGAAAACAAAAAAAAAAAAAAAATGAAATGAGTCAGTTTGGGCCTGGGTCCGGACCTGACAGAAAAGAAAAAAAATAAAATAAAAATAAATTAAGTGGGAATTTAGTGGTATTGGACTTCGACTTAGTTTGGATTAATTGGGAATAATTGATAGGTAAAAATAATACAGTATTATTACATGATACACTTGGTTCCCAAATTGGATTATTAATTGGCATTAAAAATTGAACCAGATTATTATAATAATTTTGATGATATACATTACGGTACAATTGTGCATTAATATCTATCATACTACATGTCATGTGCTTTGATATTACAAGTCATATTTTTTACATATCACGTGCTTTGATATTACAAGTTATGTGTTTTAATATTGCAGATCATGTGTCATGATACTACATGTCATGTACAGTCATGGAAATGCAAGCATGTTATCATGAATTGAAAAACAATTAAAGAAGGAAAAGAAAAGGTAAACAAATAAATGTAAAAATAAAATTTTAATGTGTATAATTCATTATGAACACGAGAATGGGAGAAACTATATGATAGATAATAACCTTGCCGTATAAAGATTGATTGTATTGTTAGGGCCGGGATTCTTTTACTGCAGCGGCTTAGGTGATTACTGGATCACCAATTGATAATTACCCAGAGTGGTATGTCCGTTACTGTAATACAATACGGAAAATGATTGTAGTGCCTAGTGAGATGTCATTGTTCAGCGCCATGAATATTGTGGCCGGGTCCCGGGTATGCACGGGCACTTATACGATAATAGAGAATAGCGCTATTTTATCCATTAATACAGTTTTTACAATTAAATTGGACGATAACTGAGACCAATAAAATATATGATTAAATAGATAGAGCAGTTATTGCCATGTTTATTTAGTTATTGTCATGTTTATTTATTTATGCATTTATTTATGCTTACTTTCATATTTAATTTATATGTACATGAACAACATTGACATAAACATGCTCATGCACACTTATATTCATGTACTATGATAGTATACAATTCCTCTTTTTAAATGTGTTACTTGTTATGCTTAATCCTTTAGCTTTTGAACCCTGATTTTGAACGTGAAGAAGGGGATTTAGCCCCAGTTGAAGACCTGTACTTCATTGGACAGATCGAGAGACAATAGGCAAACAAAGCACCATATGGAGAACCTTTGTATATTTTGTTTATATTTTCTTTTATCTGGGCAATACTTTCTCTTTTGATTCTTTTGTTTTCATATTTAAAGCAGTGTGCCATTTCATGTAATAACTTTTTGTATAAATGAAATCTTTTCAGTTTCAGACATGTTATTTATTCATCTGATTGTGGCAGTAGTTACGGTTATTCTAAGATCCTATGACTGTTGGGTTGTTTAGTGCAAGTAATAAGTAACGTCATCCATTTTGGGAAGCAGCTGAAAAACGGGGGCGTTACAATATATATATATATATATATATATATATATATATATATATATATATATATATATATATATTGTGAAAATATATAATTCTTAAATAATTTGGTCATTTCAGTTCGAGTTTCAAAGCTCAAAATCGAAAGCCGATCAAATTATTTCAATTTAGTTTGATTTTGCTTATTCGGATCAGTTTCGGTCGATTATTTCGGTTTTAGTCAAACTTTGCTCATCCTTATTCTACTGTTTGATTACAATTACAGTTGCAAAATTTGCAATTGTAGTATAACTAGTTATGCACTTGAACCAATTACCAGTTACGAAAATACATATGTATATATACATATGAATATATACATATGTATATATACATATGTATACATATGTACATATATATGTATACATATATATACATACGTATACATATGTATATATACATACGTATGCATATGTATATATACATATATATACATATGTGCATATATATATATATATATATATATATATATATATATATATATATATATATATATATATATATATATATATATATATATACATATGTGCATATGTGCATATATATATATATATATATATATATATATATATATATATATATATATATATATATATATATATATACACTTCTCATAACTCTTGAAACTAAGAAACTGAAATTGAAATTTTGTGCAATTCTAGTTATCTCTTACAACTCCTAATCCACACATAATAATACAAGTTGCAACAGTTTTACTTACAGTAATACAAATTGTAAGGTGCAATATTACTTATAACTGTCCAAATAGATTTCAATGAAACAAAATAATATAAAGTATACATGTAATAAAGAAAATGTTTCTCACCAAAAAAAAAAGAACTACAATACAAAAATAGCCTGGTCTAAAATTACCATGTAAAAGTGATTTGAGTAAAAAATAAAAAGAAACATGGATGAACTGGTCATAGTATATCTTTGTGTGTTAATTAATGATCAGTTGGTGCCGAACATGTTTTTCCTCGAGTATGGATGAGAATGGCATGATCTAAGCATTAATTTTTTTTACTCGTCTAATTCAGAATTTTGAATTAAATTTTTTTTTTTTTTTTTTTTACTTTTTAAAATTTTAAATAAAACGAACTTAGAATTGGATATTGGACCCGTTAATTCTCATCTAACTTAATTTGGCCCATTTTATTTCGGATTGAGCGAAGCTTGTATAGTTCAGGCTGTGGGCCGTTCCCACTAGATCTCACCACACGTAGGGTTGGTAATGGATTGGGGTCACGGCCTTGCTAGGCCCAGACTCTGGCCCCAAAAGTGAACGGACCTAATATTTCAGCCATAGTCCCAGCCCAGGGTTTTCACTATCAGGCCTAACCTCAACTTGCGTTTCAGGCCAGCCTCGAACTTTCAGGTAACAATTCATACCCAGTACAAAAGAGATTTAATAGTGGGTAGGCATGGGTAGATTTCAGTTAAAATCGAAATAACGAAATGAAAATGATCCAAACAAAACTGATCCAAAATAATTAGTCCGATTTCGAGCTTGAAATTTAAAATCGAAGTGAACCAATCAAATTATTTAAAAATTATATACATACACAACCATAAATATGTATATACCTAGTATGCGTGTACATAGACACACATAAAAACATGCGTTTTGCATATATAAATACATAAATATATATTATAGATAATAAATTAAATACTAAATAGTATGCTTACTCAAATGATTAAATATATAATTTTAAAAAAGTTGTAACCAAATATCCTAATTAAACCGAACCGAACCAATTCAGTTTCAATTCACATTCCTAATTCATTTGGTTCGATTTTGTAAGAATTGATAAAAATTGTACAAAAGTGATAAAACACTGGACAGAAACCGACCAATATTTACCCCTAGTTTTCAGTTTGTGGGAGACTCTGAATTCAATTTACTGTGGAACTCCATTTGGATAATATTGTTACAAATATGTGCGTATGCGTGCTTGACTAGCAATAAAAACTGATTTCGTTTTTTTTTTCTTTTGAGATCAGGAGGATGATAATGAGTTGTAGTTGGGGATGACATGTTCATGTGTCAATTTTTGGCCCGCTTTATAAATAATTTTGAATTAAAAATAAATTTTTTATTTTTCTAATTCAAAATTTCTATAGGGATGGCTAAAACTTGGTCCGCGCGTTCATTATCATTCTTATTGGTAGTCAAACTTTCCCTTAGCTGGCTGCTCACCTACAGTAATTCATATATATATATATATATATATATATATATATATGAGAAAAATGGAAATGAGTTGACACCTCACGCAAGTTACCTGAGTTGCAGTTCATTTCCACTATTTCCAATAATATTTTTTAAAAAATTTCTTTTGGATTATGATCTCGACTCCCTAGGGTTAACTCATACCCAACTTCTTGGGTTTTAGTTTTGATTTGGTCTCCATTAAGCTAACACAAAATTAACGGTTTTCAATGAATAAAACATTTTGTATGCACTTGATGAAAGAGTAAATGAAATCCAAAATTTATGAAATTTAATTGAAATAAGTTAAGGTGGTAGAGATAGTGATTGTTAAAAAAAATTGAAGAAAAATCATTGGATCATTACAGTTTTGCCGCTAGCTCACGTAACTTTTCCTGAGCTGGCTGTTCACCTACAGTAATTCATATATATATATATATATATATATATATATATATATATATATATATATATATATATATATAAATAAGAAAACGGGAAATTCACCGGCGGTGAAAAGAATTTTTTCACTGCTGCTTAGGTGTCCAATACAATTATTATACGTGGTGCCACTCAATCTAATAAATAAAAGAACTTCTTTAGCCGTCCTTTAAATGACGTCATGTGTAATAATTGTATTGGACAATCTAAGCAACGGTAAAGTAACTCCTTTGAATTTCCCGTTTACTATATATATATATATATATATATATATATATATATATATATATATATATATATATATATATATATATATATATATATATATATATATATATATATATATATATATATATGGGAAAAATAAAAATAAACTGGCAGCTCACACAAGTTATCTGAGTTACAGTTCATTTCCGCAATCTCAAATATTTTTTTTTTTTTTAAATTCTTTTGGATTGTGATCTCGAACTCCTAGGTTCACTCATATCCAATTTCTTGGATATTAGTTTTGATTTGGTACTCCATTAAATTGACACAAATTTTAACGATTTTCAATGAGTAAATATTTTTTTTTTTACTTGATAAAAATATAAATAAACTTCTAAAATTTAATTTTAATAAAATTAAAAAGATAGAGATCCTAATTATAGAAAAAAAAAATTCAAAAAATTTTATTAGATTACTATATTTTGACTGCTAGGTTAGGTTATATAATCTTTCCTACGCTGAAAATTCTCCTATAATAATCCCATATATATAGAGAGAGAGAGAGAGACGCACACACTTTTGTGAATAATGAAAATAAACTTACGGCTAAATGAAAATGAATTCTCAAGTGCTTTCAGTTCTTGATCTCGTTTAGTATATATCAAACATTAGACTGCAATGCACGTAGCCGCATCAAAATCCATATACAACAACAAAAAAAAAAAAAAAAAAAAATCCAACTCACAAGTCAAGTCAAGGAACAACAACCAACTTTGCATATAAGAGCTCATTCCAAGTATCCTGCAGTCCTGGCAAGCACCAGTGAACGCAGTCGGCGTAGCTCTTAGGGTCAGCGATCTGCTCAGGCGTCAGCGGACTCCACTGCTTCTTGTAGATGGAGGTGTGCGCATCCTTGCGATACTCAGAGAGTTGGGTGATGTCGAGGAGATGGATGGGGACTTTCGACTTGCTGAATACTTCTCTCAGGACTTGCATCATGCTCTTGCTTGCGCTGCCCCAGTACGTTGGGTCGTCGATGGGCGTGGTCTGGTTGTAGCAGTTGCCGTCTCGTTCACCTCCCCACTCCTTGCTACTGCAAAACCTTCACTGGTTTAGATTTTGAACTCCTAATTGAGTTTGTAACTGGCCTTGTGACATTATTAAATGTTTTTGAAGGAAAATTCTATTGATTTTATATAAATGCCTAGCTTAGAAATGATCTAAGGTGAAGGGAAAATTTTATAAGACTCCTATTAGACCAGGCTTGTTAGAGGGCACGGAATGCTGAGCTACAAAGAAACGTCATTTACAGAAGATAAGCGTAGCAGAGATGTACATACTTCGTTGGATATATACGATAATACTAGGAGATATAAAGTGAGAAATAAGAATATTCCTACTAAGAAAAGCATAATCTCCAACGAAGAGAAGATGTTAGAAAATTGCTTGGCAATATGCGATATAAATCTACAAATACACTAGTTTGACGATGAAAGCTTATCAATGTAGGATAAGTTAAAAAGAGTAAAGAAAAGACTAAATAAGACATGGATGGAGATGGTATAAAAATATATAGATACTAAAGAGTATGCATGGATCATCCATGTGATCGATCCAGTGTGATCCTCTTTTGGTTCATGTATCCTACCCCAAATACTTGGGATAAAACGCTTAGTTGTGTTGCATGTAGTCCTAATGTAATCTTAAAGACCAAGGTTTTTGAATTCAGAATGGGTATCAATTATATTATCGGCCTAACGATTTATATTATTAGGATCGGAAAATATATCATATCAGTAATATCAACAATAATGGAAATATTGGACAGACAATATCGTTTATCAGGTATTTGCCGATATCTAAAACCTAGTTATTCTTGATGATTTCATTTAAAGCTTGGCTTTCTTATAGAGTGCATGCTGAAATATGCAACTGAATGTTCATATGCCGCAAAGAGACCACTGTTACCTTGTGTGAGAGGGAGACATGCTCGCAAAGAAAACTTTCGTGTAGTGAGGATCCATGTTCTTCTCCACCCACTTCACCACCCTCGTCAAAGCTAACCGATAGGCATCTTCAGTCTCCATCTCCGTGATATCTTTCGTGTCGCCTCCAAATGACCCTTTCCTGTTGATCAGAACTATGAACTTATTATCGAGATGATACAAAGAGAGAGAAGAGAATAAGAGACGGTAGCAATTTACAGTATCTTCATCTTAGCTCCAGTCATCCACCATAGATAAGTGTTGAAGACGAGGATGTCGGCTCCCTTCCAGTACCGGGCATGCTTGTTGATGGACCTGGCTCGCACTATTCTATCTGTTATCCTGTGTATGACAGCATTGTCAGAGTTGGACTCAACGAGGAACGGAGCCCAATAGAACTCGATTGAAGCATTGTACTCCTGAGATTCAAGAAAAACAAAGGTTCGTTCAAAACATATTCTCGTCAATTATAGAAAAAATACGAGAAAGTGAATGGTTGTCAACTAGGCTGTTAAATACTAATTAATCACGGTATCACAAATTTTATCAACTATTTATAATCAGCCGTTAGCAAAAAAAGGTCGTTTGCATATTAGTTATATGATTATACTTAAGCTAAAGCAGAAGAAAACCCCAGTCAGTATCGTATTTTTTTCCATAAACCTCCATAAACTGTTCCACGGGATTTTAAATTTCATATGAATGAAATGATTTTAAAATGCAGTAAATAAACATTGTCCGACCTTCCTAAATACTCACTTTCTGACTTAGTCTATTTTACTCAAAAATGTAAATCTGAAGTAGTCAAAAAGTAGGTATTTGTTATGTTTTTAAATCGATTAATTAATCTTTCTGTTATATTTGGGGGTTTCCATGAAATTTGAAACTCCGTAAGAATTTACACAACATAACAAAGCTTGAGGGTTTCTGGAAACACTTCGATACTTAGCGAAAGTTTCTTCTACTTTAGCCTTACAATTGAGCAAATTATTTTAAGAAGTATATTTAGGAAAATTAAGACAAATGGACCTTCAGTCTCTTAATGGAAGATCTATTTGTATTTAGCCATGACATGAAGAACCAAACAAATGGAAATAAAATGTTGTCTACATGAGTGTGAAGTGATACTGACGATATGTCACTTGTTCCATAGCTGTAGCAAACAGTTGGATAAGTATATTACCTTTGCTCTGAAGACAGTAAGCGAATCCACCGTCTCCATGGATTTGGCACCTTCAGGGATTACCCGGTGAAGGAGGCAGACCATCGAGACATACTGACCTCGATTCAGTGAATCCCCAACGAACATCAGACGCTTACCACGAAGCATTTCCAGCATTCGGGTGGCATTGAAGCTGCAATTCACGACAATTCAAATCAATTTATGTAGTGATAATTGGCTTATCCATAAAATAGAACAAATTCAAGCAATACCGATAGCAACTGATTTGCATGTAGTTTTTTTTTTTTTTTTTTAAAGTTCAATTTTGCACCAAAAATAACATCATTTTGATATTTTTGTTACTTCTATTGAGTAAGATCGTCCAATGGAGCGCGAGGGGAACGTATACCCACCGTTTTAGCTAAAAAAAGATTAAATTGTTTTTGTGATGATATTAGTGACAACAAGCTTAGTCATGTCCGATGTAGACTTACATATACACTAGCTTAACAAGGAAAGCTTATCAATCGAGGATAAATTAATTAAAAGAGCGAAGGAAGATGATACGAAAAGATATGGATACTAGAGATTTTAATGAATAGATATTGCTCGATAGGAATGAGTGGAGAAAGATCATTCATGTGATTGATCTAGCGTGATTTTCTTATGGTGTTTTTAGCCTACCACAAATACGTATTTGGGATAAAAGGCTTAGTTGTTCTTGTTGTAGTACTATTGACAGTTAGCTATTTATTGGGAATTTGATTAAGACCCAATTGTGAAGGTGCATGAGCAGATAGACAGGTTAAAAAGATTGAAACCCAATTTTGACCCGAAAGAGAAAAATCCTAATTGAGTTTTTGGTTCATTCTTATTAAGCGCATGTCCAATAACCTCTTAGCCCATATGTAACCGGTTTTATTGATCTCACCACTTGGCAACAGTTCCCATTTCCACTGGATACGAGACACATATCCAACAAATTCCTCCTAGGCCCTTATACCTGATCGAGTCCAAGCTTCATCCTGGCTCTTATCAGGTGGAGCCTAGACAGTCCCTTCCTATAGTTAAAAAAAAAAAAAAAAAAAAAAAAAAAAAAAAAATCTGGTTCTAGTCTTTAGCCTATTTATTTATTTATATATTCAATCCTAGGTTGCACGGACATATATACCAGCAAGGAGCAATACTACAGGACACACTACCACCATATGAAATTTTTTGATAAAAATACATATAAAACAATAATGATATAACAAGAAGTGTCGCATTCGACAGGTTGAGATAAGAATTGGTAGGTTTAAGAACCAACCCTTGGCTCTAGGGATGATAATTGACGCATTAACGGACCAAATTTTAGCCCATACTATACATAATTTTGAATTAGAAAAATAAAATTTTCATTTTTAATTCAAAATTTTGTATAGGGCGGGCCAGAAAGCGTCCATTACCATCCCTACTTGGTTTGTCCTATTCAAAATTTTAAATTAAAATAAATTTATTTTATTTCAATTTAAAATTTTGAATAGAACAGGCTAAGGATTGGTCCCTGGTCCTTAGAGCCACACATTCTCATTCCTGCAGATAGGTGTCCAACCTAGAAAGGGCTCCATTGCGGAAGTGTTTGTGCTCCCTAGATTCATTCACTTCTCCACTTGACTTTGCACTAGTCTCATAAGACATTTGCTTGGTGGCAATGGGGACCGATAACCCGACTTGCTTTTGAGCTAAATTTATAGTCAGGATCCTTGAACTTGTATCTGATAGCTTATTGTGTATACATATATCTTGAATAGATTTGGACACTTGTATCTAGATACGAACTCTTGAGAAGCTGAATACCTATAATGCAATAAATTTCTTAGACAGTTTAGTTCGCTAATTTAAATCTAAATAACCTTCGTTCTTCCGAAACTAGTTCTCTTTTTTAAGAATATTCTTCCTAAAAGTAGTTTGTACACAAATACCAAATAATACTTACTCATGTATAGATATATGTAGTATTTCTATCAAAACATAAAAATAAAAGTAAACGGTATTTGAGCAAAAAAATTCTTGTCAAATTCTATGTGATACCCCATGCAGAGAAACTTTATATTCTCCCAAATATGAACCTGATACACTAGCGAGTTTAGATCCTAGATTTCTTAATATGTTGGATTCAAATGTCTTCAAGAAATTATATCAGATACGCATGTGTTGGTTCTGGATCTCGTAGATTTGACCCGTATCTAGCCTATTAGATCAATTTTTGGCCCGCATTATACAAGATTTTGAATTAAAAATGAAGACTTCATTTTTCTAATTCAAAATTTTATACAGATTGGGTTAAAAATTGGCCCGTGGACGCATCTCTCTAGTTACCGGCAGTCCACTGCTATCTAAGTCTTAGGAGGCACATGTTTCTACAGTTAAAGAATCGTTACAAATCTCATCTCATTCAAAAATCCAGTGTTGTTGGAACATCAAATTAGTAACTCAGAGATCATTTTTCCTTCTAGTCAATCGGAATGAGAATTGACGGTTCCAAGGGTTAATTTTTGTTAATATCATATTCAAAATTTTGAATTAAAAATGATTTTTTTTTTTTGATTCAAGATTTTGAATACGACTGACTAGGAATTCTTCGGGATCTACCCATTCTCATCCCTAAATGCCGGCGACAACCGGCGGAGACGTCAAGAAACAGCATGACCATTCAAGTTCCCAACTCCCCCCATCATCTTACCTATATTTGCACATACCACCCACAAGAGTCTCCCATCTTCAAGCAACAAATCCAAAACTTGCAAAACCAAGAACAACGAGAAGGGGCAAAGAGCAAAAAAGGGCTGACCTTGGAAGAGAGCACCCATGCGGCTGCCACCTCCAGTGCCGGTACCCGCCGTCCGGCCTCCCATGCACCCGGCACGTGAGCTGCGGCTGTATGTACGGGCACTCCTCCTCCTCGTACAGCGGCCTCCCCTCCTCCTCATAAACCCACCTCCCTTCGTAAATATTGCACTCCTCCCCCTTCTCTAAGACACACTTTTTCATTTCAGCCCCTCAACAATTTCCCATTTTGCAAAAAAAAAAAAACCAAAAATAAAAACAAAATTGTGCTGCGTTGGTCTTAGATTCGATTTTCAACCAATTCATCAGGCTATGTTCATGATTATAAAAAAATATATATATAAAAAAAACAGAGAGTTGCATACCTATCTGTACGGATGCAGGCGGCGGCTGGCGGGGGAAGATGCTTGCGAGGTCCTCCCAGTAGAGAATGGCCACAAAGATGATGAAGGTGAGGAGAATTAGGTAAGAGGAGAAGGGGGCCTTTCTTTGGGTTGAAGAAGGGGTCTTCATTTCATTTGAGAAGAGGGGAGAGAGAGAGAGAGAGAGAGAAGAGAGAGGAGAGAGAAAGTAAAGATTGTGGGGTTAGTTTATAGAGAGAGAGAGAGGCACACTTTTTGGTGATGATTTGTTTACAATTTTTGAGGGGAACAGGTAATGCTGATAGTGATGGGATGCTGTATTGGAGATGGTGTGGGTTTGGGATTTCTTGGGATTGTTTTCGGAGAGTTACTACATGCGCCCCCATGTTTTTTTAAAGTGAGCCCAGAAGTTAGAAAAAAAAAGACGTTTTTACGAATACGTTTAAAAAATTAGAATTTAGTTATCCAAATTTTCATATTTATAATTTAGTTTCCTAAATTCTCTAAATTACCTCATCTTAATTTACTAGTCATATTTTTTTCCATTGTACCTCTGAGTTACTTTACTTTACTCCTTTCTTTCCTCATTATCTTCTCTTCCTTTTCTTATTGAGTTTCTCTCTCCATTCTTCTTCTGTCTCTTTTCTCTCCCAGTTAATCTCTAAAGTGAAGTAATTTAGGAGAACCCAATAAAAAGAGGGAAGAGAGAAAAAGGAGAACAATGGAAAGGGCAACCCGATAAGAAGAGGAAAAGAGGAGAGAGAGAGAAGAGAGAACTAAAGTGTAGTAACTCAGGAGTATAACGGGAAATTTGAATAAAAAATATAGCTAGGGACCAAAGTGAGGTAACTTACAGGATTTGGGAGACTAAATTATAAATATGAAGATTTGGAGGAATAAATTCTAATTTTTAAGATTAAGGGATAAATATGTAAAAGTCCCTAAAAAAATTTTCTTTTCTAATTTTTGAAGCTCATTAAGAAAAACATGAGGCGCCTGATTTTTTTTTTTTCTTAGTAAGCCCCAATTTCTTATCGAGCCCATAAGAATTTAAAATATGGATATTTTTTTCATAGTGATCTTATTTTTTTCTTCTCTTTTTTTAGAATTGTCATCTCTCTTTGCTTCTCTACTAATAGCAGCGGCAATGGCTGCAACAATAGCAGCTAACGACGACGATAGTGTAGCTCACTAAGGAAATGGGTTGAAGATTTTTTTCGTTCAAAAATATTAATGACTTATTTGTAATTATTTGTTTTTTAACTAAGAGGCTCACTACCAAATGGAGTGAATTTAGAAACTCCCCTGTGGGGGAGGTGTGTGGTGAGATTGATGAGTTGGGTGATTAGTGGACTCATTACAATTCAAATGGATTAATTGTCAGTAGGAAAATTCTGAAGGGCACACCACTTGATTTAGTGAGCATCACTTACTAAAAAATTGTAAACAGTTATATATTTGTCATTTCATTTTTAACTATGTTTTTTTGTATTCTGATTGAGAATTAGTTCCGAACAATGTAAAAATCGTTAGAAACACTAATTTCTGAATGGTTGAAAACGACTAATCCAGGATTAAAGTGCCTGCTAAGTCAAGTGGTGTGCTTATTTAGAATTTCCCTCGTAAAAACTATCCGGCTATGAATTTTATTAGGGAAGAGGGGTTGAAAAATCTACAGAAACAGATGGGATTCTTTTTAATAAAATTCATAGAGGAAATATTATAGAATAATTCTTGCAATTAATCCTTAATTACTTACACATTATAGAATATGGTGGGTTGTGTTGGAAGGGGATGTTTAGGGTGCTCTTATTTTGTTTATGAACCTATTGTTGTGAGATGCCTGTTGATTAGTAGTAGTTTCCTCCAGATTCGAGTCTAGCATACTCGGAACGAGAGTTATATATATGTTGATTTTATATGTATACTGATTTTACTATTGACAATAATATAAATTTGGGCTCGAAGATGATTTCATAAGAGTTCTTTCCCCCTAGCCTCACTATACTTTCAATAAGAGAGAAACTATGGGTTTAAAGTACTCACGTTATATTAATTAGACATTAACGAAATAAAATCCATGTAGTTATTGTAGAATCCAAAATAGGTTCACAAAAAAAACTTTAACCTCTCTCACGCACTTACAAAACATCATAAATAACCAACCAGGGACAAACACACTTACAAAACAACATAAATAACTAGGGGCAAACAAGACCCTCGCCGTCACCCCTCTATATCCTCAATTGTTGGTGCCCTTAGGGTGGACGATATCACTGAGCAAGGATAATAATGAATAGATCTATGGATTAATTTTTGGTCCGTTCTCATGTTTAATTCAAAATTTTGAATTAGGATGAGCCAAAATGGCCCGTGGATGTCCTCCCTGACATGCATTGAGGAAAGGAATAGCAAACTCCATAGACATATTTAAATCGTTGCATGAGTAGCATTTAACAAGAAAAGAAATGCAGTGGATTTATCGTTAAATTTTTTTATTTTATTTCTTTCCAACCAAATATTTCAACAAATAACTACTCTAAACAAATATGTAGATGAAATATTCAGGATCAAGTAAGTAATCCATAGACAAGTTGAGCTCCAACACTATGAGATTATACTATATAACGGGCTACATTTGTATTAACACTATTTGTATTAACACTAATGAGGGTTTTATGGAGCCTAACCCAAAGTGAGGCTCAAGCTCCATAAACAGTTGACTTGGTTTGGACTATTAGTGGGTTGAATTCGGTTAAAAGCAAAATAACTGATCGAAACTCATATGAATAAGCAAAATCGAACATAAATAAATAACTGATCGAAACTCATATGAATAAGCAAAATCGAACATAAATAATTATATTAGTTTTTGATTTCAAACTTTGAAACTAGAAACCGAATCAAACCGATCAATTTCTTAATTATATATATCAACAACAAATGTATGTATGCAAGCACGGATAAAATAAATTTAATACCAATTTGAAAAAAATACTACTTGCTAAAACATTTTAAACAAATTTGGACATAAAGAAAAAATGGCCCAAATTCTAAGTTGGGAAATTGAGTTTTAAATAAGGAAAAAAAAAAATGGAATATAACTATGCTTTCATTGAGATTTGAACTCAAGACCTCCCGCTTACTAAACGGGTGCTCTAACCAACTGAGCTATGAAAGCAATTCGTGACAATTGTGGATCCACATCTAACTCTCGTTTCCTACAAGGCCCAACCCTTAGCTTGTTATATTAAAAAAATTTAAATTAGAAAAATAAAAAATTTATTTTTAATTCAAATTTTTAAAATAACAGGACAAATGCTAGTATTTAAATTCGACCATTTTCATCCCTATGTTGATCGCCCACACATTCAATATTTATCTCGTCTGACATGTTTCGTACACGTAGTTCCTTTGCATAAACAACTCCCTTTACGTTTCAACTAAAAGGTGACGGGTTCATTATGTACTCTTTAAGTTCAGAGGCCATTTTAACATTTCCCTGTTATTACGTCCAAGTGCAATCATGATTAACACGCAACGTAGGGACAATGAGCTTTATCTTTAACAGCATCATCCCTCTTTAATTTATGAAAGGCTACGAGTTAAGTGTTGCAAAAAATTGGCAGGGTTGGACCCGAACTTGAACCCATATTGTTCCAATCGTAAGCCAAGTTAGCGGCTTTCCAATCTATTTGCATCTTCAGATTTGTTGCCTCAAACAGTTTTTGGAGGCCAGACAGAGACAGGTCTCAGTGATAGAAGGTGATAGAAGGTGACAGGTAGAATTATTGAAGAAAAATTCAACGTTAAGTAGTTGAATATTTCTTTGATTACAAGAAAAGATTGAGTAGCATCCATCATTATACTCTATGAGTTGGAAAGCGCAAACTTTAGACAGCTCCAAGGGTTTTTGGTGGAGACGGTGCTTAAAAATTCATAGATTTGGTGAGATTTCAGTATCAATATAGCATTGCTTTAGATATCATCATGAGCTTCTTCCTTAGTTTCCACTCAACAAGGTAGTTTTCTTGTACAGTAGGGCGGAGTACAAATCCAAAAAAACCGATCCGACTTACAAAACCATCCCAAACCGAAGCGGATCGGGTTGTTCGGTTTTTGGGCCGGGTCGGTTGAAAAACCGAATTATAAAATGAATTTTGGTGATCAGACATCAAAATCGAAACCAATCGAAAAAAACCAAAGTACCCTGAAACTCAATTACCCAAATTACCTAAACGAAACCCGCTTTGCTGTAAATTGACTGTTGTTATAAATGGATTGCTTCTTTAAATAGATTTAATTTATTTTTCCTTAGCTAAGCTTTTGTCAGACCGAACCGAAATTTCGGTTTTGATTTTCACTCGAAGTCGGTCGATTTCAGTTTTCACATAATCACATTGACCAAAAATTTATCCTAAGTTACTTGCCCATTTTGGATTCTAAGATATTTCTATTCCAAATTAACTTTAACTAAAAGTTGTATAAACTTACATTTTGATACCAAAATACTACAATTTTTTTTTTCTTTTTTCTTTTCTTTAAGTTTTCATTAGTTTTGATATAGGCAAAAATAAAATTTTAAATTTCAACAATTAGTTGTCCTTATCATAATAACATTTTACTTAAAATATATGTTTAGTAAAAAAAAAACAACCACTAAAACCAAACCGAGCGAGTAAATAAAGTCTAGTCTTCATACATACATTGTGATATTGATTGATGAAACCATATTAACCAGTGTAGTCAAAGATTTGATTACTGAATTTTCTGCCCGAACCAGAATACAAACATCAAAGTGCACTGAAAAAGCAACTAATAAATTACTTCTCAAATAAAAATAAAAATAAAAATAAATGAATACACCTCATTCATGCTCTCAACATTCACATCGCTGAACCTTTAACCATTTATTCCTGTAGACGGTATGGGGCTAAAAAAAAAAAAAAAAAAAAACCACTATTTCATGCAATTACCAAGAATAACTGCTACAATAGGAAAACAAAAAAAAAAAAAAAAAAAAAAAAATCAGCAGATAATACAAAACGGAACAAATTATACAACTTAATCTTTACCGAAACTAATTTGTATAAAAAAAAGGTATATTATGCCCCCAAAAACTGGCGTTTTCGTCAAGTTTGATGAAGGTATCCCTATAATTCATCTATCTTTTTCGAGTATGGTTAAGACTTTGATGAAGTTCTTATCTGACTATTGATCTCTTGAAAAAATGATTTCGCGGCTTCGTAGGTGGACCAGCAAATAGCAGCAGCAGGTGCATGGAAAAGCATCCTAGGCCTCCACCCTCGCATGAGCCCAACATAGCCGTCGCGTTTTATTATAGCTTGTATAACCTCCCTTATGGAGCTACTGGAGAATCTGGCACAACCGCAAACACCCTGTGGTGCAATTGAAAATGATATAATTAGCAAGATATAAGTTTTAGATATCTCCGAAAAAAGAAAAGGAGATAACATTTAGAAATGGAATATTTGAGGCTAAGATATTGAAGTGTGTATACTCTCAAGAAAAGCCAAAGAATATCAAAGCTGCGATTGTTATGATTGAGAGTATCAAAACTGTGCATGCTTATTGCGAGAGTTCCTGATTGAAGCTTTTCAATATTAGTTTGGTTTCGATTTCTAGCAAATTGTCCCTAGATATTTGAGGGAACGGCAAGTAACACTAGAAACATTGCTCTCCGCCAATGTTTAAAATAACGATAACGATAACGTAACGTTTTGCCTTTGTTAGATTATGTCGCATATAGCGTAACGCATAACGTAGCTTACGCAATTTACTATTTATTTAATAAAAATAAATATATAACTATATAAAATAATTTTTATAAATTGGAAAATAAATTAAAAAAATTCTAAAAAGAATATATAATTATTTTGTAATACATAATCTATTCTAAATTTTTATTAAATTTTACAATAATTTTCACATTTATCTTCATAAATAATATTAAGTCCGCAACTGTAATTCCAGTCATCACCTAAACAAAAAAACAAGATTACAATTCTTTATTTCCATTTCGGTTATTATCATTATTGTAATTTATATTTTCAAATGTTAAATTTATCTTATTTGTAATTATTGATTTCAATTCAGTTAAAAATTCAATAGAATCATCAAATATAATATTTCAGCAACCGTCTAGGAACTACAGCAAGCGAATAAGGAAACAATTGCTAATTAGTAAATTAGTAATTCCATAAGCAATCAAACAAGCCAAATCAAGTAACAAAATTGCAGTAATTCGCTAATAATCAAAATAATAAGCAACAAAAATATAGATATTACTAAAAAAAAATAATAGTAAATAACGAAACGTAATTTAGCGTAACGTTACGTAATAAAACGTAAAATAACATAAAAAACGTACTATTACGGTGCACTGAGTTATTTTTAGTTGTTATGTAGCACTGGAGTTCCGTTATGTTACGTAACGCAATATAACGGGTTTCATAACGTGTTATTTTCAACATTACTCTCCGCTCTTGGTTTACTAAAAGGGGTGAGAGGAAAACAAGGAGAAATGGCAATATATTTCGTTGTCATTTGGAAGTGGATAGAATAAAACTAGACATATTATTTTCTCTCCCATGTTTACTCATCTATTTCCAGTATAGGTGAAAAGCCTAAAGCAAATGACAACAATGTGAATATATAGAGGCGTCAAATTCATTCTATAAGGTTACCCACAACATAGTCTAGGATTATATAATAAATAACATGAAGAAACGTGGACATGAGTTTGGCTTTGGTTTCTGCAGGATTGCGGACCATATTTACTGGGTGCCAGACAACAGTCTTCCAACCCTTCCAATATTACAAGAAATGCTACCCTTATTTCATCCTCTCTTTACTACTCACAAGAGTACAACTCAATGTCTTCCCCAAACACCTATTTTGGAAACCTCTTAGTTGTGTAGTTGCTTTATTTCAAATCGGACACGCTGCTATAGGTTTTGAGCTAGACTGTCAGCCCAACTAAATAAAACGCTATTGTAGTGGATAAGGGTTCAGCTAGGTTTGCACGCTCTTGCATTCTCTCGGTTTGGGGTGGACACTACTTCTTTCTAATTTTTACTCTTCACAGCTAGTAAGTATTGGATCCACTGATTCATTAGCTATATACACCAAATAGTTAAACTATTTGTTATTGCCTTGCATTGCATTTTGCAATCAAGTCCAAAATGTCCACTACTACAAGACATCTGCTTCTGCCGTTTGTATGAATTTCAAAACCAATTCTAATATCCAACCCCTAACACTTGGTAGGTACCCTAAACCCAAAGCCAAACTCAATGGGAATCTCATCGATATCCCTGTTGACCATTAAAAGTGACCAAGGATATCACCTCCATTTATCATTACCCTTCTATTAGAGGTACATTTCAACTTTGAAGCATTTGGGGGTTAAACAGGGAATGTCGCCTTGGTTGAGCCAACCAAACGCATCCAATCCATTTGATTACTCATTCTCCAGCTAAATACTTAAAAGTTAAAACACTAATTTGCACATGTCACCTCCAATTTGTTGCTTCTTACTATTCTTATTGACCAGGTCATTAATCCATAGGTGTGCTTCTATTTTGTTGCTCCTCAAAATTTCTTATTCTTTTTTCATCCATCTTGACTTCATATTTTATTCTCAAAGCCAACCATCTCTTTGTGCTCCACTAGTTTTGTGCTTATTGTCTTATCTTTTAACTGCCTATAGCAAGCCAGAACAAAACAGTAGTGCTACATTAGGCAGCTGATAACCAGCATACAATTTTTTCAGATCTATACGAAATGAATTCTAAACTAACTTAACAACGGAAAACCCTCAATAGAACTGAATGGAAGGAAAGCATTCATATATTCGACCACGAAATTTTGGGATGAAGGCTTTGCTATAGTTGTTAATACTGTTGTTCATCCATCGCATTGCTCTGCTACTCTTTATCTTGTTCGTCAATTATAACTGGTTCTTTACGACAATAAAAAGTTACCAAGAAAGCCTTTTATTCCAATTCTTTCAACTTCCAAGTCGGCTATTTTCTCCACTATGCTGTTCTAAAGCTCCCTTACAACAATGAACACAAAAAAGTATATTACTAATAGAGAAAAATTAATACCAGCCATTTTTGCAAACCTTTGGACCACCACGATCATCATCACCGCCTTTTCACCCGCAACCACCCATCAGATGGTGTAAGTGGGATAGCTTAGGATCTTGGATGCAAGTCATTTTCTTTTATGAATCACGGTAAAAGCCTAAAACCTTCTTATCCTCATCTCAACCATCCTGCCATTTTACTGTCCAAGAGGTTGCCCAATGGGGAAGGAAACATCTTCGCAATTGTTATGTAATAAAGCAGTATGTGAACTTTTGGGTAAGAAGTCCATATATTATTATATTAATGAAAAGTATGAGATGGGTTGTCAAACCGATCTAATTCTATCACTTTTTATCTCTAATCTCATAGCAATTCCCACCACCTTAATCAACTTCTTCCTCCATTAATCTTCATCCCCCCATATTAAAACATCTCCACCAAAACCCATTGAAACCCATGTTCGCCACTCCGTTTTCAGTAGCTCGATCCGATCTGATCCACCAAATCCAGCACCCAATCCACCAAATCCAGCCTCCTCCTTCATCGCACAACCAGCCCCGATAATCCATCGTTGACTTTGAGCAGTCCAAGATCCCAACTTCAACACTATCGAACAACCTCAACTTCAATGAGATCAAAGACCTCGATTCCACACTCCTGAACTCCAAACTTCACCTTCTCTACCCATCTTCAATCAGAACGACCCCGACTCCAACCTGCCTCGATCCATCTTCGACCCGTCTCCAACACCTCAATCTTGTCCCAAACACCCGACACCATCTTCTTCCAAATGACTGCACCGCCACCCCTTCTTCCCAACTATGCTGCTGAAACTATATTAAAAATATTGTCGCGATCTCCTAGTTGTGGCAGTTAAAAACAAGATAAGAAGAAAAAAAACTTTGCCTTATTTTTCCTTTATTTATGCTTTATGTGCCTGACAGCACAAGGAGGGGATTTTTTCTTGGGGGGTCTATGGAGGAGTTTGATGGAAGCAGTACTTTGTGCTTAGAAAGTTGTGTTCCATGTCAGTTGACCAACCCAAAGATGGTAGTTACAAAGACTATTTCTCGTAAGGTTACAACAACAACTAAGCCTTTTATCCCAAATATTTGGGATAGGCTACATAAACCAAATAAAGAATAACGCCGGATCAATCACTTTGATATTCCTTCTCCATTCATTTCTATCAAGTAATATCTCCTTATTTAAACCTCTAGGCCCCATATCTTTGCGTATCACCTCCATTCATATTTTTTTCGGTTTTTCCTTCGTTCTTTTAACTTGTCCTATATTGACAAACTCCCATATTCGAACTGGTGCACTTGTAGACCTACATTGCATATGACCAAACCGTCGTAAGCGATTTTATCGCAGCTTCTCATTGATGGGAACTATACCTACCTTAGCACAAATATATTCATTTCTCATTTTATCTTTCCCAGTGTTGCTGCACATCCAACGGAGCATGCACATCTCTGCTACACTTATCTTCTGTGAATGACGTTTCTTTATAGCCCAACATTCCGTGCCATATAATAAAACTGGCCTAATAGCAGTCCTATAAAATTTTCCTTTCAATCTTAACGGAATGTTACGGTCGCATAAAACTCTCGTTGCCCTCCTCTATTTCAACCAGCCAGCTTGTATCCTATGATTAACATCATTATCGATCTCTCTATCATTCTGAATAATAGAACCCAAATATCTAAATTAACTGTTCATTTGTATCTCTTGCCTATCCAGTTTTACTGCATTATAGTCGTTTACTAAATTTCTCGTAAGGTTACTGATAAAAAATTGAATGAGAATAACTATTTACAAAGGAGAATGATTAATAAAATTAATTTAACTTACAGTGAAAAAAAAGTCATTTGTATAAATATCCTCCTAATTCTAAGACGGAGAGTGGGAGCAAGCAAATGCTGCTCTCTTTGATTAGTTGTTGAACATTATAGAACCGAAGACATAAGATTTGATGATATATAAATCAATAGTGGAAGAAATGAAGAATTATCTTTAAGAGCTATGTTAAAAAAAAATTAATAGACCTTTTGACGTCATTCAAGCAATGTTCCTCAGTAATAAGGGCAATGTCTCAAGATTATGCAAATTTGAACAAGATATATAAGGAGCAACAGGTGTTATTCTCTATCTCAAAAGATGTGAAGATGTACAAGATTTTGGCCGACGAGACCTTTTTAGTGGAAGCACTTGAAATTTTGGCCAAGGCTATTTTGGTGATAGCTGAGGAGTTTTTAGTCAAGGAGGCCAATTGGCAGAATGAGATTTTGGTCGAGGAAATGGAGCAAAGAATTGGCATTATACGAAGATGACGCAGGACGGAGGTGAGATTAAGGTTAGGATTTTGAAAATTATGGTTTTTTTGGATGAATTAGAAAAAATAGATAAATTGAGGAAGAACTTACAGGGTTTGGGAATCCACCTAGGCGAATCCACGCCCACTCTCCACTCTCCACGAGAAAAGATTTGCTCAAGCGAAATCCATGCCAGAAATTTTTCAAGAAATTTTCAAATATTATTCATCTTTTTTTTAATACTTCATACAAAATCTATATATATAGGAAACTCTAACAAACCAAATCCTAATAGAATCCAAAATTCTAATAAAATCATAATTCTAATAAAATCAGAATCCAATCAAATATTCTAAAATCCTAACAAGATCCAAATCTAATCAAATATATTCCTAAATCAAATTTGATCTCCATCAATTCTCTCCGGTTTCAAAGCATTCATCCCCAATGAATGAGGAGATAAGAAATGATAAACACGTCCCGGTTGAACTGATTGACATTCACGAGGTATCCCAATTGGGCCATGGTAGTGGTCGAAAAACCGTATCTAATATATCACATCTGAACCAAGGCGGTGGAGGTAGAACTGGCTTTTTTCGTAAATCAGTTTCAGATGATCGTAAATTTCACAAATTATTCTGGCCATGAACAGTAGAAGCAAACCTCTTCGAAATTTTATATGAATCTGTATATTGAGTCTGTAATTTCTTCATAATTCTTTTAATGAATCTCTCAAGAGGAACTGAAGTTTTTACCTCATCATCAATAATAACTTTTTTTTGTCTGACATCTCGCTTTGGATTGGAAGTTTTTGTACTTCCTGTATATCTGTAACTGATATGTAAATACTATTAGTAAATACGAATTGTCTACGAAGTCTCTTGCAAAATTTTAGCATTAGGTCTTCTAAAGAAACTGTCGATTTTATAGGCATGTGATATAAGAGAGTAGGATGTATTTCTGTTGGCTTCTGCTCATAAATATGATCATATGCATTTTTATGTGGCTGAAACTTCTCAGTTGATTCCACTAAGAAATCGTCAGAAATCTAAACTTTTGAGTTTTCAACTTTTATGAATAGAAAGGAAGTTCTATCTGACATTAATAGTGGCTGATCATGAACTTCTGTATCCAGTATAGACTGCAATTCACAATCAAAAATATAAATATTTGCTTCAATGTTGTTGGCAATACTATCATTGTTAACCATTTGACTTCTTTCATCCCTATATTTAAGTGTTTTGTTGAAGCTGTCAAGTATTCGACTACACTTTTCAAGTTCATCAATCATATATTGAAGTTTTTCATCAGTGGTCATTATTTTAGGCTCAGACAATTGAAACCGATGAGATGATAAAATTGGAATGTGGTGTTGAGTATACCGATGACGAAATAGACGTTGCAAGATATCCCAATTCAAGTATAATTTATACTCTCTACTCCAAATATAAGCTTCTCCATCTAACTTTTGTCGGGCATAACGACATTTTTGTGCTGATATTAGATCAAAATATCTAAAGAAATTTTCGAGATGATTATCCCAATCTTCATAATTTTGCCGATCATCAAAACCGAAAAAAATGGGTATAGTAGTATACATATCATGCTCAACTCGTGACATTTTAGCATTTGTATTGATATAATGGCCGTAGAATATGAATTCCATCAACTCAAAATTTTAGCCCAAAAATTTAGGAAATACCCAAGGAACATGGAGGCTCGAAAACGGTTTGAATTGGAGTTGAAACAGGCTCCGAATCAAAAGAAAACCCTTAACGGGTTTGTTTCTCTTAACGGGTCTGAACTGCTGTCGAGTCGGATCCACTGCTATACTTAACCCAATAAATATAAATAGGTTGGTTATGGTTGCGGATCGGGTCTAACTGAATTAAATCCAACCTTTTCCTTTTTTTTTTTGATGTGGGTTTAATTAAATGAGTCCAATTCAAATCCGAATCAAACCCAATAACTCAAAACAAACCCAATAACTGAAACCAAATCCAAATTCTTTTCTTTCTTCTCTTTTTTCTTCTCTTTCTTTTTTTTATCTGAATTTTTCTCTCTTTTTTCTCTCTTTTCTTTTTTTCTCTTTTTTTTCTCTCTTTTCTCTTCTTTTTTTTTTCAAACCTGAACTGTTCTTTTTTTTTTTCAAATCTGAACTCTCTTTCTTTTTTTTTCAGATCAGTTTTTTTCTCTAAGATCTCATCTCTTCTTTTTTTCAAACATAAAAATAAAAACTGAAATAAAATAAAAAGAGGATAGAGACGTGGAAGAAGAAGATGGTAATGAAGAATAAAATCTAGGCTCTGATACCAAATTTGACGCAGGACGAAGGCGAAATTAGGGTTAGGATTTTGAAAATTATAGTTTTTTTGGATGAATTAGGAAAAATAGATAAATTGGGGGAAGAGCTTACGGGGTTTGGAAATCCACCCAGGCAAATCCACGCCCACTCTCCACGAATCCACGAGGAAAGATTTGCTCAAGCGAAATCCATGTCAGAAATTTCTCAAGAAATTTTCAAATAGTATTCATCTCTTTTTTTTTAATACTTCATACAAAATCCATATATATAGGAAACTCTAATAAACCAAATTCTAATAGAATCCAAAATCCTAATAAAATCAGAATTCTAATAAAATCATAATCAAATCAAATATTCTAAAATTCTAACAAGATCCAAATCTAATCAAATCTATTCCTAAATCAAATTTGATCTCCATCAGAGGATCTACTACAAGTATACAACTCTTGAGAGGTTGAACACACAAAATATAAGAGCCATAAATTGTATAAGAAGACCTCTCAAGTCGGTCAATCTACTCATGTGGCCTATACGCATCAAAGGGGCAAGCTCACTCAGGTTCCAAAAGTGTATTATGACAATTGAAGAGTTTGAAAAATACAACATGCTCTAGAAGTTTCATTCTACTCATGTCACACCACCCTCTTGTATATCAGATCCAATTTAATTTATCCATTATACCCCAGTTGGGTTAAATTCCCACCAAGACAGCATAAGAGGTTCAACCCAATTTATTACGAGCAGAATTTAAATAGTCTGTTGTGACCACATCTCATCAAATCAATAAAAAAATATTATAGGTTAGAATATAAGGATTCAATCTATCCTATCCACTATGGTCCTACTCATACTGACACCACATCCAACCACCACAGCATGAGGTCATTTCATTCATCACCTGACAATCACCTGACATTGTTCAATCCCAGGAACTCCCATCAACCATCCCACACTCTCTCACAGATGCCCCTACTTTCCCTTCTATTTTTGTTTTCTTCCTCATACTTCTGAATTAAACCCTAATCCTAAATTTTGTTTATATACTTCTTTAATGGTTGTCACACCATATTAATGCGTCTTGGGCAATATCAGGCCGAACTATACTAAGATGGGTAGAGGGGGAAATTTTCACTACCGGTATTGTCGTGCCCAGACCCAAAAAACAACTCATGTTTTTTTATAGTAAAGGTCAAATTTGGAGTAAGCACATGTACAGCAACGAGATCACCTGATTTTCAAATGTCAGTGCTAAAATTATGATGACAGTGTAGGATAGGAAGTACATAGACTAAAAAACTATTATAAAATAAGAGACCAACATACATCAAGTGCCCTATATGAACTGCAAGTTTATTGAGCCAAAGACACCAAGGTTTTCAAGAGTTTCATATGGGAAGAAGAAAAAAAGCTCGATGGGATCCTAATCAGGACAGACCAAAGAAGAAACAACAACAACAACTAAGCCTTTTATTCTAAGAATTTGGGGTAGGCTACATAAATCGAAAGAGGAGTACGCCAGATCAATCACATGGATTATCTTTCTCTATTCACTAAGTTTTCTGAGTACTCATTACTCGCTCTCGGATTGAGTGCATAGTAAAAATACACTTTAGAACACTAGCAGGAACTAAAACACAAAAGCATCATCTTCACTCCACAAAATCAATGCACTTCAGCCCTTCCAAGCTCCATTATTCTAACAGCAAAGTGACTGCATATAGTCCCCTATAGTAAAGTCTAATTTATGTTCTTTATTCCCCACCCAAGGTCTTCAAAAGTAATTCCCCTTTATAAACACCAAATCACAAAATCAAACATGTTGCAAACTAATTATCAATGCATGACTCTATAACCTATTAAATAAATACACCATCCTCAACAATATTATAAACAAATCAATAATTAATAATGCGAATAGCGAAATAATAGTATAATACAAATATCCAACTGATAGTCTCATAGAGGACTTTAATCTGATCATTGAACGAATTGATTGAGCAAATATTATTTGACCACATCTACTGGCTGAGTATCTGCCTAACGCCCTCACCCTTGCCAAAATCAGTCCTGCAGAACATGCATAATAACTACAGAACATACCAAAGTCTGAAAACCTCTGTTCTGCCGCTCCTGGCAGCTCATCCATCACCTTAAAAGACCACTAAAAACATTCATCGCAACCTATTTATACGCAAACTATGCAAACTCTCTTAGTTTCATCATGTCTGCTTCTCAACAAAAACAAGAAAGAAGGGAAAACTGCTCTCCCAACCCCTGAGATGCTACTCTTTTTTTTACCTTCAAATTGTAAACCACAACATAATCCAGTTACTGACTTTGGTTTCATATTTTACGTGCAAATTTCTCTCATGCAAAACCAAATGGAAGTAGTTTTCAGCCACTCAAATCTAGCGTAGTGCAAAAAGATAAACCTGCAAACCTCCAATAAATCCTCCCATACATGAGTTCACTTTTCTATAAAATCAACGGAAAATCTCTTACCAACGTTTGGGATCAAATATTCAACATATTGATCAAAGAAACATAACTTCCGCTACCCTAGTATCTTGAGCACATTCATAGTAGTGCTTATATATGTAAATATATTTTAAAAGTACATATGCACAAATTCGAAAACAAGTAGACAGCTATTAACAAGTCATCAACTTTCTCCAACATTTTTTATCAATCCATTACGAATATCCACTAATTAGTTACTTCCATTTAAATCACCAAAGCTATTGAAAGCCAAAGCAATACTTAAATTGATACCCCCCCTACTCTTTTCGCTCGATTCCTCATCCAAACTGTATCTACAGAAAAGTAGCACAAAAAAGATCCAATCTTTTCTATAAATTCTTAGTCTAACAGCAATTACCTGGCACTGCAACTGAGTCTTGACCACATCCAGCGGCGTGGTGACTGCTGCCGCCAACGCCCCTGCTCCAGCTCCTGCAGTCGCGTGCACCACCAATCTCCGCTCATCCGTAATATCCTCCGACCAAATCTCCATCAATCCCCTCTTTGCCGCCTCATAAGTCGCGAAATGCACGGCCGTGAACGGCGCGTTCATCACCACCGTCGTCTTGTAACTCCGATACAACGCCCCCAACCCTTCCTCCTTCAATACTCTCCTCACGCAATCCCCCACCCCCTTGTACGGACTATTGGGCAGCTGCAGCCGCTGCTTGACGGTGTCCATGGGCGTGAAGACGGCGTCGCTGCTGACGGTGGCGAGCACGCCGGAGAGGGCGTGGACGAGGGGGGTGAGTCTAGGGTTAGGGTTTTGCTCGGAGAGTAACTCCTTGGAGATCTCGTAGAAAGAGAAGTAGACGGCGTGGGCAGGGGCGGCGCCGAGGGCCATGGCGGAGACGCCGCGGTAGAGGGAGAGAGGGGAGCGGTGGGAGCGGAGGGCCTGGCGGAGGGTGAGCGGCGGGCTGCAGGGGCGGGAGTGGGCCTGGATTAGGGTTTTGAGGGTGTCGACGGGGAACATGGCGGTGTGCTCGACGACGCCGGCAAGGGAGCCAGCGGCCATGAACTGGTAGAAGTGGAGGCCGTCGTGGGGGGGAGAGGGGGAGAGGGAGAGGTCCAGGAGGTCCGGCGGATGGAACTTCGGGGAGGCGTCGGCCATGGCAGCGGCGGGGGAGGAATTAGGGTTAGGGTTTTGGGTGATTTGGTGGTTGATTGTTGAAGGGGAGAAGATGGATTTGGGGGGGGAAAACTGTCTCCTTCGATTGAAGAGGAAGAAGCAAGAATTTCGTGACAACGGGTCGGATTTTGATGTTCATCCAAGCGACTCCGAATATGATTAGCGCTTACGTGTGGGGCCCTCCCTGATGTCGGTATGTACCTATCAGTGTATTTTTCTAATATGATTAGCGCTAATTTCGGAGTCGCTTGGATGAACATCAAAATCGAAGTCGTAACGGTATATCGGGTTTGGGTCTAGTTTTATGGGAACTTCTTACAGGGCACAACTTTTTTTTTTTCTAGTGAGCCCAGGTTTCTAGTGAGCCCAATTTCAATTCAGGAAAGGGGAGAATTTCTCAGTGAGCACATCCAAAATGCCCTTCAGCTATATTTTTATCTCACTCCTCTCCTCACTTCCATCTTCACCGCCCTCTAAACCCAAAAGCCACCCTCTCCTCTCTTCTCCTTTCAAACCCGCCGTCGCTGTCCCACCATCCGCCGCTATCCCACACCCTCCGGTGCCACATCCCCCAACCCTCCGCCCCCACCCTTCGCCGCCTTAGCCCTAGCCCAACACCCCTACCCTCCGCTGCCACACCCCCCCACCCTCCGACCCCACCCTCCGCTCCGCTGTCACGCCCCCCAACCCTCCGTTGTCTCATTTCCTCTCTCTTGATCTCAGATTTCTCGGCTCCACTGTAAGTCTCCTTTAATTTAATTTTAATTTTGTTTTATTTAGTTTATTCTTATTTGCTCTGTGACTGCCCTGAAAACTGAGAACTTCTTTTTTGGTCTGATAATATTTTAGAATCGGGAAATTCTAAACGAGTACATTTTTTTGTTAATTTTGATTTTTAATATTTAGATTATAATTATGAAGAAAATATAATATTGTAATTGTAGTTGTAAAATATGCGAAACTTTAGTTATTTTTCTAATTATAGATGTTAATATTAAAATTTATTAATTAATTTAGAAGTTTAATGGTATTGTCTTAATGGTTGATTAAGTAATAAAGAACGGTTTCAGTGTCTTTAAATTTTAATATTACACTATCTTGTAGCTAAAAAATAAATAGATAAAATATGATATTTGTAGCAAATTATACTTTGTTACTACTTACACATAGAAAATTTACTGTTTTGATAAAGAGCATCTATGAATGAAATATCTTTGTATTGCATAGATGGATCCGGCAAAATCTTCTCGCGTTCGACCAACTGCCTCGTTAAGGAGGAAAAACCAACAGAAGAGAAAGCAGAGGAACCAAGATAAGATCAATCCACTCCTAATGCACCTGATACGACAATTATGACTCGAACCAGAAGCAGACGTCAACCCCCACGGAAGACAAGGAGGCAGTGATTAGAATATATGAGTTGTGTATTGATATGGATGATGTAAGGAACTTCAAGTGGCTGGTGTAATTATTTTTTGCAAACATTTTGATGAATTTGTAGAATATATGGTTTTTGTTTGTAATGAACTCTATTGGTCGCTTTTTGTTCGTTTAATATAAACACTACGTTTGTATTTGATCTTATTTCTTTAATTTGTATAAAATCTTGTTTGTTTTATACGTAAGGGCCTTGTTTATAATCTTTAATATTTCATTGTATCATTAATTGTTTCATTGTTTCATTGTATCGGTGTATCCATGTATCATTGTATCATTATATCGGTGTATCATGAGTATCATTATATTTGTGTATCAGGAGTATCTTTGTATTTGTGTATCTCGAGTATCATTGTATCGGTGTATTATTGTATGTCAGTGTATCATTGTATCGCAATAAACGATGTATCAGTGTATCAATGTGTTGGTGTATCAGTGTATCAGTGAATTATTGTATTTTTTGCTTTATGCACTATATTTTGTGAAAGATTGTATAATTAGTTGTTAATATAAGTCCTTAAAGTGACGTTAAATTGGGTAAACTAATGATTTATCAATTTATTACATAAATTGAATATCAGACCAGTTCATACCCCTGTTCGGACTGTCAGTCCGAACAGGAGAGATCCGTTCGGACTGACAGTCCGAACGGATCTGGGCTGTTCGGACTGACAGTCCGAACAGTCCAGACTTGTTTGGACTGACAGTCCGAACAAGTCTGGACTGTTTGGACTTTCAGTCCGAACAGAGCAGATCTATTCTGACTGTCAGTCCGAACGGGGCAAGAAGGCTGGAGGAAGCGGGATAGGCGGTTGAGGGAAGAAGGGTAATATGGGAAATTTTTTTAAAGGGCAAACTTGAAATATATGGTAAATTTTAACTGGGCTCACCAGGAAAAAACTTGTGCCCCTTTAGAAGTTCCCGAACTTCTAAGGTGGCACAAGTTTTTTCCCGGTGAGCCCAGTTAAAACTTCCAATATATAACAACCATGTCCTCTAAAAAAATTCCCATCTTACCCTTCTTCATTCTCCCGCTTCCTCAATCCCTCTCGCGCGCAACAGTTTTTTTTTTAAGGCTAAAACCCATTTCAATTTTCAATCTCTTCATATCATTTTGTTAATTAGGAAGTTTAAAGGTGATTATTTTCTTTGTTTTGTGTATTTTCATTCGAAATCTAAACAAAAAAGAAATTTTTGAGTTGTGTCGAACGAGACGTCAATGGAGAATACAACGATGTCGTTGGTGTCATTCGACGATCAAAACACTCTTCAGGTTTGATTCCATCTTCTTTGTATAAAATTATTCTAAATATAACATTGGATTTTGATATCTATTGAGTAGAATGAAATTAGGGTTTTAGGATTCAGTTTTCTGGTCGATACGGTGCGAGAACCCGGGAGTTGACGTCGCGGTGCGGACTGACAGTCCGCCCAAAATAACTCGGTCCGGTCTTTCAGTCCGGAAAAATTCAATTTGTCCAGACTGTCAGTCCGGACAAAAAGAATTTGCCTGAACTAAAAGTCTGGACAAATTCTTTTTGAACGGACTTTCAGTCCGGACAAAGTAGTTTTCAAGATAGTTTTTTTCCCGCAAGAGTGTTATCAATTATTAATTATTAATATTGTTAAATTATTGGAACACAAGGTAATGTTTTGACGTAGAGTATGCGAGTCGATAATGAATTAGTTGTCGATTATGGTTTGGACTTCACAACAAATCAGGTATGATATTATGTTGAAAACCTGTTCATATTGAAATTAGAATATTTCCACTAAAAAACGTACCCTATCTATTATGACTATAGATTTTTACAAATCGAGACGAACTTTGCCAGTGGGTGCACGATATTGGAAAGAAATCAGGATTTGTCATCATGGTTTCAAAATCTGACACTAGAGGTCAATTTAATAAGGGGAGAATATGGTTTGGATGTGAACAGGGTGGACAATCAAGATTCAAGAAATTAAAGAATGATGAGGGCCACAGGGGCAGTAAAAAATGTGGATGTCCCTTTCGATTAAAGGGTCAACAGATATCAATTGGGGCCCCCGAATATAACCTAACAGTTTTATCCGGTGTGCATAATCATCCTACAGCAGATTATTTCGAAGGCCACTCGTATGCGGGATCTGAAAGCGAGACAAATGTTGTCATCGAAATGTCGAAGTGTCACGTAAAGCCGAAAGATATACTGACAACATTGAAGCAAAAGGATCCAAAGAATGTTTCGATAATGAAAACAATATATAATACACGACACAAGTTCAGAGTCAATGAACAAGGCGGTCGAACGCAGATGCAACAGTTGTTACTAAAAATTTCTGAATTAAAGTATATCGAATGGCATCGAAGCAATGATCAAACAGAATCAGTAACGGATCTTTTCTGGGCTCATCCTGTTGGCGTCGATCTTCTCCGAGCATTTCCAGGTGTTATTATCATGGATTGTACCTATAAAACGAACAGGTACAAATATCCTTTACTAGAGATGATTGGAATAACTTCAACGAATATGTCATTTTGCATTGCTTTTGCCTTCCTTAAAAAAGAAAGGGAAACTAATTATTCCTGGGCACTTGACAAGTTGCGTGGACTATTTCTTAACGATGTATATCCAAGTGTCATTGTTACAGATAGAGATCTATCACTTGTTAATGCAGTTAAGCTGATATTCCCAGCTAGCCGGCATCTTCTTTGTAGATGGCATGTAAATAAGAATGTCTTGACTAACTGCAAGAAATTGCTAGAAAAACAGAGTGAGTGGGAGAAATTTTTTTTAATGTGGAAGCTGATAATACTATCTGATATTCTAGACGAGTACAATGCAAATCTAAGCAATCTAACAAACGAATTCCAAGTAAAACCTGAAGCAGTTGACTATATTCTTAAAACATGGTTAAATCCACACAAGGAGAAGTTTGTGCCTTATTGGACAAATATGTGTCAACATCGGGACAACGTGAGTAGCAACCGAGCAGAAAGTGTCCACGCAAAATTGAAGAGACAATTGCGAACTAGTCAAGGCGATTTTGAAAAGTGTTGGAGTAATATACATACATTACTTGAACTTCAACATACAGAGATTAAGGTATCTTTTCAAAAAAGTTTGACTATCGTGAAACGATATTTTATGCTGGCAGAATTTAAGGAATTACGGGGCACAGTATCAATCTATGCATTGAATTTGATCTTAACCGAAGTAAAGAGACTGAGTTTGTGGGCGTTAACCCTGCTGAATGTGGTTGCATCATTCGACAAACTCACTACTTGCCATGTGCTCATGAGATTGCAATATACTGAAGAGACAACCGACCAATTCCCTTGGATTGCATTGACCAACATTGGCGGAAGCTTGATATGGCCGCGAGTAAAGCATTGGGTCTTCAAGGTGTCGGGTATCAGAAAGATATGGAGGTTTTTATTCATAACTTTATTCAGTGTGATAATGAAGAACAGACTTGGAGATTGAGGAAATTAAGGGAAATATCTAATCCAGTTAGTTCTTCATTAGTGGATCCTGTACCCAAGGTGATCAGACATATAGTTGGACGCAAAAGGAAACTTGATATTTCGACACGAAGGGATCCGTGTGCATTTGAGCTAATAGCCTTCGGCTCTGATAGTGCTTCCCCAAAAATGAAGGCAATGATTCTCCGCAACGCCCGTAAACCATATAAGTTAATTCCAAGAAGACCGCATATGACCAAGGTTCGTTATTATATAAAATATTTTTTTTATATATTTCACGTTAAATTATTTTAATTTTAAGTTTTTGTTCCATACAGTACTCAAAAATTGTTGCCAAGAAGGCGCCCCCTGTTTTGCCTACAGACCATGCAGAACAACTCCATCCAGCTCACTCTTGCAGAACCGCTTCAATTCTTAGCAGACACGGATCCTGCTCCTAGTATGATCGGACTGTCCGTACCAGAACAGGAGTTAAAACCTGTACCCAGGCCCAATTTGAAGTATGAAAACTCATTGCCTGGTTTTATGTTGCCATATATACTTGATGTTGGTGATGTCAAGGCCGACGGAAATTGTGGTTTTAGGGTTATCGCACACAGCCTTGGTATGGGGGAAGATCAGTGGATGCAAATCAGAAGAGATTTGTTGGTTGAACTTGACACTAATTACGTCTCCTACATTCCATTGTTTGAGAGTATTGATCGGATTGTTCAGCTCCGAAAAGCACTGAATTATTTTCGGGAGTTTCCAAAGACCGACTATTGGATGACGATGCCGGACATGGGACATATTGTTGCTTCACGTTACAATATAGTGGTTTTCTTTATATCCAACGCGCAATGCCTTACTTTTTTGCCACTCTGATCTCCCCCTCCTACCGCAAATATCCAACGCAAAGAAGTTACCATCGCATTCGTTGCGGAGTGTCACTTTGTACCTGTAAGCACAATTTATCGACTTAAATATTACTTTGATTTAACTCAACATATGCTTATATATGTTTATATCATCTTTACTATTAGGTATCATTAAAAGAACTTTATCCCATAAAAATTGCATTGAATTGGCACCGACATCGTGATCCCATTGCACAAGGATGGGAGGTACCGTACTTATACCGGATTGAACAGTTCAAGGGGATTGTACCATCTTCGGTTGCTACACAAGATGTTATTGAGTTGTAATGTAATGTTTCTCTTCGCAGACGAGTTCCATTTGGTGTAATTTTGTTGTATATAAGTTGTGACCAATATTTTGTATATCTCTTGTATCATCGGTTCTGTCGATCTTATCCGGAACTATATCAGTTTGGTCAAAACACTATCAGCATGAGATGTATCGGTGTATCAGTGTGTTAGTGAATTATTGTATCTTTTTTGCTCCATTCACTATATTTTGTGAAAGATTGTATAATTAGTTGTATTTATAAGTCATTAAAGTAACGTTACATTGGGTAAACTAATGATTTATCAATTTATTACATAAATAGAATGGGTGAGGCAGCGGCAGGGTATCAGACCAGGTCATGCCCCTGTCCAGACTGTCAGTCCGAACAGGGGGGCACCGTTCGGACTGACAGTCCGAACAACCTTGCTCCGTTCAGACTGTCAGTCCTGTTCGAACAAGACTGACAGTCCGAACGGAGCAAGCTTGTTCGGACTGTCAGTCCGAACGGCGCCCCCCCTGTTCGGACTGACAGTCCGGACAGGGGCATGACCTGGTCTGATACCCCGCCGCTGCCTCACCCATTCTATTTATGTAATAAATTGATAAATCATTAGTTTACCCAATGTAACGTCACTTTAATGACTTATATTAACAACTAATTATATATTACTATCGAAATATAGGGAAGGAAGCAAAAAACATACAATTATACACCGACATAATGATACACCAACCCATTGATACACTGATACATCGTTTATTGCGATACAATGATACATCGACACACAATGATACTCCAGATACAAAAATACAATGATACTGCTGATAAACAAATACAATGATACTCATGATACACCGATATAATGATATCATGATACATGGATACACCTAAACAATGAAATAACGATACAATTACTGATACAATGAAATAGTGAAGATTATAAACAATGTTCCCTATGTACAAAACAAACAAGATTTTAAACAATTTAAAGAAATAAGATCAAATACAAACGTAGTGTTTATATTAAACGAACAAAAACCGACCAATAGGATTCATTACAAACAAAAACAATAAATTCTACAAATTCATCAAAATGATCACTGTCTCCTTGTCTTCCTCGGGGGTTGACGTCTGCTTCTGGTCCGAGTCATAATTGCCGTATCGGGTGCATTAGGAGTGGATTGATCTTGTCTTGGTTCCTCTGCTTGCTCTTCTGGTGGTTCTTTTGGCTGAGTGCAACTAGTTAGCATGGTTTTGATCTTCGCAAGTGCAGTAAATAACAACCCAGATGGCTTCTTGAATGTCTTATCCCCTTGCGCAAGTAATGGATCGATTATTGCTCCATGCATGTATATCTCTTCAATATTAATGAAGGGAAAAAATAAACATCAGATAAACTGGGTACTATATGGGACATAAAATAAAGAACATATATGGTTATTACCTCATCAACGTCATTTGGCTGGGTTGATTGACTTCCTTCCTCTGCTTGGGGTTCATCTGGTGCTATTCCAAGAAAGCATTGTGAAAGTTTAGAGAACCAAGAGATATAATCTGACGTGCAATCAGATGAGTAGTCAGCAATAGACCCACGGTGCTCCAGATACAATACGTAATCATGCCAATTTCTCCACATCTCCTCAATGTGAGTGTACTTTACCACATAGCTATTGAATGTTATACCCCGTGCTTCACGTAATGCTGAGAATGGTGGAGGTGGAACGTACTGTTGACGACCAAACTGCCTTAGTACACGCACCGGATGGTACGGCTCAATCACGATGAAAATCTTCAACGTACCCATAAAAAATGTAATTTCTCTGAACGGATATTTCTCTCTATAATTTCGATATGGATCCCAATCAATCTGCATGTACGTTGGATACAAAGAAGTACATTAGTTACCAATATATAACTTGCAAACTAAATAAGTATATAAAGAAGGGGAAATGTTACTTGGTTGCCTGTGAGTTTATCTAGATTTGACCGAATAGACTGCACATGTAATTGGGAGATATTGTGATCCCGTTTGCTCAACCAACGACAAGCAAGTGGTTCACCGTCAGCAAAAGATAGGTTCGAAACCGGCATAAAACTTGGGAAATGAGAGAAAATCCAAGCCTGTAGTAGTGTCAGATACCCGGCAATCTGAGCAACGTTAGCTCGGGAAGTAAGCCCAAACTGCCTATATAACCATGCAAGAGCACCAGCACCCCATGCGAACGTATGAATATCTTCGAGTTCATGCAGCAATGGTAAGTAATCAATGGAAACTCTCGTACAGCTCTTGTCCGTGAAAAGCGTGCAACAAAAAAGATACAGTAAATAAACCCTTGCAGCACACCAAATCCTATGTTCGGTGTCAGTATCCACAACTCCGCAAAATTTTTCTCTTAACCAATCTAGTCGAACTGATGCACCGCCTTTCGTATTAAGCTGATTCCACGCTTCAGAATAACTGACGCCCAAGGAATGAGTAATTGTATCAGCAGCTTCACGTGAAACTGCTGATACTTGTTGGCAGACGGGTTTTCCAACTATAGGCAAGTCAAGCAAGCAGGAAATATCATCCAACGTGATTGTCATCTCACTAAATTGCATATGAAATGTGTTTGTTTTAGGATGTCATCTCTCGACAAATGCGCTAACCTCAACAACACTAATGTACTGGTAGGAGCATTTGACCAATGGATATAATGAAGACCCACGTACTAATTCCATGAATCGGGTGTTTGGGTCAGGTGTCAACAATGACCATGCACTTATTTTTCTCCAGTGACTAATACATTGAAGTGGATCTCGTTCCTGTATATATACTATAGTCTTAACATATGTACACACACAATAGACTGGTTTATGATTTATATAGGGAAATAATTACCTCATATTTTAAAACGAAGAAAGCAACATGCGTCTTGAAACTCTTCAGTACTGATAAATCAACTGGACCTCGGTAATTTGACTCATGAAGATCATTTTGAGAGCCTCCTGCATCAGTATTCTCTTCTTCTAGTCTTGCACTATCATACCTTATCAAATTAGGAGTTTCTATATTTAATTCAGTATTTACGGCCACTTCGATCTCTCTCTCGTATCGGGCGTTGGATTTGTGGTCGAGATGCTACTTTCTTCCTCCTTAACGAGGCAGTTGGTCGAACGCGAGAAGATTCTGTCGGATCCATCTATGCAATACAAAGATATTTCATACATAGATGTTTTTTTATCAAAATAGTAAATTTTCTATGTGTAAGTAAGTAGTAACAAAGTATAATTTGCTACAAATATCATATTTTATCTATTTATTTTTTAACTACAAGATAGTGTAATATTAAAATTTAAAGATACTGAAACCGTCCTTTATAACTTAATCAACTATTAGGACAATACCATGAAACTTCTAAATTAACTAATAAATTTTAATATTAACATCTATAATTAGAAAAATAACTAAATTTTCGCATATTTTACAACTACAATTACAATATTATATTTTCTTCATAATTATAATCTAAATATTAAAAATCAAAATTAACAAATAAATGTATTCGTTTAGAATTTTCCGATTCTTAAATATTATCAGACCAAACAAAAAATTCTCAGTTTTCAGGGCAGTCACAGACCAAACAAGAATAAACTAAATAAAACAAAATTAAAATTAAATTAAAGGAGACTTACAGTGGAGCCAAGAAATCTGAGATTAAGAGAAAATGAGACTTACAGTGGAGACTTTCAGTGGGGGGTGTGGCTTAGGAGAGAAAATGAGGCAGCGGAGGCTTCGGTGCCGGGTTTGGAAGGAGGCTTCGGCGGCGGGGTGTGGCTCGGTGGCGGAGGCTTCGACGGCGGCGGCTGCGGGTTTGGAGGAGATGGCTGCGGCGGAGCTCTGGAAGAAAAGGGTTTTGAGGCGGTGTGGAAAGGAAGTGAGGAGAGAAGAGTGAGATGAGGAAATGCGGGGAAGTGGGGGGGGGGCGGAAGAGAGAAGTGGAAGAAGAAGGAGGTGGCTGCGGCGGAGCTCTCGAAGAAAAATTTTTGAGGCGGTGTGGAGATGAATGAAGAGAGAAGAAGGAGATGAAATATACCTGAAGGGTATTTTGGGAATAAAATTGTGCTCACTAAGAAATTCTACCATTTACAGAAATGAAACTGGGCTCACTAGGAAAAAACTTGTGGCCCTTTAGAAGTTCCCAGTTTTATAGAGTAATGTAGACCCGAAATTAGTGACGACCCGTTGTCCACTTGTCTCTTAGTAAAAGGGAAACTTAAATGCGCACCATATTTGACTAGCGAGCACCACATAATATATAGAAAAGTGATTTACAGCATAGGGGAAAATGGTGCTCACCACTAAAATACCGTGCGCATTTAGAACTTCTCAAAAAAAAAATGAGGTGACTCGTTTGTCCACTTGTCCTTTTCGTAGTTTTCCCACCCCAAGTTTGGATCCGGAGTAAATTTTCCACCGCCATATGATGACGGGAACTTCCAAAGGGGCACAAGTTTTTTCCTAGTGAGCCCAGTTAAAATTAACCATAAATATCAACTTTGCCCTAAAAAAAAATTCCCATCTTGCCCTTCTCCTGCTTCCTCCAGTCCTCTCGCGCGGTTTTTTTTTTTTTAGGTTGTTCGGACTGACAATCCGAACAGGATTACGCCGTTTGGACTGACAGTCCGAACAGATCTGGTCTGTTCGGACTGTAAGTCCGAACAGTTCAGACTACAAGGAGGATTTGTTCGGACTGTCAGTTCGAACAGTCCAGTTCTGTTCGGACTGTCAGTCCGAACGGCGCCCCCCGTTCGGACTGACAGTCCGGATAAGGGCTTGACCCCATCTGATATCTCCGCCGCTGCCTCACTCACTCTATTAATGTAATAAAATGATATATAATTAGTTTACCTTTTTTAACGTGACTTTTAGGGCTTATATTAATAACTAATTATATATTATTATCGAAATATAGGGAAGGAAGAAAATATACAATGATACACTGACACACTGATACACCGACACAATGATACACTGAAACAATAATTCACCAATACAATGATACACAATGATACACTGATACTCCAGATACACAAATACAATGATACTCCTGATACACCGATATAATGATACAATGATACATTGATACACCGATACAATGAAACAATAATACAATAACTAATACAATAAAATAGTGAAGATTATAAACAAGGTCCCCAACGTATAAAACAAATAAGATCTTATACAAATTAAAGAAATAAGATCAAATACAAACGTAGTGTATATATTAATCGAACAAAAAGCGACCAGTAGGATTCATTACAAACAAAAACCATATATTCTACAAATTCTTCAAAATATTTGCAAAAATAATTATAACTGCCACTTCAAGTTCCTAACATCATCCATATCAATACACAACTAATATAATCTAATCACTGTCTCCTTGTCTTTCTCACGGGTTGACGTCTGCTTCTGGTTCGAAACATAATTGCCGTATCGGGTACATTAGGAGTGGATTGATCTTGTCTTTGTTCCTCTACTTGCTCTTCTGGTGTGTAGATACCAAAAAAAAAAAAGAGGAAAAAAAGGGAAAATTGCTAAGCAGGCACACCCACTTGCTAAGTGGGTACACCCGCGGGATTTTCTCCCGCGGGTTGCAACTCGCGGGAGTTCTCCCGCGGTTGCAACCCGCGGGAGGACTCCCGCGGGTTGCCACCCGCGGGAGCGATCCCGCAGGTGCCAACCCGCGGGTTGTTTTCCGTATTTTTTGTTTCCGTTGTTTATTTCGATAATATTTCGCGATCCGATTTTTCAGAAATAATTGAAGTCTGATTTCGAGGTTCTTCAGTCTATAAAACACAGAAATTTAACCGGAGGAAGGGACTTTTGAATTGGGAGATTTTGGGACGATTACGGGCGAGCTCGTGAGATCAAAGAAAAGAGCAGAGCCATTTTCTCCCAGTCGGACGGTCAACGGAGGTATTAACGAGACTCCATCGCCACCCGAACCCACACATAAAAAAAGGGAATAAATTAATATTCCCGTTCTTGTAATTCCGAGGAATTTTTGTAATCTCAATTTCCTTGTAATTAATCAATTTTGCAATGGAATCAAAGATTCAATTTTTGGGCAAACAAGAACTGGCGACCACAGTGGGAGCCCCTCTGTTTACCACAGAGAATCTGGTGGCGCAGTCCGACCGGGTGCCGATTGGCTCAATGGTTGAGACGCTGGTCATAGAAGTTGACCAGCAAAAATATGAAGAATTTCTTTCTTCCTCTGATTCGGAGCCTAGGCGTCATCGCCGGGTGACGATGAAAAAAGGTGAAGCGTCATCGCCCACCGGAAAGGCATCATCGCCTATGAAAATTTACGAGGCGTCATCGCCCGTTGAAACTGACAAGACGTCACCGTCTGTCAAGAACACGGCATTTTCGCCCGTTCTAAAGTCAAACCAAAAGTCAAATCAAACTCTAACCCGCTCCCAAAAGAGAAATCTGAGACGTAAAACTCAACGAGCACGCCTCAATTATACAGGAAAAGTTGCAGAAAATTCCGCGACAGAAAACTTCGGAACGGAAAAAAATTCTCGGAAGCAACCCCACGGGTGGCAACCCGCGGTTGCCAACCGCGGGTTCCATCCCGCGGTTGCCAACCGCGGATGCCAACCCGCGGTTGCCAACCGCGGGTTCCATCCTGCGGTTGCCAGCCGCGGGTTTGCCAACCGCGGGTGGCAACCCGCGGTTGCCAACCGCAGGTTCCATCCCGCGGTTGCCAACCGCGGGTGGCAACCTGCGGTTGCCAACAGTGGGTACAAACCCAAAGTTCCAACCGCGGGTTGAGTCCTGCAGATGTAATCGACGGGTTACGTTCAATGGACACACCCCTCATGTCTCTTTGAGCACACTAATGGTGAGCACGCAACATACACTAAGAATTTTAATCTCTCTATCAGATGCGTGCGCGGCCTACGCAACTACTCAGGACAGTGTGCAATCCAAAAGCATCCGCAGAAGGGTTAGAGAACAATCTGATATGGGAAAAGAGTTCAGCCCTGAAATATTGCAGACTCTTCAGTATTATGAAACAAATTTGCGACGAAAGAGGCGTCAAGTTGCAAATAAAAATGAGGAAGTATCTCAAGATTTGAGAGAGTATATCAATTGGAAGAAGAACTCCTCACAAAATATTTCTCACTGCCAATGCGAACAGCTGATAACAACTGTTCTATCAAACTGCCAGTACAACTCAAAACGATCAGTTTTTGAGCGGATCACCGAACCTAAAAGAATGCGAATGGTGAAAAGGGGGTGCTCGGAAACTAATCTGCCTGCTGCCTCATCGCATATGGTTAATAAAGGCAAAAGGCGGTCGGAAACAATTCTTCGGATAAGGAAATCACTCCAAGATCAAAAGGGGTTCCTATCGAACCAGAGGGCGTGCTTCTAGAAAAAGTCTCTGGAAGGCTTGAGAGACAAGAAAGACGTCTCGAACAGCAAGAGGAGACCATAGAAGAAATGAAACAATTTTTAATTGAGTTGTTAGCTCAAAATAGAAAGAGCCAATTCTCGCCGTCCATTTCTGATCGGCAGAAAGGAAAACGACCCATCCAAATAAACGAAGACAGTGAGGACGAGGATGAAGAAGTGCCTCCTCATTCAAGAGAAGAAGAGGAAGTGATGGTTATCATTAACCCTCACGTGGAAAAAATAGAGAAGATGGAGAATCAACTCATCGAAAGAAACTGCAAGAGGTGGGGGTAATCCGTCGTTATCCCATAGAATGGGAGACCGTGCCTTACCCTGCAAAATACAAACCATTGAACCTTCAGTCATTCGACGGTAAAAGTTCACCGCAACAGCACATCTTCTACTTCCTGTCACAGACAGGACACCTCATAGGGAATGATCCGACTATGACTAAGATATTTGCGAGCACTTTACGGGGGTCCGCATTTACCTGGTTCATGCAGCTACCCCAGGGAACATTTAAATCATGGGCTGATGTAGAACGTGAGTTCCTAGCCCGATTCTTTGAAGATGATACAGAAGTCTCCATATTATCTTTGCTAGCAGGCGAAACGGTCAAAGTTTATATCGGGCGGTTCCGAGAACTTTCTGTTCGATGCCCACATGGCATGACGCAGGATACTCTAGTGGAAACCTGCAGACACAACATGTTGACCGACAACCTAGACAAGATGGGCTCGGTCGAACCCAGATCATGGAAAGATCTGCTTAAGCAGGGTGAACAGGCCGAAGATATATTTCGACGCCTCGAAAAGCAACAGTCCGCAATCGGAGACAATACAAATGAATCTCCATTCCACTTTTCCTATTCCAAAGGGAAAGACATAATGACAATGGCGGTAGAAAGCAACACAGCAAAGTCACCTAGGCTTCAAGCAAGGCCCAGGCTTCAAAAGCAATATTCGTTCAAGGATGAACATACTGCTACTATGTTCAATCTGCTCAGCAAACGTAAAATGCTTAACTTGCCGGAGAGCAAGAGGCCTGAAGAGGTTGGGAAGGCTAACGATCCAATTTACTGCCTATACCATCGGATTGTAGGTCACCCCACAAAAAATTGTTTTATCTTAAAAGATAAAATTCAAGCGTTGATTGACGTTGGAGCAGTTCAGCTCAAAGCTGAACAAAAAAGGTATTAGAGCTAACTCCAACACGTTTAATTTGTGTGGTCTAAAGGTACCACTTGGGCTCACAACAATTCCCAAGACGAGCTTATGGCGGTTAATTTAAACCCCATAACCTGCAAAAAAAAATCAATAAAAAAAAAGAAAAAAAAACAAAATATATATATATATCAAAAAATTCCAAAAAAAATGAATTACCCAACGCCGACAAGGCTACGGGAAGAGAATAAATTTCTCGCCAACCCCACCATACTGGGGGTAATAAGTATGAATTACCCAACGCCGACAAGGCTACGGGAATAGAATAAATTTCTCGCCAACCCCACCATACTGGGGGTAATAAGTATGAACCGCCCAACGCCGCTAAGGCTACGGGAAGAGAATAGATTTCTCGCCAACCCCATCATACTGGGGGTAAAAGTATGAATTGCCCAATGCCGACAAGGCTACGGGAAGAGAATAAATTTCTCGTCAACCCCACCATACTGGGGGTAATAAGTATGAACCGCCCAACGCCGCTAAGGCTACGAGAAGAGAACAGATTTCTCGCCAACCCCATTATACTAGGGGTAAAAGTATGAATTACCCAATGCCGACAAGGCTACGGGAAGAGAATAGATTTCTCGCCAATCCATTCATACTGGGGGTAAAAATATGAATTACCCAATGCCGACAAGCCTACGGGAAGAGAATAAATTTCTCGCCAACCCTACCATACTGGGAGTAATAAGTATGAATTACCCAACGCCGGTAAGGCTACGGGAAGAGAATAAATTTCTCGCCAACCCACCATACTGGGGGTAATAAGTATGAATTACCCAACGCCGACAAGGGTACGGGAAGAGAATAAATTTCTCGCCAACCCCACCATACTGGGGGTAAAAAGTATGAATTACCCAACACCGATAAGGTTACGGGAAGAGAATAAATTTCTCGCCAACCCCATCATGCTAGGGGTAAAAAGTATGAATTACCCAACGCCGACAAGGCTACGGGAAGAGAATAAATTTCTCGCAAACCCCACCATACTGGGGGTAATAAGTATGAATTACCCAACGCCGATAAGGCAACGGGAAGAGAATAAATTTCTCGCCAACCTCACCATGCTGGGGATAAAAAGCATGAACCACCCAATGCCGTCGAGACAACGGGAAGAGAACCAGTTTCTCGCCAACCCCTTCATACTGGGGGTAAAAGTATGAAATGCCCAATGCCGCTAAGGCAAGGTAAAGAGGAGAAGTTTGGTATTTAAACCTAAATGAAACCCTCGACAACTCACCATGCTGAGGATAATAGCATGGCTAGCCCAACTCAAACGGTAGTTGGTGTTCGTCGCAAAAGTTCCTTCGCTTCCTTCCATTGAATACATCTTAGATTACAATAGAAGTGAACAAGAGATAAAAAGAACAAACGAGAGGATTTTATATTTCAATCTCTCTCTTTTACAATATCGTCGGATCTGTGGCGATGGGATCTGTCAAGCAGCTCCTTTTGACGATCGGTACGTTAAAATCTTCTCTCTTGAAGATATCGGCCAATTATAGACTATCTTCTCTGGTTTTGATTTGTTCAAGGCTCTCTCGCGTAACTCGAACTTCTCAAGAACTCCAGAAAAAAGATGGTGATTTTCTCTGATCTTTACGAACTCAAGACTCTGTGCGTAACTTGAATTCTCCAAGATTTCAGAAAAATATCTCAATTGCCGAAAAAGATGATCCCTAGGGCTTCACCAGGAAGGTATTTATAGCCCCAGGTTAATGCAAGAGTTTCTATCTAAATAGAACTCGTCATTATCAGGGATTCCAATCAAATATCTTAGTTTTGATGGAATTCTGATTAGACTTGATTCGGGTATTTGGATAAGCCCAGAATCATAATCTTAATCAATTTGAGATTCTGGTTATCTGCTTACGCGGAGTTTTAATCGCATCATAACGCGGCGCTAAATAACCAAGTTATCTTCGTGTTTTACTCAAACGCAAGGCTAAATACTAGCCAGACTGCGGAATCAACGCGGAGCTATTTAAACATCTCCGCGTTTTATTCAAACGCAGGGTTAATATTACGCATTCTGTTGTGAAAAATTCTTTTAACTTAGAAATTTTCACTGCCAATAGAACCCCCTCCAAAGTTTTCAAAATGGCTTAGACTTCAGTAGATTTTGAAATACTTTGGATAATTAAACTGAAACGTAGAGTTAGAATACCAAGTCTATCTCGCGTTATGCTCACTTACGCGGAGCTAATCAGCTTCACTTCGTCTTCAGTGAAATGAGTAATTATGTCATTAATTACCCTGAATTTCTACGCCGAATACCAAGCGACGGAAATTCTGTTTAAATAGAGCTTCCGGCTCATCTTCTTCTTCATCCGGAGATTTTAGAAGAGCTCTCAACTCCTGCAATTGAGTGAGCGATGTCAATGAGCGATCTTCAATTGATCTCCCTTTAACTCTTCATAGATTTTTCATCATTAAGATGTCACTCCAGAAGAGTTTGGCTTCGTGTACAGTGGCCGGCGTTAATGTCAGCGACCATGGAAGTAAACGCGACGGCGAACCAGTCTATGCAGCGTCTTCCGAAGGTAAAAACCTTAACTCTTGGGCTTCTAAGAACTATCTTGAGATGTTTTGACTTGATTTAATCCAGCCAACTGTTTATTTTACCGGCGAGATCGCCGTTCTCCGCGAAGTTATCGCGTTATCCCTAGTGCTTGAAACGCGGGGCTTATCTGACTAGTGGTCTCGATGAATCTGCAAGGCTTTCTTTGATTAGCAGTCGCGATGAATCTGCGAGGCTATCTTTGATTAGCAGTCGCGATGAATTGCGAGGCTATCTTTGATTAGCAGTCGCGATGAATTGCGAGGCTATCTTTGATTAGCAGTCGCGATGAATTGCGAGGCTATCTTTGATTAGCAGTCGCGATGAATTGCGAAAGAGAAGGAAAGAGCAGAAAGAAATCTTATCCCTCCTTTACGCGAAGTTATCGCATCATCCTCTGCGTTTAAAACACGAGGCTATTTCTTCAACTGTGCGCGGAGTTAGCTTAGCTCTGCATTTTCACTCTTTTGGAAACTCTGTTCCTTTTGCAGTAAGTCCAATCCTTTCTGAAGAGGAATGTATGCGGATCCATCGATCTTCATCAGCAAAAGTAACTCTAAGGAAGCCAGAAGCATATGCTTTACAACATAGTTGCAGGTTTCAAGCTCTGACTTCGAGAGATAAACTCCTGAAGGGGCTGTAAATAGGGAGCTGCAGCACTTGCAGTTCAGAATTGTGCTTCAATGCAGCACTTCCCTTTCCTCTCGTGCTTCATTTCGGATGACAGATCATAGTTGATATTTGCAGAGGAGATCTTTTGCATGTGAACCAGGGAACTGAGCTTCAACACCCCGTAGAGAAATCTGGAGTTCTTTTTCATGTGAACCAGGGAACTGAGCTTCAATACCCCGTAGAGAAATCTTACTGTTTGGTTATTGATGAGTTGATCATGTAAAAGCTCTTAGGAGAGCTATAACTCCCTCTTTGTAATCTCTTGCTTCATGAATAAAGATAAATTATTTTCCTCTCTATCTGTTGGCTTCAATAATTTTGCTTGCTCAACAAATAGATGGTTAATAATTCTGGTAAAATAATCTAAGACTCTTCTGCATAACTTAGATCATTAATACTTGAAGAGATCGGACAGGGATCATCTTCAACTTAGCCAAAAATCCAAGTTTTTCATGAGAACGCGAAGCTAAAATACCAAGTTATCTTCGCGTTTCTCAGAGTTGCGTGGAGTTAATATCTTCACCTTTTTCTTTATCACGCGAGCTAATAGCTCCGCATTTTGGAGAGTAACTGAACAGTTGTTTTCTCCGAAATCCGCGCCGAACTCTAAGAGGCTGTTTCCCTCTTTTAAATAAAATATCTATTCCTTTCCTTCTCACTTTACTTGAGAATTTTTCAGAAACTTAGAGATTCAGGCGATCACAGTTCAGGCGACCCGAGCTTCTTCCGACCGAGTTTCCTCCCGATTTTCAGTTGATTTTCCTCAGCAATGGCACCCAAAACTCGTGCTACTTCTCGCGCGGCTCCATCATCGGCAACTGGCGCAAGCAGTGGTGGCGGCAACCATGGCAGCGACGCGCCAGCCCACATTTCGCCTATCGGGGGTAAGAATCTCTCTATCGAGACTCTTTAGAACATTTCTAGAGTGATTTGGCTTGATCTTAACTGACCAATCAACTCTTTTACCGGCGAGACCGCCGTACTCCTGCTGTAAGGCTTGGAGAAGAAGAAAAGTCTCTGACTTCCTTCTTACGCGAAGTTATCGCGTCATCCTCGCGTTTTGAAACGCGAGGCTATTTTAAGTAGCAGTCGCGCTGAAACGCGAGGCTATTTGATGTAGCAGTCGCGCTGAAATGCGAGGCTATTTTAAGTAGCAGTCGCGCTGAAACGCGAGGCTATTTTATGTAGCAGTCGCGCTGAAACGCGAGGCTATTTTAAATAGCAGTCGCGCTGAAACGCGAGGCTATTTGATGTAGCAGTCGCGCTGAAACGCGAGGCTATTTTAAGTAGCAGTCGCGCTGAAACGCGAGACTATTTTAAGTTCTGCGCGGTCTAATTTTTAGCTTCGCGCGACGCTATTCTTAGTTTCGTGCGTTCTAATTTTTAGCTTCGCACGTCCATACTTAGAGAATTTTTCTGTCTTATAGAAACTTCTCTCACTCTGCTTTCTTTTTGCAGTAGGGTATTCGATGGAATCTCTTCCCCACAAGAATTACTTCTGCTTTGCTGGGGGTTCTGATCTCTCAGGCCAATTTCGCTTCACTACTATCTTGGCTTCATATAAGCCAGACCCGAAGGAGCGCAAGGAGAAGTTGATCAAGTATCACCCCACTACTGCGCGAGAAATCATAACCGATGCAGCCTTCGAAACTTTGAATAGAGAAGCGATGGAGAAATCCGCCTTCCTCTTTGGAGACCAGATGGATCAATCAGATGAGATCCTTTCTGAAGAGGAGTGTGTTTGGTTATATAACTCAGGCGAAATGCTGATGTTTCTGCCTAGAATAGCTCGTAGCTATCCTCTGGTCTATCTTCAGAGGCTGGCGATGCCTCGGGAATTAAAGTGGGGACTGACTCAAGAGCAAGATGGGTCCCAATAGGAAAATTTGGTGCAAAAGGGGTTTATCAAGATGGTCCCCCCAGATGCATTACTAGTTTGCTTCCAGGCCGATTTGGCAAGGAGCTTCCAGTGGGAGAAGTACCATCTCGTGCCCGAACTTTCTTAAGTGAGTTCCTGGCGAAGGATGGTCAGTACCCAGCTAGCGACTTCAGGATGCCTGGCTGGGTTCATTCTTCTAATAATATGTGGTGGGCCCGCCTCGTTCAGCACATGCTGGATTCCCACGAGCCCATTTTAAAGGATATTGACTTGTATAAAGCTATCAGGAATGTCCAATTCGGATTTTCCCAGAGTGCTTATCATTTTTACTGCCTCTTGGAGATGTATAACCCTGAGACTTGTACTCTCTTTACACCAGTGAGTGAGTTAGGGTTCGCTCTCCACGAGATGTTCGAGGTTTCCGGGCTTTTCATGGGTGAAGTCCCTTATGAAGAGTATATCCCCACTACCAATGAGCTGAACATGCTACTGGCGAGGGATGAGCGCATCTATGCCACATACTGGGAGATGATGTGCCATTATCATATTTGCGCTGACTTGACGGGTGCGCATAACCACGGTATTGGTCATAAGAAATGGGCCGAGTATCTCTTCGCCAATTTAAATTCTAAGGATAGCTCGGCCACTATCCATGGTCATTCTCCTGTTCCCATCCCAGAGATTGACCAACGTGTAGCCAGGGGTCATTACCGTCTGTATTATACTACAGACTCTAATGAGAATGGATATGATCCCGGCACTTCATTCAAGAGCTACCATTATCAAGCCCAGTTCCCGATCTCCAACAGAGGTCTTATTGCCGGATTTCTGATGCTGTGGCTGAAGAGATGTGTCGTGCCGTCTTTGCCCAAAGAAGCAATTGCGGTGACCGTGGTATATCCAGCGGTTCTTCTAGTATATGGCCGACCCCTTGGACTTCTTCCCGCCATGGTATGCAATTTGCAGTATGGACTGAGGGTGCTCTGTCGTGATTTCCTTCCCACTATTAAGGTCAAGGGGAAAGGAAATGGCAAGTCGAAAGAGACTGCCCAGCCGAAAACTCCAAACCCTAGGGTGGAGATGCCCTACACCTATTTGATGGCGTGGCTCGTCTTGCACTGTCCTTCTTTAATGAGTGCACCAGAGCGTCGTTCTGGCAAAAAGTGCTTCTTTGTAGAGCTGTATGAACGCTCTTCGTGGAAGCAGAATTATATGTCTCAAATTCGGAAGACTTTTCATAGTTTTCAGAATTATGAGATCTTCCGGTGTTTCCCTGACTTTCCCGGCGGAGGATATGGAATGAGGCTGAAGGATGCCGTGGGAGCAGATAAGTTCACTACTTTATCTGCAGGAGCGTTCTGATGGCTTCTCAATATCTGTCTCGGACACTTGGTGTATCGTCAAGATCTCGGGTGTCGGATCGAGCCATACACTCCGAGTCACTTTGCTCGTCAGTTTGGATACTCCCAACTTTATGTGGGCAATCCAAATAAAGATCTCGCTCACGAGGGGAATTTATACGAAGGTGCTCGTGGCTGGTTCCATTTCGCAGCAGGCGGAACCGAGGCTGAATTTTCCTTGCCCCAGAAGGCGCCAGAATTGGCCATGACCCTCAGCTTCTGCAACTGGTTCAGTATTGCGAATGCTGACGTGCCCGGCTTCTCTCTCAATCGCAGTTATTGCAAAGAGATTGAAGCTCTCTATGTTAGCCGCCAGGGTGCTTCTAGAGTGAGAATAAAAGAAATGGAAGAATTCCTTGGCGCCGCGGCTGAGCCTTCAGACGCCAGTGAATCCGATGACGATGCCGGTGATGATGATGACAATACTAGTGCTGGTGGAGCTCCCCAGCCTGTTGTCAGTCTTCCCTTGAGTCCAGCTCTCAAACGCCGTGGTGCTTTAAAGAAAAGACCCGGTAAGAAGCAAAAGTTGGGGCAGGAGACTTTGATAGCTCCCCAAGAAGTGGCTGTCAAACTTGCTTCAGACTTATTGGCTTCGGCTTTGCCCCCAGCATCGGCAAAGGAGGACGAACCTGCTAAAGCTCCAAATATTGTTGAGATTTCGGCCCCTTTGGCCATAGGGCCTGTGGCAGAACCCGTGGCGCAACTAACGGGTAGCGAGATGGGTACGTTGCTGGAAACGACAATGGCTCCCCCTTCAAGTCCGACAACTGGACTTGTATCGCCTGGTATGGCCCTTAGCATTTTATCTTTTACCCGTTATTATTTTAACGTAACACTGCTTTTCTGGTCTTCCGAAATGCAGGTGATCAACTTCTCTCGCCAATGCATTCGACTATCCAAGTAGAATCTGACGATAGGATGGACCATTCCGGCTCCGTTGGTGGTGTAGGTAGCTCTGCTGGCGAGTTTGCGGCTGATTATTCCACACCGGCTCCTGCCTCTGTTCCCTCTTCGATTCCCTCAATTGATGAACTGGGAAGTGACGAGAGAACTGAGGTCATTATCGCAGCTGCTGCTAAGGAGGCTACACCTTTTCCTAGCATGCCATCTCCAACGCCAGTCTGTTCCACTGAGACATTTTCCACGGTCGTTGGCGTACCTTCTGTTTCTCAGTCAACGATTCTAACGCCTTCTACTATAATGGCTGTTGAGACACCTATAATTCCTCCAGCTTCTAATCTTCCAGTCGGAGATGAGGAGAACTTAAAGTTCTCATTTGAAGCTTCTTCTGCCATCGGAGGAACTTCTGATAGAGATACCCCCTCATCTTCTCATGTTGGTGGCGCTCCCCGTGTGACTTGTATTAGCAGCCCTCCTTCTCAAGTTCCTGATTCTACCAGATCTGCATTGGTTTTACTGGCCCCGCATGTCATGAACCTGGTACAAGGACGGGCTTCTTCTTCGACACCGGCAGCCACTGCTCCCCTGCCCGTGACATCTTCCTTAGCATTACTTGCTTTGTCTGTTGGCACTGTAAATCCTCTTGAAGAACTTTTCAACTTCAGTGTCGCCGATTTTATGCGTTTGCTAAGGAGATGTATTGAGATGGTCCTTGCTGGCCACGATTTCTTCAACTTCGCACGTCCACTGTTATTCCGCTATCTGGAAAACATCGAAGAAATTGGGGACGAGATCGAGCAGCTCCTTACCGGGCCCGTTTTAGAATTTTGGAAGAGCAAATGAACATACTCAACACAGTTTGCCAAGCGGATGTTGAGTCGATTACTGGGATCGAATGGGCTCGTCTTCGGGCGGAGTTGGTTGCTCGTCGAGAGGAATTGAGGCGCCAAGAAGAAGAGTGGTCTCGAGCGTTTGCAGGGTTCCAGGCTAGTCGGGAGTCCATTCTTAGAGGGTTGGATTTGGTGAACTCTGAAATTGAGGGGAGCCAGGCTACGATTCTCAGCTCCCAGGAGGCTATTGCTAATGCTTGGGCGATCTTAGTAGAGAGCGAGCTTCAATTAGGGGAAGCTGTTAAGAAGCGGGAAGCGCTGATCCTTCAACGAGAGCAAGTTGATCAGGAGGAGACAATAAGAAGCCGTACTATGGAAGAGTCTCGCCAGCATCTCATCCAGCAAGTTGGAATGAATGATGATGACCTACTCCGGCAGGCTCAACACTCTATAGAGGCAACTCGTCGTCGAGTGGTTGACGAAGTGATGAGTAAGTTAAACATCTCGGAGATCCATAGTTTTCTTTTATTCTTCATTCCTTTTTTGTAATGAGAACTTATAATAAAAGAAAGAACTTTATTAGTTCTCAGACTTCTGTAACCCCATTCTTTTTTTCAAATGATGAATAAGGATAACTACTTTTTGATTCTTTTATTAGCTGGCTAGGAAGTCTTTTTGCACAACAAATAACTTGCCATCAAAAAAGTAGTTTTCTCTGCAAAGCGTTCCAGGTTGTACTGTTAGAGGTAAGAATTTAACATGACAGGTTTAATGGGATTTTTAGCAAATCCCCAGCTATCAACGGATTTGATTGGCCTTTACCAACTACCGTTTGAGTTGGGCTAGCCATGTTATTCCCCTCAACATGGTGAGTTGTCGAGGAATTAATCTCCTCTCCCCCTTTTGCCTTTACTCAGCATTGGGTAGTTAATCTCATACTCTTACCCCCAATATGATAGGGTTGGCGAGAAATTTATTCTCTTCCCATTCCCTAGTCGGCGTTGGGCAATTCATACTTTTACCTCAGTATGATGGGTTGGCGAGAAACTGGTTCTCTTCCCATTGCCTAGTCGGCATTGGGCAATTCATACTTTTACCCCAGTATGATGAGTTGGCGAGAAACTGGTTTTCTTCCCATTGCCTAGTCGGCGTTGGGCAATTCATACTTTTACCCCAGTATGATGGGTTGGCGAGAAACTGGTTCTCTTCCATTGCCTAGTCGGCGTTGGGCAATTCATACTTTTACCCCAGTATGATGGGTTGGCGAGAAACTGGTTCTCTTCCCATTGCCTAGTTGGCGTTGGGCAATTCATACTTTTACCCCAGTATGATGGGTTGGCGAGAAACTGGTTCTCTTCCCATTGCCTAGTCGGCGTTGGGCAATTCATATCTTTTAGGTCAGAGACGCTTAATTACACATGCCTAAAAGAAAGATTAGGGGCTGTTCAAACTTGAGAACTGAGCACACCAGGTTTGGGTCAGAGGCGCCAAACTGCGCATGCCCAAGAAAAGACTGATGGTGGTTCAAACTTGAGAACCAAACTGGAGGCGGTTCAAGGCTCTCTCGCGTAACTTGAACTGGGCACTCCAAACACACCAGGTTTAGGTCAGAGGCGCCAAACTTCGCATGCCTAAGAAAAAAAAAGAAGCTGGAGGTGATTCAAACTTGAGAACCAGACACACCAGGTTTAGGTCAGAGGCGCCAAACTGCACATGCCTAAGAAAAAAAAGAAGCTGGAGGTGGTTCAAACTTGAGAACCAGACACACCAGGTTTAGGTCAGAGGCGCCAAACTGCGCATGCCTAAGAAAAAAAAAGAATCTGGAGGTGGTTCAAACTTGAGAACCAGACACACCAGGTTTAGGTCAGAGGCGCCAAACTGCGCATGCCTAAGATAAAGGCTGGAGGTGGTTCAAACTTGAGAACCAGACACACCAGGTTTAGGTCAGAGGCGCCAAACTGCGCATGCCTAGGAAAAAGGCTGGAGGTGGTTCAAACTTGAGAACCAAACTCAACAGGTTTAGGTCAGAGGCGCCAAACTGCGCATGCCTAAGAAAAGGGAGACTCGTACCTCCAGGGATATTAAGAATAGTACTTCTTCAGAAATTTGTCATTGATCGGCATCATCATCCTGTCGCCATTTTGATTCATTAAGCGATAGGCTCCACTGGAGTATACTGTCTCCACAACAAACGGTCCTTCCCACTTGGGTTCAAATTTACCCATAGTCTTGTAGGTTAGCACCATTGGCCTTTTAACAGCCAAAACCAAGTCTCCTTGTTTAAAGGTTTTAGGCTTAACGCTCTTATTGAACGTTCGAGATATTCGGGCTTGATACAACTCAATTTGTTGTTGAGCCCTGAGACGTTTTTCATCTAATGCCTCTAGTTCTTGCGATCTTTGCTGATGGCGCTCTTCTGTCATCATCCTTGTGGCTAAAGCCACTCTTAATGATGGTATCTGGATTTCAAGAGGCAAAACAGCCTCACTTCCATAAACCAAAGAGAACGGGATAGTTTTGGTCGGGGTGCGAACGGTGGTGCGATATGCCCACAAACATTCTCCCAACTTTTCATCCCAATCTCGTTTATTGGAAGAGACGAACTTCCGAAGGAGTTTGATGATCGTCTTGTTAAAAGCTTCAGCTAACCCATTAGCCGCGAGGTTATATGGTGTAGAAGCGATATCTTTGATTCTGAATTTATTGCAGAATCAGGAGAATCCCTGACTGATGAATTGCGGACCATTATCATGAATAATCCGTCGGGGAACGCCGAAGCGGTAAATGATATGATGCTTGACGAACTTGATCACATCTGTCGTTTTCACCTCTTTCATGGGCACGGCTTCGGCCCATTTTGAAAAATAATCGGTTATTACAAGAATAAACCGATGTCCTCTGGATGACGGGGGAGTTATTGGCCCCACAATGTCCATCCCCCATGCTTCAAATGGCCAACTTGCAACAGTATTGTGCAAGTATTCTTGGGGTTGATGAATAAAATTAGCATGAACTTGGCATGCATGACATCGTTTAGCGTATGCCATTGTTTCCGTGATCATATTTGGCCAGTAGTATCCTAACCTTTTTATACGGTCTCCAAGTTTAGGACCGGGCTGATGAGCTCCACATACTCCATCGTGTGTTTCTCTCAGCACTTCTTCTGCTTCCGCTTTTGATATGCAGCGTAGTAGCAGACCATCTTTTGACTTTCTATATAAAGTCTGAAGTTTATGGTCATAATAAAATCTCCTGGCCTTCCTCTTTATTGAGGTGGCCTCCTTTGGATCTTCTGGTAATATCCCATGTAAAGCGTAGTCCACAAACGGAAATCGCCAATCACGGGGCTCCATGGTTAGGCCTACTTGGCACACTTCTTTATTTTGAAGAAGAGTATCTGGATGAAGGAGCTCTCTGCTTTCAATGGTGATGCTTTTAACTTCACCTGGCGGGATTGCCAGTGTTGCGGCTAACGCGGCAAGAGCATCTGCATAAACGTTCTCATTTCGAGATATGTGGTATATGTAAAATTGTTTAAAATATCCTGCTAGCTCAATAGCTAGCTGATGATAGGGGATGAGGGCTTCATGTCTGACTTCATACTCACCTGTCATCTGATTGACGATGAGCTTAGGTCTCCATATGCCTCTGATAGTTCACCCCCAGTTGCAGAGCTATTTTTAAGCCGATAATGAGCGCGTTGTACTCCGCTACATTATTCGTGCACGGTTCCGTCAATGAATAACAGTTTGGAAGTATATGTTTATGTGGGGAGATTAGCACAACCCCCACTCCAGCGGCAGATCGTCTGGCAGCACCATCAAAGAATATTTGCCATGGTTGCTCTTTGCTAACTGTGTTGATCCCTGACATCTGTTTGGCATTAGACCGAATTGGGTGGTCTGCAAGAAAATCGGCAATTGCCTGTCCCTTCATCGCCTTTTGAGGAACGAAGTGTATGTCATAGGGCGACAGTAGCAGGGCCCATTTTGTCAGTCGGCCATTTACAGCCCCTGGTTTTGTCATCAGAATCTTCAGGGGACTAACCCGTGATATGACATGAATCGTTTGCCCCGAAAGATAGTGTCGCATTTTCTGAACGGCGAACACTAGAGCTAAACATTCCTTTTCAATCGGGGTATACCGTTGTTCGGCCCCAATCATTGTCCTGCTTAGATAATAAAGGGCATGTTCATGGCCGTGCTCATTATATTGAGCCAGTAATGCACCTAAGGTATTATCCATGGCCCTCACATATATGAGGAAGGGCTACCCGGGGATCGGTGCCATAAGAACAGGAGGTTTGGTGAGGTATTCTTTAAGGTCGTCAAAGGCCTGTTGACATGCCTCATCCCATATGAAAGACACTCCCTTTTTCATGAGTTTTGAGAATGGCTGGCATCGTCCAGATAGGTTGGAAATGAAGCGTCGAATATAGGCGAGCTTTCCCTGTAATCCCCTTAATTCCTTAAGATTGCGGGGAGGCGGCATTTCGCTAATCGATTTTACCTTTTCAGGGTAAAGGAAAATTCCTTTTGAGGTGATTATGAACCCAAGAAATTTCCCACTGGATACCCCCATGAATGACTTGGTAGGATTCATCTTTAGATGATGTTTCCTCATAAGATCGAAGACCACTCTTAAATCATGAAGATGATCTTCTTTGTTTTTACTTTTGACTGCTAAGTCATCCACATAGCACTCCACTGTTCTGCGCAGGTGTTCCTTGAATATGACACTCATTGCGCGTTGGTAGGTGGCACCTGCGTTCTTTAATCCGAATGGCATCACCGTATAACAGTATACCCCCAGCGGTGTTCTGAAAGCTGTATGCTTTTCATCATCCGGGTGCATTTTAATTTGGTTATAACCTGAGAAGCCATCCATAAAGGACATCCTCTCATAACCGCAAGTATTATCAATCATCACATCGGTGATGGGGAGTGGAAATTCATCCTTGGGACATGCAGTGTTTAGATCTCGAAAATCGATGCATATTCGGATTTTGCCATTCTTTTTGCGGACTGGCACTATGTTAGCCACCCAGTCAGGATGCTGCTCTTCTCGGATAAATCCGGATTCAATAAGCTTATTGACCTCGGCAATTATTGCCTCCATCAACTCCGGTCGAAAACGCCTCCGTTGTTGTTTAACAGGTTTGACATCTTCTTTTATATTTAACCGGTGTGTGGCAATTTGAGCGTCAAGCCCAGGCATGTCTTCATAATTCCATGCGAACACATCTATATACTCTTTGATAAGAGATATAAGATCCTCCTTTTCTGAGGGAGTTAGCGTGTCGCTTATAAAGATGGGCTTAGGGTTCTCATCCGTCCCCATATTGACTTGTACCAACTTGTCTTCGGTGGGCGGGTCACGCTGTTCAAAGCGGACATCCCAGAGAGTGTCCATATGCCTGGCCCAAGCATCATCTTGGACGTCAATTGGTTCATCATCGCTTCCTGGCGTGGATGAAACTAAATTGACCGTCAAAGATTGAAACCAAGCACCGGTACTTACATCCGAATCATGATCAGGTGAAGATGTTTCTTTTTTGGCCGAAGAACTCTCTTCATCTTTTAATGGTGAAGAAGGTGGGGTAGATATATAACCCAACCCCCTGCGGGTCTTCTGATAATAATCAGGACTGTTTCCTCTCGGTCTAAACGAGGGTATGAGATTCCGTCGCCCTTTTCCAAAGTTTAATCCCGGCTTCTGGGTAAAATTATATCCCATCTTTTCCATCATCTGTCGGGATCTTTGTTCATACATATGAAATTGGGGTGATGTTTGCTCATCACTTTCACTGCTTTGTTTTCGCCGAGGTGACGTAATTACCTTGCCGAACATAATCGGCTTTTGGGATCCTCTCCGAGGAGGCACTTCAAAGTAGTGACCTTTTTCTTCAGCTATTTTAGACTGGAAGAGGAGGGATGACCTAAGTGGCAAATGATACGCCGCCAGAACTTCAAGTTTGGATAGGCCATCCACTTCAGTGGAAGTACAAGAGGGTTCAGACTCAGTAGTTACAGCATGCTCGTAGACTAACTTTACATTTTCATTAATAACCCATTCACTCTCTATTACATCCACTATATTATCAAAACTAAGAGTAAAATCTAAGTTGGGGTTAATTTCATAATCACCCCCATCATCCTCTTCAAAAGGTTCATACTCCGTGTCTGCCTCGTTACCACTTTCATCAGGGTTTTGAGGCTTGCCAGGATCATCGTTGGAGATTTCATGAGCTGGTTTGTAGAGTGAAGCATCTATGAAGTAATTCTCCAGTCCTTTGAAAGGTTGCTTATCTGCAATTAGTGTCCGGACTTCTCCTTCCTCATTGCAATATTTCATGCATTGGTGAAGAGTCAACGGGACGATCATGTAAGCATGGATCCAAGGTCGTCCTAGTAGAATATTGTAGGAGGTATCTGCATCAATAACATAGCATGTAACCTCCATCCTTAGATCTCCAATTTGGCATCGGAGTCGAATTTTCCCGAGGAGGCTACTATTATTGGCGTTGAACCCATATTTTGACGTGTTGGTTGGTGTCAGACGATGGAGGGAGATCCCTAGCAGCTGCATCAACTTTCTGGGTACGACACTTAGTGCAGAGCCCGGATCAATTTGAATTCGGTCCACTTTTGTGGATCCGACACATCCGGTGAAATATAAAGGCCTGTTGTGCTTTATATTCCTTACCTGCATGTCTTCTGGAGAGAAAACTATTTGTGGGACCTGCCTCCTCACTTGATGACAGCGGGGCAAGAATCCTGTTCTTCATTAGCCGGCTCGACAATCTGAGCTAGGAATGACTCAGAGTCTGTCAAAGCTTTCCTTAACGCCTCACGAGTTGATTTTGACAATCGTAACAACTCGTATAGCATTACTCGAGCTGGAATATTTGCCAGCTGAGTTATGATATCAAATTGGAAGGAGGTATTCTTAACTCCTTCATCTCTTCGCGGATTCTTCTGGAAACAAACACCTTTTTGCTTTGCAGGATTAGTATCTTCCGTAAATATATCCTTCGGATCTACTCTGGTGTAGTCTCTAAGATATGTTTTTCCAGACCGAGTGCCGGAAGGGCCTGCCCTATCTTGATGAGTGGCCATGGCTTCGGGCTCCTCTTCAAAGTCTGTGGGTATTCCTGCAATATATTCATTTTTTATTTCCGCGGAGATAGCATTGCTAGTCCACTTTTTCTTGTGACCCCCTGTGTTTGTCCACTGCTCGTCTTTTATCAAATCGGGGTGAACCCACATAACTTTCCCTCTTTGGGTCGTTACAGGGACAAGTCCTTCTTGGGCTTTGTTGTAAGGATCAAGATTCTTTGTGACTGCCTCACCCTTTGGGATTGGGGTCACTCCTGCGGGGAACTCGTGGGTTCCAACCACTATGGTTGCCATATTGGCAGTGACCTTCTTCTGCTCTTCCTTAAGCGTCAGAACCCCAGCTTCTATTAGTGCTTGGATTATGTTCTTAAGGGGAAAACAATCCCAGGTAGGGTGCCCAATATTCCGGTGATAGAGACAGTAGTTGGGATCTTTAGTCTTACCACCGTCTTCTGGCTTTTTGTTTTCCGGAAGTTTTAGCATTCCCTTTTTCTGGAGCAAGTGAAGCTTTGAAAGTGTAATTCCTTTCTTGCTGCGGCCTAATTTGCCTTGATCCTTGCTGACCTTGAGACTTCGGCTCTGGCGGAGGACTGGCTTTCTGAGGAGCAGTTTCTGACGACATCGCTGTTTTTCCTTTATTCTTATTGCTGTTGTTTTGGGTATATGACTTACTACCCCCAGCACTTCTTGACCCGCGGGACTCTTCAACTCGGCGAATCAAGTCTTCAGCTTGCTCTCCTTGTTTGAGCAGGTCTCTCCACGTCTTGGACTCTACGGCCCCCATTTTGAGGAGCACATTGGTCTTAAGATTGTGTCGACAGGTCTCTACTAGAGTTTCCTGGATCATTCTGTGTTTGCAATGTACGGACTTCTCCCGGAACCTTTCTATGAAATCTTTAACCGTTTCTTGTTCTCCTTGTCTAGTTGCAAGGAGAGAATGAACCGTAATCTCGGTATCATCCTCAAAAAATCGTGAGAGAAATAATTTCTCGATATCAAACCAGGCATTAATAGATCCTGGGGGCAACTGCATGAACCAAGTAAAGGCAGGCCCTCGCAAAGTACTCGCGAATACTTTTGTCATAATTGGGTCATTACCCAACAGATGTCCTGCTTGGGACAAGAAATAATAGATGTGCTGACTGGGCGATCCCTTCCCGTCATAAGGCTCTAACTTGAGCGGTTTATACTTCTGTGGGTATGGTATCGTATCCCATTCAGGAGGATACGGTCTTGAGACCCCTGATTCTTTCAACTCCTTTTTACGCATTAAAACTTCGAGTTGATTCTGTAATTTTTCAAGCTTTTCTTCATGCGGATCATGGAAAGAAAATCTATCTTCTTCCTCATGCATCGAGTGGGCTTTCTCCTCCTGTTCTTCTTCATTTGGATTTTCCTTGCCCTTTTTGGCATTATCTTCAACAAATCTCGATAGCATGACTTTAAGACCTTCAATCATCTTTTGCTGCTCTCGAATCATTCTTTCTTGAGCTTCAAATCTCTGATTGATATCATCAGATTTATCTGCCATGTGAGATGCTGACTTCTGTAGTCGAGACGATGCAGAGGAACGAGGTGAGGCTATAGCTGAATTATCGCTGTCCTCATCGTAAAAACCCCCTGCGAGCCTCTTATAATTTCGAGGCAGGACGGCTCCTGATTTAAGTCGAGTAACACGATGAGGTTCTTCATCGCTCGATTCTGAATCATCATCCGTCTCTATAATTTTCTTCCCTTTTCCTACCATGTTGGAGGTTACAGCTCTCCCTTGCTTCAGGGAAGTGGTTCTTGTCTTCTTAGCAGGATTCTGGTTTGACTCGTTTAATCGGTCGAACACAGATATCCTGTTCTTACTGTAGCCACAGTTGTCCATCACGACTGATACCGCCGTCACAAGTTGCTGGCAATGACAGACATGCTCAATCTGAAGTTGGTCTATGCCTCTCTTCTTAGAGAGATATTCCCTGAGATCAGCGCCTTTAGTCATTGAGTCAAGGGGTCCATTCAACTCTTGAGAAGATCTGGGAACCCACTGAAGCTTCTTCATCTGATCAACCCTGACTCTGGGGTTGGACCGATCCTCGCGTGGCTTAGGAATAGCCTCGCGTTTCACATTGCGGGCCTGAAGAATAGCTCCGCGTTTATCTACACTAGCCTCGCGTCTCTCGCTGGCTTGGTATGTCTTTAGAAGTTTAGCTTCTGGAATAATAGCCCCGCGTGAAGGGAAGGTCTTACACGCTGGCTTATCTTTGCGATTAACGCAGATCATCGCTTCGCGCCTAGCACGATTTTTACGACTGACAACTATTTGCCAATCATTCTCGCGTTTCTCGCGGGTATCAGAAGTCTTGCGTTTATTGCAAGTATTACTGGCTTCGCGTCTCTCGCTAGGCTCAGTATCAGCCTCGCGTGGAGAATCACACGCTGGCTTTAGAGAATTTTTATACTCGCGTCTCTCGCGAGTGTTAAGTATTTTGCGACTAGCGCAAATCTTGCTGGTTTTGCGTCTCTCGCTAGGCTCAGTAATGCCTCGCGTGAAAAATCACACGCTGGCTTTGAAGAATTTTTATACTCGCGTCTCTCGCGAGTGTTGGGTATTCTGCGACTAGCGCAACCCTTACTGGCTTCGCGTCTCTCGCTAGGCTCAGTAATAGCCTCGCGTGGAAAATCACACGCTGGTTTTGAAGAATTTTTATACTCGCGTCTCTCGCGAGTGTTGGGTATTCTGCGACTAGCGCAACCCTTACTGGCTTCGCGTCTCTTGCTAGGCTCAGTAATAGCCTCGCGTGGAAAATCACACGCTGGCTTTGAAGAATTTTTATACTCGCGTCTCTCGCGAGTGTTGGGTATTCTGCGACTAGCGCAACCCTTACTGGCTTCGCGTCTCTCGCTAGGCTCAGTAATAGCCTCGCGTGAAAAATCACACGCTGGCCTTTCCTTGCTTTTAAGGCAAGTTGTATCTTCGCGTTTAACGCGGTAGAGACTGGTCTCGAGGGTAGCGCGAGCCAGTTTGCGAGGGACCATAGCCTCGCGTCCTCTAGAGTTAGCTCCGCGTCTAAGGCGGGCTTTGAGGGCTCTACGCCTCGCTCTCCGGTTCTTGTTCCGGAGTTGGGTCTTGGTCAGTCCAGTCCCTAGGTCTTCTTCGGCAGTCGGAAGCTCATCCTCGGCTAGGATTTCTTGTGTGAACTCCGGCTCTATAGCCGCAGTCTCCAAGGATCCCCGTCTCTCGGTGGATACCTTTCTACCCGTCGCTCGGGTATTGGAGTACATGCGACGATAGTGCCGTGTCTCATCCAAGTCACCTGATCCAGAGGAGAGGAACTCCTCGTACTTCTGCTGGTCGATTTCAACGACTAGCGTATCTCCGTCGGATCCGATCAAATCAACGTCCGATTGTGCCACAATCTCTTCATCAGTGAAAGAGATGGCTCCCACTGTGGTCGCCAGTTTGTTCGTCGCAAAAGTTCTTTCGCTTCCTTCCATTGAATACATCTTAGATTACAATAGAAGTGAACAAGAGATAAAAAGAACAAACGAGAGGATTTTATATTTCAATCTCTCTCTTTTACAATATCGTCGGATCTGTGGCGATGGGATCTGTCAAGCAGCTCCTTTTGACGATCGGTACGTTGAAATCTTCTCTCTTGAAGATATCGGCGACTATAGACGATCTTCTCTGGTTTTGATTTGTTCAAGGCTCTCTCGCGTAACTCGAACTTCTCAAGAACTCCAGAAAGAAGATGGTGATTTTCTCTGATCTTCACGAACTCAAGGCTCTGTGCGTAACTCGAATTCTCCAAGATTTCAGAAAAATATCTCAATTGCCGAAAAAGATGATCCCTAGGGTTTCACCAGGAAGGTCCGGACTGTGGGCTTATGTCCGGACTTGCAGTCGGGACAGAAGGGGTGCTGTCCAGACTTTCAGTTTGGACGGAATTTTTTTCATCCGGACTTCCAGTCCGGACAGAAACCTACTGTCTGGACTTTCAGTCCGAACATTTAATTTTTGTCCGGAGTGTACACACCAGATAGGTGATAAGAGCTACTATAATAACTCTTTTTTCGTCCCATTATCCATGAAATTATTGTAGTATGTATAGTGGTGAGTATTCTCACCGCTCATACGAGTGTCTCGGCTTTGATCCCCGGTAACAGCAAATTCTTTTTTACTTTATTTTATTTTCTACCAACTAAGCGGAGTTTATTCGATTTAGTGTTCATTCCTATTCGATTTAGTTTTTTCGAAATTGATAAATTTTACATATGCTCACCACCATGAACAACAAGGAACAAACACAAAGAAAAAGTATTTTATACTTCCATTATTTACGCGGCATCTATTTATAATTGTATTCCTAATGCTGTCATTGGATAATAACACATAAATATGTAAATGAAAGGTCAATTCGTCAGTATCTAGTGTGTGGGAATAATTACAACATAGGGTAACAAACACAAAGAATTCATTTTTTTATTACAATTGGAATTCACACAATAAGAATTATAAACAAATCAGTCTATAATTAGAAACAACATTACATAAATATATATACACACACACAAAGTTTCGTTTACAACAAATAGTTCTCGAACAACCATCTAAAACACGTTGTTTTTGAGTATAGCCCTTTCAAATTATGATCCAAAACAAAAAATAATTAAATCTAACTTCCCAAATCTTGAAACTCTTGAGAAGTGTTAATTCAACCGGTCCTCCACTAATCGGTTACACTTCTTCTTCTGAGTCTGGTTCATTAATATTTGTTCTTCCATAAAACTCTTCAGCAACATGAGACTTTGTTAATATCGATACCTTAACCCCTGCAAGTGGATAAACTTAAATATTTAGCATACAAGTGGAAAATAAGACAAAATCAACATAAAATTTAAATATACAAGTGGAGTTGTCAAATGTTAGTTTAATTATGTTGAATATCGGAATCAGACCCTAACCCCTGATACACATAATCTATTGCCCACTTGATCTATTGCCCACAAGAAAAAAATATAATAATGAATAGTAAATACTAAACAGTATACTTACAATTCATGCAAAAACTTAACATTTTCACACAAATAGTATGAGCTTTCATGGATCAGCCTAATTTGATGTTTCTATATGAATCAAGTACCAAAAGAAGAAGATTTTTAGTTTTTCTAAAAATTTCTCATGAGCAAAATATCAAACATTATATAGGCACAAAAAAATAACCCAATAAGAATCATACCCAGATAACAAAAATTGCTTCTTTCTCTCTGAGAAAGAAAGCAAAAAAAAAAAAGATGGTCACTCTCTCCTTTGTGATCACCTTTCCTTTTTAGGTTGCCCTTTTCATCTTTCTTGAATGCTTTATCTCATAACAAGTAGCAGTAAAAAAAAAAGAAAGAAAAATAATATGGCTGTTGTTACGATCCTAAATAAATTCTGTAGAACTCAAAAAAAAAAAAGGAAAATAACAAAATCCTAAACCCAAACAAATTCTGTAGAACTCAAGATTTTCAACTTTCCTTGTTCGCAAAATTCAACCAAATTAACAATTTCATCGAAAATCTCAACTTTCAATTAACAATTCCAAGAGTAATAATTGAAATAAGCAGAAGGATTTACTTAAACAATGGTAGAGAAAGGGGGGTAGAGGTCTCATACTCGGCTTGCAAGAGATTTTGAGAGGGAGAGCAAGTAGAGAGAATTATTAATAAAAAAATGAATTGTGAGGTAAACTTATAATTTTTTTTTTTTATCTATGATATAAAACCCTCCACCTTCAAAACCCCAATGCTCCATCTCCAATCATATCATCAAAACCTCTCCACCTCCTCCTCCTCCTCCTTCCCTCTTCCTCCTCTCCAACCCAACAAGACCATCAAATCCAAAAACCTCATATTCTTTGCTCCAAAAAAGAGACCAAAATAAAAAAAAATTGCTAAATGAGGAAGAGATCTCACCCATCTCGACTCAAGAAGCGACGGTAGAAAGGTGGGTGAGTGGCGTGGACTGGATCGGTGACAACGGTAGCGGCGACGGACAACTCGGAGAGCGAAGCGAAGTTGGGTGGAGGAGGATATAGGAAAGGGAAAGAGGAAGATGAAAAATTAGGAGAGGTGGAAGAGGGAAGAAAGAGAGGAGATGGATTTTTGAGTTTGAGATATGATCAATCCTAGAGTTGTAGAGGTGAAGGAGAGAAGAATGGAGGTGGGGGAAGAAGGAAGGGAAAAGGGGGAGAGAAAGAGAGTGAGTGTATTTTGGGGTTATTTAGTGTGCTCACTAGGAAAATCATTTCTTTTCAAAAAGGGGTATTTACTGGTTTGTCCCTCAAATCTTTATATATTATGATTTTGTCCTTCAAATCTTCATATTTAGAATTTTGTTCCCCAATTCTCATAAGTTACAACAATTTAGTCCCCCTCCCTAACTTTCCCTAATACGGTTAAATATTTGACCTTTTTACCCATCTTTTCCTCTTCTATTTTTCTCATCTCTTTTTCTTCTCTCTTTCTCCTCTCTTCTCATTTTCTTCATTATTTCTCCTATCTTCCCCCTCTCTTCTCCTTTTCTCTTCCTCCTCTCTTCTCATTCTCCTATTTTGGAGTTAATTCACATTTTAAATTCATATAGGAAGATAGGAGAAGAAAAGGAGAAGAGAGGAGGAAGAGAGAAGGAGAAGAGAGGAGGAAGATAGGAGAAATAATGAAGAAAATGAGAAGAGAGGAGAAAGAGAGAAGAAGAAGAGAGAAGGAAAATAAAAGAGGAAAAGAGGAGTAAAATGGTCAAATATTTAACTGTGTTAGGAAAAATTAGAGAGGGAGACTAAATTGTTGTAACTTATGAGATTTGGGGGACAAAATCCTAAATATGAAGATTTAGGGGACAAAATCATAATATATAAAGATTTGAGGGACAAACCAGTAAACACCTTTTCAAAAAATAGGGTGGGCTCACTAAGAAAATTGGGCTCACTAAGAAAAATGGTGTGCCCCTCTAGAAACTGTCAGAAGATTATATTAAATTTTATTTATTGGATATTTATTAAATTTTATTTGAGATTTTATAAGATTTTAGATTTTTACTGTTTTTGTTTTATCACACATTGGTTATTGTGTGAACTCTTATTTATAATTCTTTATATAAAGACCTATGGGATTAGTCGCTTCTATGGACTCGTTCATTCTAGTAAGATTGGTTGATTGATTCACGAAAAATTACGAAAAATTACATGATGCAAAATATAATGAGAGTCATTAGATTAGAATGGGAGCTTAGATTAATCTCTCTACAGGACGGTCCTGTAAATGCACCTATTCTCATTCCTAGTTGCAGGTAGAGATGATAATAAATATATCCATGAGCCAATTTTTGGTCATTCTTATACAAAATTTTGAATTTAAAGAAAATAAAATTTTCATTTTTAATTCAGAATTTTGTATATGATTGGTCAAAAATTGACCCATAGACGTGTTCATTATCATCCCTAGCCGCAGGTCAAGAAATTTTCATGGTTTTAGATGGGTCTAACGTAGAATTAGCTGTTGGATCATTATCTAATATTGGCCCATATATGTGAAATAATAATGTATTTTAAACTGTCTAATATGGTTGGACCCAATTAAAAGTAATCTAATTAAGTTGGGGTTTAATGTATCTAATATGGTGTGAGCCTTTTATGTGTAGAAACTTAATGGGTAATTTTTGATTTTATGATGGGCTAAACCAGAAATACCAATAGGTAGATTTGTCTATAAAAGGCGGTTATGGTCCCCAGATCACACGTGATTTTGATTCTTTTATGTTTCTCATCGACAGAGAGAAACTAGAGAGAAAAATTAAAAGGGTTCTCTTAGGAAAACATGTAGATCTAGAAGGCCAATCGCACGACTATACAATGTGATTATTGTTATGGATGCAGATACGCTTTCGCATATTTTATATATAATTTCTTAGTAATTTGACATAAAGACCTATTGTGTAATTTTCGTGTGGTATCTAACAATTGATATCAGAGCAACTTTATTTTGAATCATAAAAAAATCCGATTACTGTTCATCCGATTACTGTTTCATAAAAAAAAAGAATTACTGTTCATCCGATTACTGTTAAAAAAATCGGATTACTGTTCATCTGATTACTGTTCATAATTTTTTTAAAGGCTATTAAGGTTTTATTTTGGATTTGGGCTTGTTTTAAAAAAATATGTATACACATGTATATTATTTTAAAGAATCTTCTCTTAAGGTCAATTTTTTTGACAATTTTTAAAGATCGATTCGGTATAATTTTAGTTTCAAATATTTGTATTTTGGATATATATTTTGAGATAGATTGATTGAACCAACATGTCGCCAAAGTGACCTCTCTTATTGAAATTGATTTTATCTTAAATATAAAAAGTTGTGTGCATGTGACTTATATGAATATTAATCGGCCTAAAGGAAGGTTAATATTTAATAGAATTGCATGTGTACCTGTGGTAATAAATGTGTGGTGATTATTTGGTTTACATGTGAACAATGACTTGGCCCAAAGGAAGATTTATTGTTTGATATATTATTTATTATCAGTATTTGATTACTACACCAAGATATCACTAAGAAGTTAATATTATTGTCCAAACATAAAATATTAATGGAATCCCGATATCTTGAGATGGGGTTTACATTTATTTGAAATTATTATTATTATTTGGTTAATGATCTAATACCAGCTTGTTATTTTTATTTATTGTTCTCTGGATTCAGCTTTACAAAATCCTACCAATATTAATGTCAACATCAATTAAATTCCTATACTAAATGGCTCTAACTTCAAGTCATGGCAAGAGAATCTTTTGATTATTCTCAGAGTTATGGATCTCGATCTTGCGTTAAGGTCTCCTCCTTGTACATCTCTTACTGCTGAAAGTTCTTCTGAACAAAAGAGGGACATTGAGAGGTGGGAAAAGTCAAATCGCATGTGTCTAATGATCATGAAGAAAGCCATTTTAGAAGCATTCAAGGGCACAATATCTGAAAAGATTATTACGGCTAAGGAGTTTCTTGCGGATATTGAAAAGAATTTTGTCAAGAATGAAAATGCTGAAATTGGTACGCTCTTGACAAATCTTATTTCAATAAGGTATAAAGGCAAAGGCAATATTAGGGAGTACATCATGGAGATATCTCATCTGGTTTCAAAACTGAAAGCACTTAAGTTTGAACTCTCTAAGAACTTGCTAGTGCATCTGGTTCTGATATCCCTCTCCACTCAGTTCAACCAGTTTAAGCTGAGTTACAATTGTCAGAAAAAGACTTGGTATCTGAATGAGCTCATCTCACACTGTGTTTAAGAGGAGAATAGACTGAAACTGGAAAAGATAGAGAGTGCTCATTTAGCCTCATCCTCTAAGGACAAGGGAAAACAAAAGAGGAAAAAAGATAAGAAAGCTGCAGATATAGTACCTCAGAAGAAATAACAAAAGAAACCGATTCAAGTGGAAGTTACTGGATGTTTCTTCTATAGAGTTGAAGGGCATATAAAGAAGTATTGCAGTAACTATCATGCGTGGCGTGCTAAGAAAGGTATACATCTTAATCTAGTTTGTTTTGAGATTAATTTAATTTCGGTACCTATACACACATGGTGGATAGATTCTGATGCAACCACTCACATCAGTGTGTCTATGCAGGTTGTTTGAGTTGCCGAAAACCAAATGATATTTAAAAATATATCTATGTGGATGATGGCAAGAAGGTTCAAGTTGAGACAATTGGAAAGTTTTGATTATTATTAAAAACTGGGTTTTATTTGGATCTTGATGAGACAGTTGTTGTACCGTCTTTTAGATGGAATTTGATTTCTCTTTCTGCCTTGGATAAATTTGATTTTTCTTGTTCATTTGGAAATGAAAAATTTAGTTTGTTTCATGATTAAATTTGGTTGGATCCGGTTTTTTTTATCAAGTTATGATAATTTATATTCAATTAACACAATAGCTTCATTTAATGAATCTCTGCATTTAAGTACTCGAAGTGTAAAGAAAAAATTAACCAATGAGAATTTGGCTGAATTATGGCACAAGAGATTATGTCACATCTCCAGACGGAGAATTATGAGACTTGTGTCAGACAAAATTCTTAATCTCTTAGATTTCACAGACTTTGATGTTTGTATTAACTGCATAAAGGGAAAACAAACCAACAAAAAGATATTTGAAACCAATATGACTCTGAACGTCTTAGAACTTATTCATACGGTTATTTGTGGGTCATTTCCTACTGTTGTGTGGAATGGTCAATAATACTTTATCTCGTTTATAGACGATTTATCTAGATATGGCTATCTATATCTCATTTATGAAAAAGTACAATCGCTGAAAGTGTTAAAAAATTATAAGGCTGAAGTTGAGAACCAACTCAGCAAACGGATTAAAAGCGTCAGGTCTGACCGTAGTTGTGAATACTATGGCAGATATGACGGTTCATGTGAACAACGTTCAGGACCTTTTGCTAAATTCCTAGAGGAATGCGGTATCGTCCCACAGTACACTATGTCGGGTTTGCCCACTATGAATGGTGTTGCTAAAAGACGAAACATAATGCTCAAGGACATGGTAAGGAGTATGATTAGTCATTCTACCTTGCCTAAATCACTCTAGGGAGAAGCACTTAAGACTGCAACATATATTCTTAATAGAGTTCCAACTAAAGCGACTGCCAAAACTCCTTATAAGCTATAAACACGCAAGAAGCCTAGTCTGAAGCACTTACACATTTGGAAATGTTCAGCTGAGGCAAGGCCTTATAGGCCAAATGAATGGAAACTGGACTCAAGAACTGTTAGTTGCTACTTTATTGGATACTCTGAAAGATCCAGGGAGTACAAGTTTTATGATCCCACAAGTAGGTCGATTTTCGAGACGGAAAATGCCTGGTTCTTTGAGGATGTCGAGTTTGAGGGAGGAGATACAGGCAGAGACTTTGTCTTTGAAGAGGAATGTGTTGATATTCCCACAGGAGTTATTGGCATTAATCAGGATTCCATTCCTGACCTTGTTTAAGACACAATAGATCAAGACAATGTCGAATAACCTCCTGTTCAAGAAATTGTTCCAGAAGAACAAACTCTGGCACCTTAAGAATCTATGCTATTAAGGAAATCTACTTGAGAGAGGAGAAGAGTATTGCCAGATGATTACATTGTATTTCTCTAAGAACATGAGGTAGATGTTGGAGTGATGGAAGATGACCCAATCAACTTCCATCAAGTCATCGAAAGTTCTAACTCTCAAAAGTGGATAGATGCTATGAATGAGGAGATAAAGTCCATGAAGGACAATGACGTATGGGATCTTATCCCATTGCCAGAAGGAGCGAGACATATTGGTTGCAAATGGATATTTAAAACCAAAAGGGATTCGAAAGGCAATGTGGAAAGGTATAAATCTCGTCTTGTTGCAAAGGGTTTCACGCAGAAAGAAAGTATCGACTATAAAAAGACATTTTCTCTGGTTTCTTCAAAGGACTCTTTCAGGATTATAATGGTATTGGTGGCTCATTTCAACCTTGAGTTATATCAGATGGATGTCAAAATAGCGTTTCTCAATGGTGACATTGACGAGACAATATATATGGTCCAACCAGAAAACTTTGTATCGGGAGACTCAAAGCGTATGGTTTGCAAACTTAAGAAATCCATCTATGGACTCAAGCAAGCATCTCGACAATAGTATTTCAAGTTTCATCAAGTGATCATCTCATTCGGTTTTGAGGTGAACTTGGTCGATGACTTTGTATACCATAAGTTCTGTGGGAGTAAATATATTTTCTTAGTATTATATATTGATGACATCTTACTTACCTGCAATGATATAGGCATATTGTACGAAACTAAGAGATTTTTAGCTAAACATTTTGAGATGAAGGATCTTAGTGCCTCTTTTATATTAGGGATTCAGATACACCGAGATCACTCTCGATGCATTCTTAGATTATCACAAAAGAGCTATATCGAAAAGGTTCTTAAAAGATATGACATTCAAAATTGTAAACCATATGATACCCCTATGATTAAAGGAGACATGTTTAGTCTCAATCAGTGCCCTAAGAATAATTTTGAGGAAAAGGAAATGCAGAAATTCTCTATGCCTCAATAGTGGGGAGTCTAATGTATGCTCAGGTTTGTACGCGTTCAGATATCGCGTACGTTACAGAGATGTTGGGCAGGTATTTAAGCAATTCAGGAGCAGACCATTGGAAAGTAACCAAAAGGGTTTTGCTATACTTACAGAGAACAAAAAATTACATGCTCATGTATTGGAGGTCAG
>JAYEPQ010000020.1:3307500-3385000 GCA_036321105.1 Dracaena cambodiana
TGCCCACTCATTCGGCGTCTCTCGCTGTGCAAGTTTCGCCAACAGGCTGTACTTCTTCAATGCGACGCACCTGCAGGACCCGTCGCTGGATCCGCTGTGCGCGTCGTTCCTGAAGATCTGATGCCGGAACACTGCGAGTGCCTGGTCCGGTCTAGCCAGCCCGGATGAATCCTCTCCATCCGGGCTAGCAGCCCCGGACAGTGAGCACTGGTCCGAGCTGGCTAGCCCGGATTATGGGCCAGAAATTCTGGCCCCCTATCCGCGCTAACCAGCCCGGATCAGTGCAGTTGATTCGGAACTAATAGCCCGGATCACCGCAGATAGTACTTCCATTTAATTACAGCTCAATCTCTAACCAAAATCACATGTTTTGCACATAGTGGAGCATGCTTTCTTCGAATAACAAGTTTCAATCTACAGAAAACCCCAACTGGATGAATGATATTCCTATACTATATAAGCACATTAGGTGAACTAATGCTCTGCTGCCTAATATTAACAGTAAGATCATTCACAGATTAAGAACTTGTGGAACAACAAACGTAGATAATGAAAAACATAATAAAAGTGAACATTGTTTTTTTATATTAAAAAAAAAACAATCGCTGGAGTCTACAATTCCACTCCGTCATTGCATCTAGAAACACAAGCAAAGAAGTTCCCGAAAGAAGTTAAAGAAAACTACGAGAATCAGTCATGGCTCCATTTGGATAGCTCACACATCAAAGATGAATTACAGTCCTCATAACAAATTCATCTTTCTACAAAGAATTCTCCTATACTAAGAAGAAGTTTCGCAGAAGGAGATCTACGACAGCTTTCTTCAAAGAATTCTCCCCCGCCTCCGCCGAAGCCCCAACCCCCGCCGCCCCCGCCGAAGGGCCCGTCGTCGCCATCCCCATAGATGAGGTCGTCGCCGTCGCTGGAGTCGAGGGGCTTGCGGCGGGTGCGGCGCTCGTGGGGCGTAGGTGGGAGCGCGGGTGGAGGCGAAGGAGGAGGAGCTTGGAGAGGCCGGAGTGGGCGATCGCCGCCGAGATCTCCATCGGGGATTTTTGCTAAAATTAGGTGTTAAGGAGATGGGTTTGGGAATGTGGGAGAGAGAGAAGGAGATGGCAGAGGACAATTCGGATATATAGGTGTGCTCACTAGGAAAAACTATCTCTTCTCAAAAGAGAGGGTGTGCGCACTAGGAAAAATGGGCTCACTAGGGAAAAAACTGTGCCCATCTAGAAATTCCCGTTTAAGTGTGCCTCGCTATTTAGTATGCACATACACATGTTTGAATGTACCGACCTATGGTCTAGGATCCATGACCATAAGGATCTGAAGGGGATGGTTAGGCCAGCAGTGATAGTAATTTACTGGAATATATGGAGCGAGTGGAATAATAATCTTTTCAATAACACATCGCATAGTACTAATTGGTGTATTATTTCTACTTATCATGATATAACTCATTGGCAGGTAAGTTTTCAGACAGAGAGAGAGTATGCAACTCCGAGAATGACGACAATTACTTGTTAGACAACAGTCCGGTGGCAGAAGGTCACCAAAGCGAGGTGTTTGGCAAAGAGGAGTGAGGGTTCGAGAGGTCAAATCAGCTTATACTTTGCTTTGATATTTTTGTAGTGTAGTCATGTAACAAAATAAGCTAATTATCTTTTGCTTTTCTACTATGTGTTTGTTGTACTGATCTTATATGATAGTACTGTTCTATTAACTATCGCTAAAGGAACATGGAGGGCCCCTATGCTACCATTTTACTTTAAAAAAAGTGCCAAAGGCTCTCTTTCTTTTCTCATTATCTTACTTGTTGGAATTCTCATTTTGGTTCTCTTCTCCCCAAAATCAAGGGAAAGCTTAGCTAATTCCAAGATTGATTATAGTACTCTTGTCTTGTGCAATGTTACTTCAAACTCTAGCCTCAACCTTCTACATTAGTTTGTATTATTATAAATATTTTATATATTTATTTTGTTTAATTTTCTCTCTACTCCATTGACCTATCTTTCTCTTGATGCTAATCCCCATGTTGAATTGGTTAATGGAGAGCTTTTGTTGCACTCTAAGTTACATGACTTCATATATGTTTACATCTAAGGCACATGGTTGATGTTGTCTCAATGCAGATGTACCTGAAAACACTTAATAGAGTGGCAAATTCTATATATATTTTGCATAAAAACAATATGATCATGCCAAGGTTGTTAGCAACGCTCCGCTACGATATACGATAAAATAGTTTATAATTAGTTAGGGTTTCCTTTTTCAAAATTACTAGTTACAATTATTTAATGGTTTCATAGGCATTCTCATATTTAATGTGAAATTATTGAATTAGGAGTATTACTATAAGTAACAAAATTATAGAGAAGGTACATGTTTGTGTGAAGCATGCATGATACTCTTTGGTACATATCTAATGGAGAATGTTTGAACCTAGCTAGATGGTACTTGCTTAAGTGATGTGTTTTGTGAGTCTGAATGATATAGTGGATTCTAATCTCCCGGCTTGCGATGACAAGAAAAATACTCAAATTAAAATTAATGTGTAAACTCATCATCAGTTTAGTCATATGTGACCTCCAAATACATCCAGTATAATAAATGGAGCTTATTAACGTAAGACAAGTTAAGAAAACGAAGAACGATAAAAAAAATATGAATATAAAAAGAGGTTATACGAAAAGATATAGATATTAGAGATTTAAATAAAGACATATCACATCTATTTGATCGAATCTTTTGGTTCATGAAGCCTATCCCAAGTATTTGGTAATGTCACAAGCTCATATGCATAAACAAGTTGAAGAAGTACAAAATTATAGAGTTAATTGGGGTTCATCTGTAATTGCATAATAGATTGAAAATGGATAGAAAATTTTGAATCGGGTATTTATTTCTCCGTTCACGAGTCTCCTCTCCTTTCTTCACCCTTCGAACTCCTATGCTAAATGGTTTTTAATCTTTGTTACAAAACGTTACTGGTCCTTAATCTAGTTTCCCATAATGAGAGAGCTCCTAGCTTAAGGGAAATTCCAAATGCGCACCATATTTTACTAGTGAGCACATTTTCTCCTATGTTGTAAATCACTTTACTATATAGTATGTGGTGCTCACTAGTAAAATGTGGTGCGCATTTAGAGTTTTCCCTAGCTTAACATATAGGATCAAAATGAGGACAGTAACTGTTCGTTTGAAAGAAAATGGAAGAAAGAAAAAAATAAATAAATAAATAAAAGGAAAGAGAGAAGAAAATAAAAAAAGATGGAAATTATTTAAAATATTTTCATTCTTTTAAATTTTTCTTCTCAAACCAAACAATAGAAAATATTTTCTTTCTTATTTTCTTTTTTTTTTCCCCTTTATTTTCTCTTAAACCAAACAGCCCATAAGATCAACTTATCTACTTGAAAAAAAAAGAAATGATATTAGAGAGTTTTCACAAATATTACTTTCCTTCTCTCATAGGTAGTAAACTATATCCAAGACCATCAAAACACAAAGTTGGAAAATAAATAAGAGCTAAACTAAAGATTTGATATATGTCCTGAGCTCTCTGTTGTAACAACGAGAGAAAATAAACAAAAAATAAGCTTCAATTTCTTTCAGATCTGAGACATGTACTAATTTTAAGAAAATAGTATCAACTAGCATGTTTAGCATTTTATCCTTTTACTAAAATAAGCTATATATGTATCTCTATGTCCAAAGCGATTCTCTCTTGAGAGGCTCCTGAACCTGCACTATATTGCCTGAGGGGGGAAAGTCCATCAGCTGACTGATGCTGCTCAGGCTATCGTGCAACACGAAAGACTTATCATCAAAAGCTATCTGTGGGCTCACCAGGTGCGGCTCTTGCTGCATCTGGATGCACAGGATCTCAGCCTGAGCTAGTGCCAATTGCATTTGCAGCTGAGAAACTTGGTTCTGGAGGTAGGAGATGGCGCCCACGCAGCCGTGAACTGGGTCCTGCATCCGGGCGTTGGCCTCGTACACCAGGCTGCTCACTGCATCTGCTCTCTGATGAAATGGAAGTTCCTGATAGAAATTGAGCAACACCATTTAGTCTGAATCAGCAATGGGATTAATATCAAAACAGTCATGTACTAGGTAATGTCATTTTGATTGGAAAGCTAGTATGAACTAACCCTAGAGTACCAATACAGACCGACGCAGGCACCTAGACCTACTCCAGGAGGACTCAAGGAGAGAGGATACTTATGAATCTCAGTGCACCAACAGGGAGAATTACATGGATGGATGGTTGAGTTTAGGGATAGTAATGGATGCGTTCACGACCCTCCCTATATAAAATTTTTATTTTTAATTTAAATTTTTGTATATAATATGCCAAAAATTGATCCGTATACGTGTCCATTACCATGCCTAGTTGAGTTGGCCACGTAAGCCGGAGGAGGACTGCATCAAGGTAGCTAGTCTGGTGGAGGTTGATTGTTCCCACTATTTGTATGACATACTGTAATATATCGTCTACTCTGTAGTGAGGGACGTACTTATGTAATATCTATCTATAGGATTTACCCACCACCGTTTATGCTTAGAACTAAATATGAAAGAGAGAGCATAATAAGCAAACCCCTGCAATAAAAAGAAGGAGAATGAGAGAGAGAGAGAGAGAGAGAGATACCTGTAGCATCTTGCTGGCATTGCTAGCACCAAAGACCTTATGGACGATCGCGAACTTCTGGGGATCATCGGGAGGGAAGAAGGGTGCGAAGATGCAGTCTTTGGCGCATCGTCTCCTCAACAACTTGCAGGAAGCACAAGGAGAGTTTCCACCCATATTTGCTATGAAAAAAGAATTGACACAATGTGAAGCTATCAAGCGAGTCTTCTTCACAATGGCAAGAGCTGAAGGTAGGTGTTCATGTGGTGTACTTATTTATATAGAGAGCTTGATAAGGCAGGTAACATAATTTAATAATTAAATTTAAATAAGGTTTTAACCAATAAGTGATCCTTAGGTTTTCAAGAAGGCCTAGTAGTCAGGGGAATGTGAATACCACTGTTTTGAATTACAGGAACAAAAAATTTCACAATCAGGAATCTTAGCTCCTAGTCAAAGTTTAATTGATCATGTTTTTAATACCTAATGTTAAATTTTTTATGTGTAATAAGTCAATATTTCTCCAGTATCCTATTCAAATAGAAAAAGAGGGGAAAGATACTATATTAATATTTTGAACGAATTCTATAGAAGTACAACCGGCCCACATTGACGTATTCTTACCGGTATACATTACAAAATTAGCCCTAATCATAGATTTGACATCTAGTCTTAGTTGGAGTAAGGCTGTATCTAGGTTGAAAATTAACCCTACTCCAATTATTCCTGCACAAATAAGTATATTACTAGTACATCAAGACTCCAGTCTAATTTAATTCAAAACCACTTAAAAGAAATAATGCATGCTAAAAATAGCATCTAGCAAGAAAAATCCTCCTACGTTGAACACGACTTTTATTGAATATCCTAAAATTTGAAACTGACGACCAAAACAGGCACGATGGCAAGCAAAACAAACTTTCTATTTTAGATTGATATGGTGCTGAGAGTATAAGCCTGGCCTTCTAAATAATGTCAGCCATACCTCTTCCATCGTAGCCAATGTCGAGTTAAGTGAATGAGCGCATGAAGGAATACTTTCACAAGCGGTAGAAAAGTACCATGTTCGATACTTACCTAGATGGACAACCAATCAACCTCAATTCCACTGACCGATCCACAAGCAAATAGTTCTTATTTTTTTCTTCATATCTTATTCTTATAAGAAGAAGTAAGCTCAAAGATATTAATAAGAAACCGTAAGTTTTCCTATTCAGACCTAAAACTATGGTATAGTAACAGTAATAAATATAATTTATATTTACAGATTCCCTTTAAAAAAAAAGTTATGATTATTTTATAGATTAATAAATTATTATAAACTATACTAACTCGCCTTTCATATCCGATGCGAGACTATTGTTGCTAGGAATATAAAGAAATGATTGGAAAAAATATTACATACATTATTTACTTGAGATACAATTAACCAGCCGGAAATAGTCATAGTGTCATGTGCTTGTCACATGTTCAAGCAAATTACTAAGAAAGCAATATTCTATTGCTTACTGATTTAATTAATACGAGCAATGGTAAAGTTTTCTGCAGTCAGGCAAGAAATCGATATTAAAAATCCTGCATGAATCTATTTATTTGCATTTAAAAATTTGCTCCCATCAACCTACAATTTATTTTCATAACGAAAACCAAAAGGCGATTGGTATGCAGCGGTTCGAGCAAAACCGAGACTATGAAGCGGAGAGAAAGAGGGAAGCGTTGACCACCGACTAGAAGAGTGTAGGAAACCTCCACGTTATTATTTGGTTCCCACGTTTCATATTATACAAGTCCTCTTCAGTTCAATTTTGAAAAAAGTTTTATGAAATTTTTTTTTTTCTGCCAGACAAGCTTAACACATATTTATTTTTTTAATATTATTTAAATTAAATTTCCACCAAAAATAAAACTCGAAACGTTATTTATTATTAATTTCTCACATGCATAGAGATAAAAGTTAAAATAATTGATTTGAGATGAATGTTAATTAATTAAGGGCTTGGAATCGTAAACCAGAGATAGAGAAGAGAGAGGGGCTCAACGTGAATGTTCGCTTGACAGACATTCACGTGGTTACCCTCTCTCTCTCTCTCTCTCTCTCTCTCTCTCTCTCATATCCCACTTATTTTAATCTTTTGATTATTTAAGATTAGATTAATGTAATAGGAGTAGACGTTAGACATGAGGCCACCACACGACACGAGACTGTAAAAGGGAAGCGGTGATGGATTTCTTGGAAGCTCGGAAGTGGAGCCCACAAAATAAATGGGCCCAACTAAGTGGCAAGGCCCAGGATCGTTTAAGACTAACAACTCAAATAAATGAAACTAATTTGAAGTCTTCGCGTAGTGAGCTATATAATGTTCGATCTCTTGATCAAATCATATAAATTGCTCCTCATTTACATGCATGTCACCTAATTCGTTGATTGATGCTTAAAGTCTCAACAATTTGAAAGCCTAGTGAGGTCATCATCTATATTTTCTCCCCATTTGAACACCGTAGATTCTTTTTTATATATTTTATGCTTCTTGCATTTTTCTGTCGTTAAGAATAATAGTAAACAATTATTACAAAAAGGAAACAGTCATAACTGAATATTTTGCATATTAATATTCAGTAATTTATGATAATATCTCCAATACATAAACAGGCTTATCTTCAAATGTCTTTTCCACTAAGTAAATTTTTTGGTTGTGAAGCTTATAGGAATTTTTTTTTATTTGCATTTGCACCATGAAAAGAGCTGTTAAATTAGGTTCCAAATTAGGCTTTACCAACAGTTAATGTTCATTTTGGAGACATTTTGGATTACATTCCTACAAACATAATTTCCATTAAATGTGGACAATTATTCGAATCAGCCGATTTATTTAATGTAGGAATTCAACTCGCGATAGAAATTGTTCGTTTTAGGGTGTGTTTGGCTACTTGAAGTAATAGAAGAAAGGAAAAAAATTAAAAAATAACTTATAAAATGGAAGTAAAAAAATATCTTAATTCTTGTGTTTGTGTGTTAATTGATTAAATAAAACATACTTATATTATTTTATTTATTTTCTATATATAAAAATATAATTTTTAAATGATGGTATGCAAACAAAAAATTATTTTATTCCTTGAGCTCTTCCAAACCAAAATGAAAGGAAGAAAATTTTGAAAGTAAAGTATCATATAGACGTCACATCAGCATATAAGAAGTAATTTCCAATTTCTTTTTTAGCCAAACAAATACTTGAAATAGTAAAAATAGTCTTACTTCTACTATTTATATTCTACTTCAATGCAAACAAACGCATCCTTATTGGAAAGGCACTTCCGACTACAATATTGCAACAGGAGGTGCATTTCCACTGTTCGGTTTGTTAAAAAAAAATTGTATCGTGAACTATATTTTTTATCTTTTGTTGCAAGAAAAGTCGCAACAGTTGTTACAGCTTCTTTAGTGGGAACAAATGATCCTCTTGCAACGAAAAGTGTAAGAATGACATTCTCACCTCAACAATTTATTTGCAAATTAGATTGTTTAACAATAGTTACATGCAATTTTAACAAGAGTTGCATGTAACATACCAAACAAAATATTTGACTCGTTCTTCTTGTGACAAATGCCACATGCAATATTGATAACATGCAAAAAAATATTGCATCTTTTTAGCAGCAAACCAATATGTCCTTAATGTAAGTGTCCTTGACACAAAACCAATTATAATCCTTAATGTAACTGTTCTTGACACAAACTGGTCGAATTAGGTTCAAGTATTAAGTGTACAAAATTGGAACGTCCGTATATTAGGTATAGAGCCTATTTGGGAATAAGAAAACATTCTCTCAGCTAAGAAGAACATCCTTATGAAAAAAAAAAAGTGTTATTGGGTATGTATCAGTAATATTCCATTAAGAATCTTGCTAGGTGGCATAGGTTGGAAAAAAAAAAAAAACCAACAAATTTTGTTTTACTTCCCTATTAAGAGGTGTCTCTGTGAAATAGTTTTATAGGAGGATATTAGTGATATACTCCAATAGTAATGGATAGTTTATATGATTAACCCAATAAAAAAAGAGATTCTATCTGCCATATTACATGTGGCTTTTATATGGAATGATCATGATTATTTAGATCATAATTAATACCATATTAATTGTCTTGTCAAATTAACAAGAGACTAAACACCATGGAAAGAATTATTAATCTCATGATTAAATATATTGGAACTACTAATCCTATAATGCATTTTAATTCCGCAAACCAAATATAACCTTGATTTATAATGTGCCCAAAAACAGTTTTTTTTTTTTTTTTTTTTTTTTTTTTGGTTTGCAAATGATATAAACAAGGATAATAATTAAGATAGTTTGTGCCACTCATGAACCATGCCTGATATAATGTTTGACATCCATCAGGCTCAAGATAAATATAGAAACAAACACAAATAATTATACGCTTGAAATGTACCGCTTTAAAAAATAAGGTTAGCATCGTATCAAGGGATCTTTACCCGACTAACACGCTCCCAGTCATTTAATGTGACAAGAAAAATATGCAACCCTACAAGCTAAGCCTAATGGAAAGAGATTATTTTTTTAAGTAAATCAAAGACCTCGAGATTATTTTTTAGAAAAATCAGCCAATTTCGAGGGAGATGAAGACCTAATTGCTCAAATCTCTAGTTCCTGTAAATTATAAACATACATATGCCAACCTCCTTAAAATTCAATGCTCTCACATGACTAAGTAACATTATTCTTCCTTAAATCTCTTCCAAAATAAAACAATTCTCCCTTCATAATCGTCATGGTCTTACTGTTTCCAAAGGGTTGGTTTATTTAAGTTTGAAACCGTATTATCTTTGCCTTCAAACCGTGTTCTCAATGGTTTACTTTTTTAATATAGGTTTTAGGGGTTTTTACATATCTGTCCCTTACATCTTTAAAAATTAGAATTTAGTCCCCCAAATCTTCATATTTATAATGTAGTCCCCAAAATCCTTTAAGTTACCACAATTTAGTCCCAGCCATATTTTTGCCCGAATTTTCCGTTATATCCTTGAGTTACTTTATTTTAGTTATTCCTCCTCTCTTCTTCTTATTATTGGGTTCCCCTCTCCATTCTTCTTCTCTCTCTCTTTCCTCCCAGTTAATTTCTAAAGTGAAGTAACTCAAGGAAACCCAATAAGAAGAGGGAAGAGAGAGAGAGAGGGGAAAAGAATGGAGAGGGGAAGCCAATAAGAAGAGAAAAAGAGGAAGAAGAGGAAAGAGAGGACTAAAGTGAAGTAACTCAGAAGTATAACGAAAAATTCGGGCCAAAAATATGGTTGAGGGACTAAATTGTAGTAACTTAAAGAATTTAGGGACTAAATTATAAATATGAAAATTTGGAGAACTAAATTTTAATTTTTAAAGATGTAAGGTACAGATATGTAAAAACTCCTAGGTTTTAAGTGTTTACATTTTTTTTTTTTTTTTTTTTTTAGCAATAACAACGAGCAAAACTCTTTGCATTTCATAACGAAAATTTAACAATTCCAAACGTATAGACCATACATAAACAAAGCAAAATGAACAAAAGGGCTAACTCCTATTCAATAAATAAGGAATACACACAATGATATCATTGACTCGATGCAAATCTCACTCCACTCTCTCTTAGCACATCCTAAAACCAACACCAACTATCTATGTTTCAGAAGGTAAGTATATACAATTTTTGCCTTCGAGAAATGCAAGCTTTTGAAAAATATAATAGGTTCAATGCATATATATACATATTTCCTTTTTTAATTGGCAGGGCTAGGTCCCCGTCGATCCTGAAACCTCCACAACATAGGATAACAATCACACATGGTTTTTGAATACCCTTGGATCATATATATCCTTCTGCTTTTGATAAATAATATGTTTATCCATATCTAGGATTTTTTTTTTTTTTTTTTACATAACATTTCATTTTCTAAATTAAATTTTTACAAATATTTTATTTCATGCGTAATTAGTTAACAATTGCTTTAAGAATTTCTTTTTTAAAGACTGAAAGCATGGGCTATTTATTTTTCGCAACATGCTGAACAAAACAATATTAAATTTATAATAGCTCCTATCACCAAGAACATGGCATGAAATTAAAAAAAGAGACTAATATGAATTAGTTAAAGAGAGATGCTCACAGAAATAAACTAAAGCTGATAAGATGCCATTAGTCTCATCCCAAATAATTTTTTAAAACTTAAACTAAAAGATTCAAATCTCTTTTTATCCAAATGTATAACTGTGGTTATTCTTATCCACAGGGTCTCATGTAAGAAAAAGAGGGCAAGGAAATGAAATGGATGACGTAGGAGACAATGAATTTGGTGGAAAGATTCGTTGAATTAAAGGATAGACTTTTATTTTAAACTCTGTACGAGAGTACTTAAGAGCAGTGGGGATTAGGGGGTAAGAGGAGGTTAGAGTTTGACATTAGCATTTGACGTGCGCACGCAGTGGAAACAAGGACAGACAACACTATTGGCAAAATTGGTATTTTGTGTCGGCACCGGATCATCTGACGTTGGTGTGAGCATGCATGAGAAAAAGATTTTATGGTCGTACGAATATATAATATTAAAATTCTTAAGATAATTCGTATACATAAGAGATGAGAGCATAGAATATCAATGTTCATAATTTGACTATACCGCCATTCCATGCTAAGAAGATATTCAGCTTGACATAATAAAATTCCTCGATATTTGCTTGAACAAATAAGTCAAAAAGCTAATTAATTGATAGCCAGTTAGTAGAGGAATATGGTAAAATGAACTATTGTGGTTCATTCATAGACTACTAACAACAGTCCAACTGGAAAAACAAAATTAGTTCATCAATTTGATGGGAATATTGAGAACTCTCAACTTATTTTCGTGTAAGCACAAATTTTCACAATTTATTTTAAAAAAAAATCACAGCATAACAAGATGCGTTAAAATAGCAGTATAGAAAACAGAAAGCACATAGCCAAATTAACACAGGACGGAAGCAAAATTATGATTAGTATTTTGAAATTTGGGGTTTTTGAAGGAATTGGGGATGAACATGGAAGAACTTACAATATTTGAGAATCCACCTAGGCGAATTCACGCCCACTCTCCACGAATTTACGAGAAAAGATTTGGTCCAAGTGAAATCCACGTAAGAAATTTCTCAAAATTTTCATCTATTATTCATCATTCTCCAATACTTCATACAAAACACACACACACACACATATATATATATATGAAAACCTTAACAAATAAAATCCTAATATAATCTAAAATCCTAATCAAATATCCTAATAAAATCAAAATTTCAATCAAAAATTCTAATACGATCCAAAATCCCAACAAGATTAAAATGTAATCTCCTGAATCAAATCTGATCTCCATCAATTCTCCCCGGCTCCAAAACATTCATCTCTAATGAATGCGGAAATAAGAAATAATAAACACGTCCTGCTTGAACTGATCAATAGCCATGAAGCATCCCAATTAGATCATGGTGGTGATCAATGAACCGTATCTCGTGCATCACATTTGAACCAAAGTGGTGAAAGGGGAACTGATTTCTTTAGTAAACTTGCATCAAACCACGGTAGATTTAGAAAGGCAATTACAATGGAAGTAATCGAATAAAGATCCCATGGATATAGCCTATAGGTAGTGGAAACAATTTTCATTGAAACTTCATAGAAATCTGTATGTGGAACGTGTAACTTTTTCACAATTTTTGGAAGGAACCTCTCAGGAGGAACCAAAACTTTCACTTCATTACAAAGTACAAATTCCTGCAAAATATTATGTGGATATACAACAAAATTATACTTATCATTGCAAATTTTTATCTATCTAGAGATTTATCATGCATAACAGACATAACATGCAAATGCAATGCAATAGACTCAAGTGGTACAAATCGTAAAAAGATATATGTTGGTTTCCTAAGATGACGTATATCAATCACCGCAAATGATAAACACTCATTTAGAACTTGGTGAATCTCAGAAGGAAACTCCAAATACTCGTTGGCAGATGCAATATTAGGAGTAACCTGGCAAGATATAGGAAGAATATTTAAAAACTTACTGGTAGCAATATTAGCATCAAGTATTTCATGCTCGGTCTCGTTCTCCATCGTTGGTTCCAAAATTGAACATGTAGTATCATGTATGGGTGCACTAGACTCTATTAAATTATTATGATCATCAGTAGTATTCTTTGTGAGAGCATGGATCTTAATATGAACATGGATCTCAGTTAGTGCATTTATATTAGACTCTGCTAACTCATTAACAATAACATCGTTAACCATAGAAGGAACGGTGGTATTGATAATAAGAATAGATGTATCAGATACTAATTGTAGTTCAACAATATTAGTAGTTTTCTCATGAACATTAACCTCTTCCGAATTGATAACGTGATCAGTAGACATGATATCCCTATGTTGACTCTTCACTAGGCACTCATACTCATAATGCCAAGAAGTGCGATATTTAGAACACTTGATCGTGATACACTAAGAGATAGAGTGTCCATATTTGTCGCATTTAGAGCACTGTGTTCTAACAAATAAAGTGAATCTCTTTTCCAATTTGTCAAAAAGACGATTCCTATAATATGTAGGAAGATACTCATATATAAGAATATTTTTCATCTCTTCCCACGAGTTTATAGGATTCATATAATATTCCTCACAATTTATCTCTACTGAAATCCAAAAATCTTTGACTTGTCCCACTAATTATCACCTAGCAAATTGAAATTTATGTCTGCTCGACATCTCATAACAATCGAAATAGCATTCCATATTCACCAACCAATAAATAAAGTCACGGATGGAGGAATAACAGTCAAATACGGAATCTTTATACTAGAATTTTTCATCTAATATCTTCCTAGCAGTATACAAATTATAGATATAATTAGGCCTTTTTGACTTTAAATGACAACTAAATCGTGTTGTAAAATAGGACATACTTACTATCTAGAATGGATCATGCAATACAAATTAGTTAAATATACAGATAATAGTGCAAAATTTAAGATTCAGACGAACCAAATGCATGAACTAAATTAATATATCCCAATAACTCAATTGTTAAATGCAAATGAATATGAAATCACGAGAGAGGAACAATTAACCATTATGTTAACAAATTATGGCAATCCACTAATATTTACAAAGAATTTAATAATTAAAATTTCATTTCAAATTAAGTATCACCTGAATGGATAAGTAGTTCACGCCCAAATATATGATTCCATAAAATTTTTCAAGAGATTACCCACAATTGAGCTATGAAAATTATATATAGAAGCCCAAGAACAGTGGTAATAGATGTTGAATGTGATTCGAAGATTACTGTTTCGAAAATGGCTCGAATCGGAGTTGAAACGAGCTCCAAATTAAAAGAAAACTCTTAACGGATTTGTTGCTCTTAACGGGTTGGATCATTTGTTGCACTGAACCTAATTAAAGTAAATGGGTTGGATATGGTTGTAGGTCGGATCTAACTAAATTAAATCCAACCTTTTTTCTTTTCTCCTTGCATGTGGGTTTAATTAAATTGGTCCAACTCAAGTCCGAATCAAACCCAATAATTCAAACCAAACCCGTTTGATATGGATCTAGTTGTTGTTGTTGCTGCTGTTTGAGAAGAGACGGAGGCTGCGTTAGAGGTGTTTGCTAGAGGAAAAGACAGATGCGTGTGATTGTCAACGTTGAGGATCGTTGCGGGTGAAGCGAGGATGGATGGTTGACCCAAACAAGGAGATGCGATTGGAGTTTTGGTGCAGTTGGAGAGAAAGAAGAAAAAAAGGGAAGTTGAAAAGGCTGCTGTGGGGAAGTTGTTGTCACTGTTGTTGGATTGTGGATGGAGAAGAAGATGAAGAAGAGGGCATGTGGTGTTGTGGGTAAAACAGGTTGGGAGGAAGAGGAAGAAAAGTGGAGGATGAGAAAAGAAAAGGAAGCAAAGGAGAAGAGGAGTTTTTTCTTTCATTTTTTTATTTTTTTTCTCTCACAGATCTAGTTCTCTCTCTCTCTCTCTCGCAGATCTGTAAGTTTCTCTCATTTTTTTCTTTATTTTAAGATCTGTTTTTTCTCTTTTTTTTTCTTTTTTTCTCTCTCTTTTCTTTTAGATCTGATCTGCTCTCAATTTTTTTTTTTTTTTTTTTTGTCTCTCTCCTTTTTTCTCTCTCGGATCTGTCCCTCTCTTTTTTAAAAAAAAAAAAAAGAAAACTAAAATAAAAGAAGATGAAGATGGGAGGAAGAAGGTAGTGATGGAAACATGGAAACGAAAATTTAGGTTTTGATACCAAATTTGATGCAGTACGGAAGCGAAATTAGGGTTAGCATTTTGAAATTTGGGGTTTTTTGAGGAATTGGGGATGAACAGGGAATAACTTACAATACTTAGGAATCCATCTAGGAGAATCCACGCCCACTCTCCACTCTCCACGAGAAAAGATTTGGCTCAAACGAAATCTACACAAAAAATTCCTCAAAATTTTCATCTATTATTTATCATTCTCTAATACTTCATACAAAACATATAGAGAGAGAGAGAGGGAGGGAGAGGGGGAACCCTAATAAACAAAATCCTAATCAAATATCCTAATAAAATCAAAAATTCAATCAAATATTCTAATATGATCTAAAATCCCAACAAGATCCAAATGTAATCTCCATAATCAAATCTGATATCTATCACACATCGATGTTAAAGATTATGTTGTTTATGTGTATGCCAACTGTGAATGGGCAAAGGCCAGTATTGTTGCAGAGAAGGATGCAATCAGAAGATATTCCACCCTAGGTGAGAAAACAATAGGTGAATAGTGGCTTAATTAAGGGACTAAAGTAGGCAAATGATAAGTGAGCGACTAGGATCAACGACAGTCAAACTGAAAGCTAAAAGGCTGATCTGAAATCTAGCAGATCAAACACGAGCATCAAAAATACAAGTCTGTGCAGGCACGTCCATAGCGCAAGGACCAATTACGGAAACAGGTAACCTGAGAAAAAGAAAATAAAAGGCAGATTTGCCGTGGCTCATTTTGTAGCTTTGGCATAGTGTAATCTCTTCGTTCCAAAAAAGAGCTTAAGAGTTCATGTCAGAATGAACTTCTCAGCATTGTTCGGTCACATATCAGTATTAACTTCTTAGCATTGTTCAAGATAACTGATGATCAACGTGTGTCAACTGATTAGACAGATCCATATTCATCTCAGAAGATCATTCTCCTTGAAAGAATGCCAACATACCACGGAACATTTCATTTCCACTCTACAACTCTTAGGATGCATGTCTTCCTAACAAAGCCACTGATAATGATACTATTTCTCACTGATGCTCCCTTCTGCCTACACAAACTAGAACTCGATAGATTGGAAGAACCCTCCAAAATGAAGTTGCATGTGAAAAAACAATCATCTACAAAAAGCTAAGAAGAGAGCTTGGTCTGTTAGGTAGATCTCCTTGACTTGGCATAAACTATGCTATCTTTCTTCAGGAGCAAGTGGACCTACGAAACAAATTGGGTTACTATATTCGTTCAAGATATTGTATCTGTCGCAGCATGGAAGCTAATTAAGATTTGTTTGATTGTGCGAGATATTGTGTCTGATGCAGCACAGTATCCTTCTTAGATCTCTTAAGCTCATTTTAGTTTAAAACTAGTGGTAACTGACCCGGAGTCAGAATGGAGGTGATCAACATCAAACAAATGGCAAAGTATTCTTCTCAAGAAATAAAAAAAAAAAAAGAAGGCAACCGGTAAGCAATTAAGACTTCCATTTATTGTGTGAGCAAGCATGCTAAGAGATATAAGAAAAGACAATCAGTTACCTTTGAATATAATGTTTTGAAGGACAGCCTTGGACGGCAATTGCATAAAGACCACTTCCATTCTGAAACAAACTCAGCCATTGTAGTTTTAACATGATTCTTTCTAAAAGATCCATTTGAACATCTAGCTTATAGAATTCTGACATCACACATGCCGGTCTATGAAGGCATGCCCACACAAGAGCCAATTAAGTGGAAACCTGTATACGAAAAAGAAAAAAACTGAAGGTTTGCCATGGTTCAATCTTAAACTTTGACACAGGGTAACCTCGTCGTCCAGGAAAACTAGAAGGTTATATATCCATACTAAATGTTCAATATATGTATTAGATAGTTGATAATTTATACGAGTTAACTGCCATAGATAGGCTCTAAAAAACATTTTAAAACAAGAAGAGGAAGAAGAACAAATGAAAGAAACAACTGATGTAAATATGTTCATAGTCATCTCAATAGATTCCTCCCTGAAAGAATAGAGCTAAATTGAGACTTTATGCTGCAAAGTTGACAAAAATTTTCAACCTATAACTGTCATGTTGCACATGCCTTCCTAACAAAGCATCTGACTCTTGCTAATTATACTATTTCCCACTGACAACTTCCTTTCGCATTTTGCCTCATCGAACATTACTTTCTACATTGGAAGAACTCCTGGAAATGTAGTTACATGTGAATAGACAATCATCGGTAAAATTCTAAGGAGCAAGCTTGGTCCCTCACGTAGATTCACCAAATGATACACAAACCATTGGCAAGCTTTCCTATGGTGCAAATCGACTTACGGGTACTCTATTCCTTCAGGATATTGCATCCTCATTCAATCTCTTAAGCCCATTTTAATTTTAAAATAATTGTAATTAACTGAAAATCAGGAAGTGATCACCGTAAAAGAACAAGGTGCAAGCTAGATCCCTGATTGCATTATTGGTAAGGAGTGAGTTATATTGTGTAAACCTGTGTGCGCTTATAGTAAGCTTGTTTAGAAAACTACTTATTAATGGAACTTGGTGGATTATATCTCACTGTTTAAGCTAAAAAAACAATAATTACTATTATAATTATAATCATAATAATGACAATAATAAAAAGAGTAATAGTAATAGTAATAATAATAATTAATTAATTAATAAAGGGCAAGCTAATAAGCAATTAATTCAGCCATTTATTGTGTAAGCAAAAGTATGCTAAGAGATGCAAGAAAAGAATATCAGTTACCTTTGAATTCAAATGCTTAGAAGAACAGCCTTGGGACGGAAATTGCTTAGAAATCACTGGTATTCTGAAGAAGCAAACCCTGACTCTGTTGTAGTTTTTTCATGTTTCTTGTCTTAATCCCACTCCTGAACGTTATGCTTGCAGCTTGCTGTCTGATATACAAGTGTGAAGAACACCTCCGTTCAGCTGGAACTGCTTTTCTCTTCAAGTAGTTAGAAGATTCTGTATGGACTGATAGGTATTCAAAGACAAACAGTTCCAAGAAATAATTGTAAAGGTAAAGGTTTTTCCAAGCAATATTTAAAAGCAAGCTATCAGAAATGTCTCTCTTATAAAACTCCAACTTTCAAAGTGCATATAAAAAAAACCCAAAAAGGTAAATTAAAATTAATAGCTCTGTATCATTCTATAATAGAAGTAGACGTTGCTGTATCAGTGCCTATGCTGAATTGAAGTTCTAACAAGTGTGATGCGAAACTTATCCAGAATGTGCACTAGAAAGAAAGCCTCTTGAATTAACACAATCAGATAATTTTGGTTCAAATTTTACTCTCCTCAAACTATAAGTATATCCACATGTGAAAATGTCCAGCTTCTAATTCACCCGGCCTGGTATTGTGAAAGCCCATCACATGTAAAATGAACACCATGGGATAGTCAATCTATGTGCCCCTAGAAGTACAGTTATGAATGGTTCCCATTCTCCAAGTCGCATGACCCATAAAACATGTTACGAAAGGCAAAAAGTAATTTGTCCATCTAATTACCTGGCACTTCCTGAGGATGATTACATAAATCTCAATTTCAACAATTCAGCTTGGGGAAGGGTGCAAGTTGTATGGATCAACTCACTGAAATGAATATAAATAGATAGCCAAGTTGCTTTGAAATCAAGATTGTAAGTTGCTCAATGGTTGTCTATAACAAAATCTTACTTCATATTAGAGAAGATGCAGTTACAAGCTACTATGCCAGAACATTACAGGCAAGAATAACAAAGGTTGGTTTTTGGCTGATTAATGTATTTCAAATTAGCTACATCAACCTAACTTTTCATACATTAGAAGACATATTTAGGCAGTGAAAGGTTTGAGCAGCGAAGGTAAAGAGTGCCATCACTTTCTTCGTCTTTTTCCAGCAAAAGGAGTGCTACAGAGTGAAGACTTCATATTAGTGTTGTCAGATTCGTGGTACACTTTGACTAATGGTACAGATATGAAGTGCACTACTTTGAGAGGTACATAGCATGTAAGGATGGGCTTAAACGCTAGATATTTGAGGTTGTACTACCCTTGAAAGTATTTTTGTGGTCATTTCATCATGTACTATTCATGCACATGTGGACAAGAAAAGGTGAAATACTAAAACTATGTATATAAAGAACAAAGTGAAATAATTAGTCATTAGTTCCCTTCTTTTAATTTTTGGGTTGCCAGTTTTGGTGATTTGAAATATGAATGCACCATAAATCAGTATGCACAAATTGGATCGGGATCCAAGAGAGGTGAAGTGAATTAGGCAACATTGCGTAATATACAATAAGTAAAGCACATGTTTACATATTATAGAGGTTCATGCTTTATGATTTCTCCGTTTCTTAAAGATCTCTCTCTCAGTTAGGCACCAATTATTTGCATTTTACACAGTATCAAGCTTTGAAGCAATTAGGGTGCCACACATATTTGGTTTTTAAACACTGAAAGGTTTGTTCTGTCTTAATTGGCTTTCTCTTTCAGTTTGCTACATATCTGTGTGGAGGTCGGTGTACTCCTAGCTTTCTTCCTTATACCAACCTGACAAATTTTCAGATATTTCATGTCCTAGACTATGAAGTGAAGAATCTTCAGTGAATCAGTGATCTCTCTGAGTTTGCAAGCATCCTATGATTTTCCATATGGCCCATACAGTTCCAACTCCAAAGCCCATTAGACCCCATTCGGCATATGTACTTCGTTTCAAGCCTAAAGCTATACGAGGATCAAACAGTCTTACATGCCCAGACATATCCACTTTTATAAGCCTGACCTCAGAGTTGAGACCCACCATCTCCAGTTCAAAAATAATGATGCTAAATATTCCTGTCCCAGTATTATCTAATTTAATGTGTTCTTGAGTTTACCATAATATGTGACTTAAATTTGATCGGCCATCAGGCTCACCAAACTTCCACTTTCATGCAGGTTAATGATGAATGATTAATTGCCAAGTTAAGCTGATTAGCTTCAGAAAGGCTTCCTTGACATCATCTATAGTTGAATACATTGATTTATATGTGCAACAAGAATCACAGTGACAGAAAGAGGAACTTCAAGTGTCAGTAGGGCATTTGAATGCAATCAGAGAGGCAATATTAGGACTGGCAAGTGGGCAGGAGAGGCCCAGCAGTCTGCCCATACCAGCACAGCAGGCCAAAGCCATTCTTAGTGTCCGCCAGCCCGGGTACAACCAGGCTCGTGCCTTGAAAGGGCCCGAACCAGTCCCGTGCTTGAGTGGAGGCCGTACCTGTGCCTGCATGCGGGTCGTACCCATGTCCGTGCCTGCACCGAAACCACCCAAGGTCGGCCAGCTGGGCTACCAACGCCTTCACAATAATTCTGATTCTCTACAAACTCCCTCCAATTCTATCACGGCTCTCATTTGCTGTCTAACTATTTAACTCTTTGTTCTCATTGGTTCCAACATACAAGTCTATCGAACAGCTAGAGGTGATCATTTCTCTTATCAGCTTGCAATTGTGAGCTTCCGCATTTAATTTTGTAAATTTTATAATTTAGTTTTTAGTTTAACTATTAAATAGATACACACGTTTCATCAGTGGGTTATAATAACTCTTCTGTTGCATTCAAGAGTGAAAAATTTATATGTCTTTCACTGACACTCTTAATATTCCATTTACAGAATCACAATATGTTGCAACACAGTTTGAACATGATACAAAATCTACAACTTAAAATGCATCTCCTCAACCTACTAGCACAAGTAATTTTCATATACCTTCTTTTTCTCTCAAATAAGTAACTTCCTTCTGTTTCTTTCAAAGGAGTAACTTCCTCCAAAAATTTCTGATCTGATATCTGAAATTTTTTTTTGAAGTAGTTAAAATGGAGTTAGGAAGGTTAAAATGTAAGTTATGTCCAGCAGAATATTTTTTTTCCTAAAAATGCATGTTGTGAAATACCCCTCGATCACCACAACAGATCCAGATAACACTAACAGTAGCAAATTAGGCATTTTTATATATAATTTTGTTGTAAGTAGAGATAATTTAGCTACTTCCATTATCCAAATATAAAAATATTTCAGTATGGCTTACAACCTCAATATTTGAAAAGTATATCCAAACTCATAATCCAGATTTTTAAAAAGTCCCGAAGGGTACTTGTACATCAGACATGTTTAAGATTTATAAAGAAAGCAAAATAAACATAAATTGTTACTCTCTGCTATCCATATAGAGTTGCACATATTTATTATTATTGGGAAGGTCGTAATAATAATTATTTTGTATCACTGCATATTATATTGATTGCGATTGGATTTTGCAAAAAAGAATCTTAAGTTTTCAAACATATATTTTTTTTCGTACTTCTTCAAATCTAAGTCAGTTTATAATAGTTGTCATTAGAAATTTTGGAATTGGTAATAAATTTTTTCCTATTTCATTTGATAATGCTAGTGCGAATAGCGCTATGATATAATATTTGAAAACATATTTAAGACTTACTTTGGATGGAAAAATATTTCATATTCGATATGTATACCATATTATTAACTTATGCATACAAGATGGTTTAGAAATTATTTATAATTATCTTAGAAACTAAGAAATGCTATCTTTTATGAGACATATTGTCAAAAAAAATGCAAGCTTTTAAAGCAATTTATAAAAATTTAGATCTAAAATCTCAAGTTTTACCTCATGATATAAAAACTTGTTGAAATTCAACATGTCATATGCTAAGTGTTTCCTTTCTTACCGATTGATAATAGATATATTCTGCCAAACTGAAATGCCAATTATTATTTCATAATAAGAATGGAAAATTTCTTCTATTTTTAAGAATTTTTATAAAATTTTGAGAAAGCAATATTACCTCACTATTTCTAAATACAAAAACGATCTTCAAGAAATTTGTCCATGAAAACTACATTTTGTATGTATTTTAAAGTTTTTCATTTTTTTCAATTATATTCTGGAAGTGTTATGGATCCTCGTGTTAAATGAGGAGGGTGTGTATATTTAATTAGAATTTTTCATGATAATAGGAACTATGAAAATAATATTATTATATTAACTACTGAAATTATAACATGTTTAGATAATATGCATTTACTTATGAACAATAATATGGAAATACATAATCTATATCATAATCTTAACCTTCATTATATAGGAATTTGGAAATTAAGGATGCACTATTACTAGGTTTATTATCAACATCTAAAAAACAAAAATCTCTCACCCATCATTCAATGAACTGCACCATTATATTGATCGCACAAAAAGTCCTGAAGGTGATATAAGAGATATGAAGATTCTTTTTTTTTTTTTTTTTTGTTATGGTCGAAATTACAGTAAAAAATTTATTTGACCTTTTTATCATGACACATGATATTTTAGCTCTCTAGATTCTAGAGTAGCATCGAAGTATGTTTTTAGTGCATGTCGTTGTGTGATTTTAGTGCAGTGGTCGAGTACTAAAGAAGTGGGGAAACTCTATGGTGGAACACAATGAAAATGTGAAGGACTTGTTGGATGTGAAAATCAAAACCAAGATTGAGAATTTCAAGTTCGAGATGGAATGAAAAATCTTCCAAATGAATAAACATTAGAAATCTATAGGAGACCGGATATTTAAAGGTCTAAAGATTTTAAGTATAGAAATTAAAGATTTAACAAGTTGTAAAACTTATGTAAATACAATACCAAAAATTATAAATTTCTAATTTTTTTTAATCTAGAATTCAATTTTATTTGTATCAATTTATCCAATTTATTGGATCATTAATAAAAAAAAATCATTTACATTTCACAACTTGTAACAAATCTGGCCAATTTTTTTTAATTTTTTTCCTTCAATTTTTTAAAGCAACTCTATTTTTAAAATCTCTTAGTTTTTTAAAAGGCTTAACTACATTCAGATCTCCTATAATATGGGGGTATTAAAACTTATTACCCCTTAAGATTGAAACTCTCACTTAGTCTCCTGGGAGAGATAACAAAGTTTAGAGGCCGTTTGGGGTTAGAGCACATAAGGCGCGCGATGTTAATGGATATTTTTGCTCCTGACCAAATTGAGGGGAGATGGGAGGGAGGTTGAGAGCATTTTTATTTGGCTTATATTCAGAGCAGAGAAAATTTAGGGCAAGCAACCAAAAAGATCGACTGTGGGAGACGATCGGCAGCGCAGAGTCTATCGACGGCAGCGCATTCATCAGCAATCGGCAGCAGGCTTCAGCGGGCTTCATCAGCAATCGGCAGCAGCCTTCAGGGCTCTCAATGGAGGCTTGCTATCGGCAGCGAGGCTTCAAGGCTATCGGCCAAAGTCCCGTCTCGACGTCACGTCACCGCAGCCACGTCACCGAGGCCAAGCACTTCTTCCACTCTGCCAAGTCCCATCTCGACATCACCCAGAAAACATACAGCATTCTCACGCAGGGGTGCACCACTGCAGGCTAGTCGAAGGATGCAGTCAACTTGTTTGATGAAATGCGTGAGAGAGGTGGAGATGGGTTCAGGATCGATATTGCGACTTATAATGCTCTGTTTGTTGCACTGTGCAAGGGGGGAGAGCTTGAGGAGGCAGGGAGGAGGTTGACGGATACGAGGGAGGTTCACGGGCTCGAGCTGGATGCAAGGAGCTATGCGGTGTTTGTACGGGCGCAGTGCGAGGCGAGGGACTCGCGGACAGTGCTGAGGATGGTTGATAATATGAGAAGGAAGGGGCTGATGCCGAATGTGTTCACGTATAATTGTGTTATCAGGATGTTGTGTGAGAATGAGGAGAAGGCGGAGGAAGCGTACGAGTTGCTGGATGAGATGGTCGAGGGAGGGGTGAGACCGGATGTTTGGAGTTATAACAGGATCTTAGCGCTTCATTGCAAGCTTCGCAAGGTTAATAAGGCGCTTAGGCTTGTTAAGAGGATGGATGAGGACGGGTGCTTGCCAGATAAGCACACGTATAACATGTTGATGAAGATGTTGATTGGGGTTGGGAGGATTGATCGAGCTGTGGAGGTTTGGGACGGGATGGAGGAGACAGGATTCTACCCGTCGATGTCCAGTTATATCGCGATGATACATGGGCTTTATAGGAAGAAGGGCAAGGTGGAGGAGGCTTGTCGACACCTTGAGGTGATGGTTGATGAGGGGATTCTGTCATATGCTAGTACTTGTGTGTTGTTGAGAGGTGAACTATTGAGACTGGGGTTTCACGAGAGGGTAGACGTGCTCACGGATAGGAAGAGGAGGAGCATGTCGTGCACGATTCAAGAGCTTTCAAGTGTCATAGAGACTAGCAAAGAGATAGAAAAATAGAGAAAGGGTGATTTCATTTATAAAAGTAATAAAATGCTTTTTGAGTATGTGTCTTGCATGTTTCTGCAGTCATAATTTCATCAAATTTTCTAGCAAAGGATACTTTACGTACTTTAATCGAAATTTGTTAAATATCACACAACCACTCCCCAAACGTCCATAGATATCTCCTTCTCCATTGAATGATATACAGGTTAATTTATTATAGTACAAATGAAGCTGAAGTACATCAATTTTCTCTTGTTAAGCATAATTTACTGTTTTTTTATGTTTAACCTATCTATATGTGATGTTGATTTTGTCAATGTATATAAGATACTCTTGAGGTTAAACATTAATCTTTCTCTTTCAGGACCCTTAGAAAATTACTATTAGGGTAATTTCTACAGCATGCAACCATGCACAGCAGCGCTGAAGTCATGCACAACAGCACTGAAGTGGAGATGCCAGGAGAGAGAGGGAGGGAAGGACGGGTGGAGGAGAGGACTGAGAGAGAAAGTATCTGCTGAGTTGCACTGCTGAGTTGCACTTAAGTGGAGACGAGAGCAAGTTTTAGGTGGAATTCTTAAGGAGGGAGACGAAGACAAATTTGGAATTAAATAAAAGGAGTGCAAATTTGTTTAAAAGAGAGTGAGAATATCTCACTGTTGACCAACTTTGGTTACAGTCCAGAGGGCTAAGTTAGAATTTCAATATTTAGGATTAATAAGTTATATTACCCCCATATTACAGGAGATCTGAGTGTAACTAGCGCTTTTTAAAATTCCCAAGGCCATACCCAACAATGAAAGGGGCTTGAGCCACGCCGGGTGCGGCCCATTGGCCATCCCTACGTTTAACTTCAAGATATGCTCCTAACATGCATATATTAAGTATTTCTCTATGGGAAGAGATACGAGTTATCCACCTTATTCATTTGCAATCATAAAAGCTTCGGTGTAATACAGAGAACATGAGGGCTAAGGGGAATTAGGAGATCCATGGCTCGAATCCAGGAAGAACTGCTTATCATGCACCTATTTCTCAATAACAGGAATCATAGTATGAAAATTTTCTCTATAAATAGAATCCTTCTTATTCATTTGCACCATAAAAGCTTTGGTCGAATAGTACAGAAAGTGAGGACTTCAGGAAATAAGGAGAGCCAGGGCTCAAATCCAGGAGGAGATGCTTATGGTGCAACTATTTATCACTAACATGAATCACAGAAAACCAAGATTCTCTATCATGCCTCTAAACCAAACAGTAAATATTCAACTTTTAAAATCAATAGAAAATGGAATGCATTTCCTCCTTTAAACAGAAAGTGTAACTTACAAATAATATAGAGATAATAATTTTGAAGAGATAATAATTTTGAAGCAAGAGTTGCCGAATATTACTTAATGTAAAATATGAAAATTGATATATGCTTGAGTTTCAACCAGTCCATGTGCATACCAGAATGTGACGAAATTAGAGCCACAGCCAAGTCTCTGAGTTTTTTAATATTATCAATCACATGTCTCTTCACAAAGAAAGTATCATGGTCTGGATCTACATTACTGAAAGACTGAATGTGCAGAAGCGCATTTTCAAATCCCTACAGAAAGGAAAAAATACAGGGCTTAGAAAAAGCAATATATATCTTTTTATAAGTTTTGGTAATAGCTGGTAAAATCCCATATCCCACCCCTCCCACCTCCACCCCCTCAACTGGTTGTTAGCAGTGTATAGATAATGTAGTAAGTATAGAAAGAGAAGCAGCAATATCAACTGAAGAAACAGCATAATGTAATAGTTGATATCTTAATTTGGTTCAAAAAGAGAACAGAAGAACAGGATAAATACAAAAGTACAAATACAGAACATGTCAGAATAGAAAAACAGGTCAATCAAAGTGTTTTCTAGTCCAAAAAGCACACGACTCTGCCATACATGTCAATGGAACTGATCTATTTTATTTTGTCCTTGTACGGTGTTATACTTAATTTTATATCAGATGTCTGCATTCCTCCTTTCAGGCATATCTGTAACCTTTTCTCATTTAACATCTTAAATGTAACTGATATGTTAGTTACCTCATCAAAAAGATGAGGACTGCATATGCTAAAACTGAGAAGAACAGATAATATTAAATACTGTTGCAATAGAGCAGCCATAATCAAAAGAAGAATGATGATATTAACTAAATCCAATTTTAATTCTGTCATAAAGAAGTAACATTTATTAAGTGTGAAGGCACAAAAGAATAAAATTGCAAGAATACCGTGCCTAATATTTACAAAAATACTGAAATGTATACCTTGACAGCAATCATATAAAACCCATTATCAAGTGAGTCCTTGGCAAAAGTATACCATTCCTCATATGACACATGAAGGCCATGATCACTGATATGTTTCATCTCCCGAAGAACTAAGGCCTCATATTTCAGAGCCAAGCAACTCTACAGAAAAAAAGATAAAAGACATAAATTAATAACAGGAATAGGCTTAAAAGAGGACAAGAAATATTTGGCTTAGGACACATTATAAGATGTTACGGCAGAAAATACCCTTTGTTTTCAAACATAACACTAAAGTTTGTGCCGGATAAATTATCTAAACAGGAATGCAACCCTAAAAAGGGTATTTTAATTTTATAATTGATTTTTATGTTGTCAATTAGTATCCTTACCAACTTCCCACCCTCGACCCCTGCACCAATACTATTATACACATCAATAACTCTAAGAACAGGGGTGCGACTAAAACATACATGCATGCATCAAAATCAAATATGAGGAATTTTTGCAATTGATTCCTCTTCAGACTCTCCAATCCTATTCAGCTCACCGTATCAAATAAAATGCTTGCAATCCATAAAAATGGGTACCTGAACATAACTTTGAGATTCAGATCTTAAAGCATCTGAAATTAACTAGTACCCTCATGCTATTTTTATAGAGAATCCTAGTAGAGAAACTATTTATATCAATCATTAGTGTTACCAGATTCAGGATTCACAGTATGGATGCAGATAAGGGCACACCACTTTGAGTATTAGTATAAAGGAGGTATACTTAAAGTCTTAATCTAATGGGTATTTGTGGTCAAGGCACACTTGGAGCATTTGCTAGGGTCGTACAACCATGATGTATGCCATATATATGAGTGCAATAGAGAAAAGATATATATATATATATATATATATATATATATATATATATATATATATAGAGAGAGAGAGAGAGAGAGAGATACACTTGGATCCTTTGGAAAGGATCTGAACTCTTATCCTTTCCTAGGATTTCAATGATGGGACATCCATTATCACGATCCACTCCGTTGGAGTTGATGGAAAACATTTAACGTGTTCTCAAACAAATATTAATTTTTTTACAAATATTGTTTGCCCATGCATGAAGCAGGCACAAAATGGATAGTCGAATATGCTACTTTTATAGATCTACACCTTAGAATATATAAATTCTTGATCAAACCATTTACTCATGATTCAAATACTTAGAACCTTATACAACAATTTTTGTTAGATTTTAGACATTCTACAACTTTAAACTAACCAACTCATAATTAAGGCCATCCATTTTGTGCTTATTAATGTAGAGGATCCACAATTCCTGAGGCTGCTTCATAAATACTTCTTTATAATGAGAAAATGCTAAAAAGGCAATTTTGACGTCTAACTGATGTATAGGCTGCCACTGCATATTGCTAATGTAAGGACGATATATCTAGACATTGGCTTCACAATAAGACTGAACGTCTCTTTGTATATATTCTTGTTTATAAAATCCTTTTGCAAAAAAACCAACTTTCTATCTGTCAGTAATCCCATCAGATTTGTATTTAATCTGATAAACCCATTTGCAACCGATCACTTGTTGTGATGGCATCCAACAAATAAGGACCCAAGTACCATTTGCTAAATAAAGCATGATTTCTTCGGATATCCATCACACCACCAAGAAAGTTTAGATGCCTAATGGAGGAAGAAATATGTGAAGACAAAAAAGTAGAGAGAAGTTTTGGTGGCGAGAGCCATGTAGATAAATTAGAGAAAAGAATCGAGAACATGTACTCTTCTAGTACCATAAAAGATTGGATTACTCTCTTAGCTCAATGTTTTTGAGATGAGAGGTTTTATGAATATATAGAAGGGTGTTTGTTACCTTTGAGAGTTTACTGATAATCTCTATAACAAATCTCAACTAAATTATAACTCAACAAACTAAGAGTTGCATGTAATCTCGACTATATCCGTATTAGTTGGAGATAACAACAAGATAAGGATTACAACAAATCTCAACAGGGAAAGCTCAATATAATGACCATATGATTGGGTTCTAAGGAGAAGCTAAACATATGTGAATTTTTGTTGATAGTGATTGTTCAGCTATTGTGTGGATCTTTGATTTGTGATGATCTTTGATCTGTACCCATCCTCTTGATTGGAGATGATAGCTTGACTACAGTTTCTATGTTATATGAGGTTTGTATTAGGGGTGAGCAGTGTTCGATTAAAACCGAATAACCGATAGAAACCAATCAGAATTAAAAACCTAACCAAACTGAAATAATTCGATCGATAATTGATTTAGGGCTTTGAAACCCGAACCGACCGAATTATTTAATATATATACAAACATATACACGTGCATACAAACACATATTATACACGCACACACACATATATATACATTATATACACATAAATACATACATATACACACACATATACATATATATTATATACATATAAATAAATGCAATATTAATTGGATACCTTGAAGAAATATGCTTGTCAAATGATTAAATAATATTTTTTAAACAAGTTTTATTCCAAAGTTGAAACTGAATAACCGAATTGACCACACTGAATTAGTTTGGTTCAGTTTCAATTTCCATTCTTAATCAGTTTAGCTTGTTTTAGCCTAAATTGAGAAAAACAGATCGATACTCACCCCTAGTTTATATCAAAAGTCCCTTATTTTACGAGTTTCTATATAATATGACTCTAACGTTAATAGGTCAAGTATTATTTCATCTCATGTATGATGTATCTACGTATTCAGACACAACCCTCATGAACAATATGAAGAAGAACTATGAGGCTTTGTTTTCTAGAGTTATGATGTTGGCATAGTACTAAAGCCATCCCGCATAACCCAGACCGTAGCCCTATTAAATCCCAAGAGAGAATATCATGTAGGTTCATTTGATTGGATCAAAAAGGAGAATCAGCTTGTTTTCTTAGAGAGGTTGAGTTTCAGTAGAGAATCCAAAAAAAAAATTGATATGTAATATCGGAGTGATATGTTCTATTGGATCCCAAGGAAAGATTAGTGCATTGACCATGTGATGGACTCTAAGAAAATCTAAATATATATGAAGTTTTGTTTCTAGTGATTATTCAGTTTTGTTGTAGTTCTAAGGGGCTCGTCCACTTCTGGAAAGAGTTCTCATCGAGATACATTGACACTTGATCCACAAGGGACAACCAACAGAAACTAGAGGCTTTGGTGGATTATCCAGACGTTTCATCTTCCATAAAGGCACTCAACTTCAATGTCTCTGTTTACCTGAGTGAGAGTCAGCTATCTAATGAAAAATGAATACATTTTAGTCTTTCATCGATCAACTGAAGTTTTTCCGGAGCATATAGATGGACTCTTATAAAATAGTCGATTAGTTATATCCAATAGATAAATCAGACTAGTCAGCCAAGCAAGTCATACTTAGGGCAGTCAGAATAGGCAGCGAAGCAAAACAGTCAGCAAATTCTCAAGCAAACATATATCTTTTCATTAAGCATGGGCCCTATTATATCATGTTACTTTTAGTCAATATTGATGATATTATGCTTACAAGTTCTCAAGATCCTTTATCAGATTTAGTTTTGCCCTTGGACATGAGTTCTCTATTAAAGATCGTGGTTCTCTTACCTACTTCTGTGGTATTGAAGCTCATTATTCTCTACTAGTCTGCTACTTTCACAGTCCAAATTATATAAATGATATTCTTTATCACCAAGATGGCATCCTCCAAATGCATCTCTACTTCAGTACCTGGTGGTTCAAAACTCTTCTCACTTGGCAGTGAATTGTATAGTTATCCGTCTAAATATTGTAGTATTGCTAGTGCCAATATCTACGTCTTACTCAACCATATACAGCTTACACGGTGAATCAAGTTTGTCAGTTTCTTTATAGACCCACTTTGGATCAGACGGTAAGCAAATCTACCATAACTAAAAAGTACTGTCAACTATGGGTTACACACCACTGCACTAAAAAGTACTACCAACTCTTCTTTCATGGCGTTATAAAAACCAATGCACTATTGCACATGCAAGCACCGAATTTGCCAATGTTGTTGCTGAAGTTATTTGGATTCAATTCTTACTTTGAGAACTTGGAAATCCAAATTCACACCTTTCTTATTCCCTGGTAAGATAATCTCTCTGTATTATGTCACTTCCAACCCCAAAAATCAACTCACATTGTTCAAGAAGAGTAGCACTAAACAAATTCAAGTTTTCCTCTCATCTGCAGACCAAATAGCAAACGTCTTCACTAAAGGTTTGTCATCGCAGAGTTTCTGTTCACTTCAAGCTTGCAGTTCAGCCATTTACCCTTTGCTTGTAGGGAAGTGTTAGTCAAGCCTTCATCTCCAATCAGAAGGATGAGCACAAACCAAAGGTTATCACAAATGAAAAATCCACTTAACAACTTGAGATTTGTTGCATTCCTCATCCTATTGTTATCTCCAACCATGAGGACAAGCACAAGGATATAACTGAGACTAGATGCAGCTCTTAGTTGGTTGAGATTCAATTAGTTGAGATTTGTTTTATAGATTATATGTAAACTCTGAAACGTAACAAACACCCTTCTATGATGTCAAAAAAAAAACAGATACCCTTCTATATATTCATACAAATCTCTCATCACAAAATCATTGAGATAGAAGAGTATCCAATCTTTTAGAAACTACTGAGCATATTAAGTTTCCTAATTATTAGAATGACTGCACGACATGAGCAACAAAGGTCATCTTCTTCCTCTTTTTCACTTTTCTAATTTATATATAGGGGACATCACCATCTACACTTGCCACATAGTGACAAGGTGTGACTGACATCTTTGGTAACGAATGAGACCCACTTTAGGATCTGACTGAATAACAAAACAGTCACCAAAGATAGGTTGTCTTTCGCAGGGCTCAGGGTTTGTCTAGTGAGGTTTGTTGGGTGTTCGGCCAAAGTTACATTCACTTAATAACACTGCGCATCTTAGAACTCGCTTGTCAGTTATGAAAATTGGAAGATGGACTAGGTTCATGCTATAGCAATCAGCTTCAGCTATGTGCTTTCATGGAGAAGGTACTGAGGTTGCAAGCCATCCTAATATGGTATAAATTCATCATTTAACAAATCTTAGAGTTTATCAATGATACTTGGGCTACAGTCAGCATAAGGATGTCCTGGAGACTGGTTGCAGTCAGTATAAGAATGACCTACAGAGCGTGACCTCATTATCGTCTCTCGGGCATCAGCGGAGCAAAGGAAGGTTAAGATGCTTATAGAAATGGAGCTTTAATAAAAAGAACATGACCTTAACGGAGAAGGGAAAATGCCAAAGTTTTAATGTAAGAGTTGGAGTCCTTTGTCCAGCCGGTTCTAAATATTGTCACCATTTCTGTAACAACCCTCCATTTTTGTATAGTAATAAAAGATTAAATAAACAAACAAAATGATAAATATGACTCTTCATTTTTAAACATTTCATCTCTTATAACTCTCAAACTTTTCATATTCCCAACTCATTACTCATTCATTTCTCTAACTCCTATCCTTTCATCTTCTCCATGAATTATCTACATTAAATATCCAATTTAATTTTCTTAACTCTCTAAATTCTATAACTCCTCAAACCTTTTAAATTCTATAACTCTCTAAACTTTTCACATTCTATAACTCCTAAATAACTCCTCAAACCTTCTAGATTTTATAACTCTCTAAACCCTTCACATTCTGTAACTCCTAAATCCAATCCTATATAAACCCCTAACTCAAAACACATTCCACTCATTCTAAAAATCATTCTCTAACATTCTAATCTCTCTCTCTCTCATCTCGCCCGAGCCACCTTCAAAACACCGCAGGAGCCACCGTCAGAGCTGTCACCACTTCACCGGAGAAGGGTATCTCATTTTATCTCTTTCCACATTTTAGGTTCTCACGTTTTGACAAGAGGTTAGATATTATCTTTCTTTTTCTTCTTGGATTAAATTATTTTAAATGAATCATAGGTTAGTTTCTCTACTACTCAATAATCCTAATAACCTAAAAAGAACATATATCATTTTATAAACCTAATAAAATGAAGCTAAACCTATTTCCTAATTTCAGACCCGCTTAATACTAAAATCAATTTAGAGTATGATATAAATATTAGAAAAATCCCTAAAAATTATCTAAATTCATATTAATCTGTTTTTAATATTCTTAGAATATTTTTAATATGTAGATTACTCCATTGAGCGACATCGGAAAATAAAATCCAGATGAGTTCATTTTTGGACTCACTAATCATGCTATTTTATATACATGTTGTTTCAATCATGCTGTTTATTTTGTGTAAATTGATTTGTTATTTTGTAGGAATTTATTAATTACTTATTATATTTCTTGTCTTCAAAAAATCTATTATCAATTGTCATTAAATTTAAATTACATAGTATAGTTAGATTTTAGAATAATCATATATACAAATTTGATAAATCACATAAAAGTTATATTCACGGAGAAATATTGTTTGTGATATCATTTTGTATCGGTGTCTAGAAAAGTTATCTTGTATGCTGGTTCTCTAATTAAGGAACGTGCGTCGCACGGAAAACCTCCCAGCATCCATACACTTGCCTGACCGATATCTTTATGATGTCTCAAATTAGTGACTCTTAAATATAACTAATTGTGATTTATTGAATAAAGTATAAACTGAACAGACTTTATAAATCATGTTGTTAACAAATTAAGAAAAATCCACTTGAAATATTGTATATGATATAATCAATATATTGTACTATACCTAAATGACACTGGGTTGGGAGAGAAACTGAATGATGGAAATATACTCTGTTTCGGCTGTAAACTTGTTAAGTTGTACAACTGAATATTTCGCACACCATGGGTGCGTGATGATTTGCTGGATCATACCTGACTATAATTCCTGTTTGCCTGACGGCAGATCCGACTCAGCACCGGACAATCCTGTGACCATTTCCTGGGTCTGTACAGGAAACAATCGAAACAGTTGTATCCCATCAGTTAGTTTTTCCAATTACATGACATTTTAGACAAAAATACTCATGTCATAGAGTTGACTTTACTAAAATGAAATTAAGATAACCTAAGTCAATTGACATCATTATTACAGACATTTTATTACATATTTTCTAAAATTTGTATTATTATTATGTTTGAACATAACTGCTATATTTCATATTATTTCTGCATATTTTATTTTGGTCGCAATCTGACGACCTGGGTGTGCATGTCCAGATTTATCGATGGACACGCCAAAACTAACGCAGGATCTGGTGTACATTAAACATCATATTGAAACTCCATAACGGATTAGAGATTCCCTGCTTCATTTTGTTTAATTTTATCATATTTTGTTTCAGTTGTATCTAAACTTCATTCCAATAAATGAAAAGTCAAACTTTTATTGAATTTTTCTATTGTAATTACTGAGTATTATTATGGCAAATTTATTGAGGCTTTGGCATATTCAAATTGAATATGTTGCCGGTACCTGCTGCACGTGCTCGTATACCGTATATCGGGAGCGGGGCGTGACAATTACGAGAGTTTTGAGTTCCAGCCTTGAGCATGCAGACCAGCAATATTGCAGTCCTCAATCATCCTTTAACTAGAAATGAAAATATCGGTTGCTGACAATGGGGCTTGCTTCTCATATATTGTCTAAAAGATTGAACCTTCCCATTATTGATTTAAAACTTTTTTCTCAATAACAATAGATAGTCTCTATGTCATAGTTATTTATAGCCCATCACCTATGTAATGTTTAGTGAACTCGTATCACCAAAGAATCTGGCCCATCTTTTCATCTACGAAAACGAAAGAGAAGATAGTGCTTACAATCGTGTGCCCCTAGCTGCATTGAACAGGTTCTATTATTGGTGACATAATGCATGTTCTAGAAGCCTAATCTTCTTGTCCAGTAATTTATTTTTTATAAACAAAAAAATAGTTCCTCCTTTTTCTCTTTAACTAGTAATTTTTAGGCAGCTCAAGAATCTCGGCAGCTTCCTCCAATTCGTATGAGAAGGCCAAAAGTTATTTAATGTTTCTTTTAAATTGGTCAATTTTTAACTACCATTTCCACGTAAAACCTTCTTCCTCAGCACTAAACAGAAATATATACACTTTTCTAAATTTGAAGTGCAACCCTAGTAGATAAAATTCCCAAATTAATGACAGAAATTACACAAAAGTATTGGAATGAACAACATGCAATTAAAAAATTTCAATAAGATTTTAATTATTTAGTATCTGCATGAATAATGAATAACTAGCCTGCAAATATAAATTACTCTAATCACCTCGGTGTCTCTAACAAGAGCAAACGCCTTGACAAAGAAATCGACAACGAATAGCTTCTCATTAGCCGACTTCTTCGAAATCTCCCCCAAAACTGGTGTGATTTCGGATCGCAAGAGCGCGCGAACTGCCGATCTGATCTCTAGGAGAGATTGGATGTCCTTTGCGACCAGGATCGACTCCAATATCCGGAGAGTTACGCCATTGAATCTGTGCTAAAAAAGCAACAAACTGTGAATAAGAGAAGATCGACCGGTGGGAATTGGGGATTGAGAGTTAGGGTTTCGAGTTGCACCTTCGATTTTGGATTTGAGAGCGAAAGAGGGAGATCTGATGCGAGATCGCTTCTGACATTTTGAACGGATGACGAGCGCGAATTAAACGGGCGGATTTGATTGGGGAAGGGATTGCTATTTATTTACCAACCCAACGAATCACGATTTTGCCGGGAGAAATGGGGAAATCTAAATGAGCACACCACTTGACTTGTGAGCACCAATTTCCCATGCCGTGCTCACCACTTGACTTAGGATGTGATGCTCACCGGGAAAGTGTTGTGCTCATTTAGAGTGTCCCTGAGAAATGACATTGGGAGCCGGTCGGCACATGTGGGATCCAGTTGCCTGTATTTTGGTGCAGCATAATTCTTGATTCACAAGAGGCTCTTCGATGCACAGTGGATAGAATTTAGGAGTATTTACAGGTTTGTCCCTTAAATCTTTATAAATTATGATTTAGTCCCTCAAATCCTCTAAATTACTACAATTTAGCCCCTCCGTTAGTTTTTCCATTCAAATAAACGTCAGAATTTAATTTTTACTTTTTTTTAATAATGAAATGACTTAAATATCTCTATGAAGAAAAAGGAGAAAAGAATAGAGAGATAGAAAATAAGAAGAAGAGAGGAAGCCAATGAACCCAATGAAAAAAAAAAGGAGAAGAGAGAGAAAGAATGAAGAAAAGGAGAAAAGAGGAGGAAGAATAAATTAAGGAGGGGTAAAATGAGAAAATCATGTCAAAAAATAAACTGAGCTAACGGAACTTAGGGAGGGGGACTAAATTGTGATAACTTAGAGGATTTGAGGACTAAATCCTAAATATAAAGATTTGAGGGACTACATCATAATTTATAAAGATTTAAGGGACAAATCTGTAAATACCCCTAGAATTTAGAATTTATAGATGCCGCATTATCTTGGAAGCTGGTTATCATGTTTTTCATAGAAAGAAAATAATATATGTGTTGTTTTTGTAGTATTAGATGATAAAGTTGTTTAGTAGGGAAATTTTCTTCAACTGCAGATTGAGATCACTAAGGAAAATATTTTTGATTTTTGCTATGAGAGACTTTAATAGTTGAAGTCATGCTTTAGCAAAAAAAATAAATAAATAACCATTTAGGGAATTTCTATACGATTTTACCCGTTATTTTTATTTTCTTTGCAAGAAAGAGAGATATTACTAGATTGAGCACCGGTCAGAGATATGTTCCGGAACTGGATAGGTCATAGTACCGAAGTTGGATCAAGTGCAGCTGAGTTTATTAATGATTTACACTAAATTTAGCTAAATCGTATACTGTAGTTCTCCGTTTAACTTTAGTGACTGAACTTGATTGACACAGTCGACTATGACCTCAGCATGGCCACAAATAATTCATTGTCGAGCTTCTCGGGGTACTTGTATAGATGTTGTGTCGAGTCCGTCATGATTACAACCCATCACCCTTGTACCACTGTCGTTCATTCTCACTTTTCTGGTGGATTTTTGTTGAAATTTTGGATTGAAAACTTCAGAATCATTCATCTATTCAACTTGAGTAATAAATAGTTACAATAATATTCATAAAGATAAGATTAAATAATATTTAGTTATAATAAATCTCTCAACCACAACTCTCAACAATACAAGCTAATAAAATAAATAAAATTCTAATAATTGAAATCCTAACAACTCATAGTATCTGAATATGAGATAATAACTGATTTGCTAGTTTTATTATCTCAACAATTTTTTTTGTCTTGTACTCTATTCAGCATTCCTACAAGCAGATGGATTATATTGGTAGATTAGCTATGGTCCGGCAAGAAGGGTTCCTTTTTCCTACGAAGGTTTTTAATCAGAGTAAATTGCATAATATACTCATGTAGTTTGTATTTCGTTGAATTTACGCTCCTTAAATTTTGAACTAATGAATGACATCTTAGATAGTTATGGAATAAATTATTTTTAAAAAAAATAAAAGATGCTTTCTCCTTACTCTGCTCATTAAAAAATAAAAAATATATCAAATCTATAAGTTTGGTGTAGGTTCCTCCCACAAAAAGTGGGGATTTCATTTGAAAGTAAATTCATAACAAATCCAATTCCACGTCCTGAACCAAACAGCCACTTCTTATGGTTTGAACTTTGAACCCAAGTGGCAACTTTTAGGGAGTTTCTAGAGGGGCACACTATTTTTGCTAGTGAGCCCAATTTTCATAGTGAGCCCATCCTCTCTTTTAAAAAGAGATTAAAATAGAGGGTTTTTCCTAATAAGCACACCATAATTTCAAAAATACTCATACTTTATTTCTCTCACCTTCACTTCCCTTCCTTCTCTCTCCCACTTCCCTTCCTTCTTTCCCCCACCTCTCCTTCCTCTTCTCTCTCTCTTTCGCATTCTGGGATCCCTCGTCCTACGGATCCCGCGCTTTCGGTAACTGTCCCTTCGAGTCCCGTCACCAACTCCTCCTCCATCAGTAGAGAAATCAATCGAGATTGGATGATCGCAAGAAGAGGCGATAGCAGCAATGGGGATCAAAGCAGATAACGATGGCGAGAAGGTGCTCTCGATGAAGGCCTCTGAGGTTGAGGCTAAACTCGACAAGGGTGACATTCAAGAGCCTGAGTCATCGCTACGTGAGGGCATCGTCCTCAATTTCGAGATCTGCAACTTCTCTCTCTCTCTATCTCAATTTTGAAAGTTTATTCTTGAGATTGCGAGCATTTATTATAATGTGAGGCGTTCGATTGGTTAAATCATCGAGTCCTTTGAACTATTTGATTCTTGATTAGGACTTGCAATTTAGTATGATACGTTGAATTCTGGTTTTATTGACCTAATTTTAACTTTGTTCTTGAAAAAGTTTGAAGTTTTGGTTGTATGTGGTTTGGATGAGATTGGTTTGTTATAAGAGAGATATTAGAATATGCGAATTTTTAAAAATTATCTTGTTTTATAATGTATTTATGGTCAATTTTAAGCATTTTACTGCAGTGGAGCATGTAGAAAATTATCGTTATGGTCGATGTTGGTATGCTGCGACTTTGAAGTATTTATCTAAAGACAAATAAAATAACGAGTTAATATTCGGGTAATAATCAGACATTTTTTTTTCATACAATCGACCTAACTACTTGACTATCTTGGTGAAGTATTTATGATCAGTAAAAAATTTTACATGACACTATTGATTCTCCATCATACATGATAAAATTAAAAAACTTGAATGTTGTGTCAACCTTAATTCATGTGATTGCAATGCGATCTTTCTTGGCGAAGAGAACTTGGACATGATCTTCATATGCTTCAAAGCAATTAAGAATTGCTCGCTATTCGAAGGTATGGATATAGAGTAAGTTACTTTTAATCTATTGAAACCACTTTTTTTTTTAATGTTGAATTGTAGATTTTGTGCATTCATTTGCAACGTGCTTCCATGAATGCGTTTGGTGAATTCATCAAGTTTGAGGCATGCAACTTATCTCATCTCCGATGTGTTATATAACTTCCACAATTTATAATGTCAATTTATAAAATATTAAATGTTTTGACTGTATTCTCCATTTTTATTATCACACATTTTTTTTCACCGTATTCTCCATTTTTATCGAGTGCGACACAACTTAAAAATTCCTCTATCGTATAATTTCTTAGGAAATAATATACGAAAATAAACTTCTTTTGTAATCATCGTAAATTTTGTGATGAATTTCTTTTGTATTTGTCTTTTTTATGGATATTAATATGATTTTAAGATATCTAAACCGACTTTAAGTTATTTCAGTAAGAATTGCAGTTATTATATTTTAAATAACTTATTATATTTTAATCTAACTTGATAATGTTAACCAATTTACATACACGGTTTTTAATCCACTGTCCGGGGTGTACACTCCGGACAAAATAACAACTATCCAGACTGAAAGTCCTGACAGTGGACTACTGTCCAGGGTTCAGATCCTGGACGGACAATATGTCGTCCGGGGTTAGACTCCGGATGGACAATATGCCGTCTGAGGAAAATAGCAACTGTTAGTCCCGACAGTGGACTACTGTCTGGGGTCTAGACCTCGGACGGACAATATGTCGTCCGGGATTAGGCTTCGGACGGACAATATGCCGTCTGGGGTCTAATCCCGGACGGTATATAATTCGTCCGGGATCTAACTCCGAACAGAAATAGAATGGAGGTTAAAAATAATGATATTAATGTCCAGAAAAATCGATGGCAAACTTGTTATTTAAACCAAGTTTTAAAGTGGGCTCACTAGGAAAAATGGTGTGCCCCTTTAGAAACTCCCCAACTTTTTGAGCTCAAGTGGATTTTGTTTGGAACTGAACCCGACCCATTACCACCTCCTTGTCCAAAACGGGAGTTTCCAAAGGAGCACACCAGTGTTTCCTAGTGAGTCCTCTTTATAACGTTTTCTTGGAAGTCTGTCAGTGGGCTCACTAGGAATAAGGACGTGCTTCTTTATAATCTCCCGTCCAAAACACCCACAAATTTGCCCAAAAATTTGGGAGTTTCTAAACGAGCACACTATCTTTCTAAATTAGCCCACTAGATAGTTTATTTTTCATCCGGATTTTGAATGGGCTCACTAAGAAAAATGGGGTGCTCCTTTGGAAACTCCCAAAATTTCACCATTAACACAATCTGCCCCTTTCGCCCTTTCTCCCATAGAAAATTCAAAATAGAAACCCTAACCCCTCAAAATCATCGCAACTTAACCCAAAAAAAAAAAAAAAAAAGCAGAAAACTTAGCAGGGAAAAAAAATAAAAAAAGAAATCTCACCTTACTCCTCCTCCGCCTCCTTGGATGGCCGGCCGCCACCCCCTCCCTCCCCCCGCCGTCCTCCAGCACCACCACCACCCTCCTCCGCCGCCACAAATCGTCCTGCGAGCCCTGCCACCCCCCGTCGACGACCACCGCCGCATCCTTGCCCTCGAGGACCGCATCGCCGTTCAGCACCGAGACCTTCAGCAGCTCCTCGCCGACAATCAACGCCTCGCCGTCACCCACCTCGTCCTCAAGCAGGACATCGCCGCCTCTGGCAGCGACCTCCGCTCCCTCGCCGACTCCTGCGCCAGGGCCAAGGCCGAGGCCGATGCTGAGGTCCGGGCGCTGTACGACCGCGCGGCGAGAGCTGAGGAGGAGGCCAAGCGGACGGAGGCGATGAGGGCGGAGCTGGCGGTGGTGAGGTCCGACGTGGAGAGGCTGGTGAAGGACCGGGACGCATTGGTGGCCGAGCTGGAGAGGCTGAAGGTGAAGGTGGAGATGGCGAGAGCTGAGAACGGGAAGGTCCAAGAGGTCGGTTGGGAGATCAAGTTCTTGCAGAGTGAGATAGAGAGGGGAAGGTAGTCTCATCTCATTCTCAATTCTTGATATCGAGTTACGATTTGCACATAAATTTTGCTAGTTTACGGTGTGAGATTTTTTTCATCCGACAACGGATTATTAGTAAAAACAACTCTAATTATCAAATGAAAAATGAAAAATGCTAAATGAATATTTTTTTCTTGGTCGAAAACAGGACACAGAAGTAGAATATGAATACCCTAACCCTCGTGCTTTGCACATAGAAAATTGTTGCGATAGGGTTGAGTGTGCTTATAGTCCACGATAGTGTAGTTCAATTATTATGCATTCTTAGGTTAATTGGTCACTCTATAAACTTGTGATTTAGTACCATATACGAGTAATACGAAGTACCGTGTTATCTTTCTTCTTCCTTGTTGCTTGTGCTTTGAAAAATCAAAGACTATATAGAATGAGGAACCTTTACCATTGTTCATAATGAGACAAAAGTTCTTTTATTTCTTTTTCAGAATCATATGATTCCTTTGTGGGTTACTTTTCCGTTACTGAACAAAAATATGGAAATAATGACATGCTATTTAGATGCTTGGGAATTGGGATATAGATTCACATACTTATGAGTGAATATATCAATACATGATTCATTAGCGGACTTGTATGCTCTGCTTGGATATGAATGATAAGGTGTCATGATAAGGTCAATCATATACTGCTTCGAACCTAAAAGTTCTAATCAAATGGACAACATTCGACTTGGTGGCGCACATGAATAGAAGTGTACGCTACAAGAACTTGTTATAGCAGACTAAATCAAATAATGCAAACTCAATATAGTAGTCTAAATCACATGATCAAGATAGGTTTACCTATTTAGCAAATTAACTTCAAAATTTTATGACATGGCACATGTATAAATTTTCTTTATTATATTAGAATTGACTGTCTGAATAGAGGATTCTAGAGTCATACTATTATTCAGGAGGGAAATAGAATAGAAATGCCCCTCTTACATCAACTCAATGTGGCATAATCAAAATTCAAATTTGAGAATTTAATAAGTAAACATTAAAATGATATTATTTTCTATAGTAATTGGCATAACATGTGTTTTGTGATCTTTTTATAATTAGTAGTTGTATTATGTTTGAATAGTGGAATAAATAGTAATGGGTGTACGCCTTTTATAATTTGCTTTCTAACTATATATAAAAAAAAAATGATGGATCATATAACAAAAACAAAGAAAGATCGATAATGCATATCATATAGAGATATTATAATACAAGAGATTCAACATGCTAAGATTTCATTTCCAAAAAAATATAAATGTTGACCCACACAATTAATTGAAATAAGCTAACAGAGAGTACAAAGATGCAACTCAAGAAAGAAAGGAGAGAAACTACAAATACAATGTAGCAAAACCGATGAAAATCTCTCTTGCTACAGTATATAAAATAAACTAAAATTTTAATACCAAACCAACGACTAATAAGACCATTCTACCTACCTATTGCATGATTCAAGAATTCATTTATATAAAATAAACTAAAATTTTAATACCAAACCAACAACTAATAAGACCATTCTACCTACCTATTGCATGATTCAAGAATTCATAGGATAAATGAAAAGAAAATATGAATTTCTTGATGATGGACATTGTCTGTTATTGTTAATTTGCTTGTTTAGAGACTTTTATATATATTTCTTTTGGTCTTCCTTGAGTTGAAAGCAGTCATGCCTCTTACATTGTATGAAAATAAGATGAAGGCTATATATTTGGATGGAGTCTTGACCAACTTTGAAGAAATTTCTAACAGATTATTTCAGTCCCCGTTAACTCCAACAGAAATTTCTCAACTCGATATAAGGATGTAGAGCATATAACACCAAAATTAATGAATAATGCAATACTTTTTATCACTTTTTACTCATTCAACCCCGATATACTCCTTTGCTAGTTAGTGTAAACCACCTATATAAGTATTCTAGTTTAATTTTCATTATACCTATATAGATTTATAATTCACCGAATCACCATACATCAAGAACAAAGATTTTCAAATTAATTTTTTTTCCACAAGTGTCATATAGTTCAATCAGATGTCTTCTTTAGGAGCACCATGGAGCATGAACTTAGGTAACACTAACAATCAATATTTTGAAATATAATCATGATTACCAATAAATATTCACATGTTATGTTTGAGTATAACTGAACTGTAAAAAGGAAAGAAGAGTGGGGACTTCGGAGTTAAAAAGAAGAGAGTCTTGCCTTTTTACGATTTGGTTCTATTCGAGCATTATATGGGAGTTGTTGTATCTTGATTGTATTTTGAAATATATTGTTGCTTAAATTCGTACTCCTTGGAGCTCTTACGGAAGACAATTGACTAAGCTACATAGCACTTGTATAAATTCGTAAATCTTGTACTTAAAGGATGGTGTATTAAAAATTTATAGAGGTTAAGTGGAAATTGAACCAGGATACTTCTGCGAGTGGTTTGCACTGGCTCGCAAAGGGGTACATCAGGGTTAAATAAATGTGAAGTGACTGAAATTCCATTATTTATTAATTTATGGAGTTGTATGTTATATATGCTATAGTATAGCCAGGAAATTTCCATTTGAAGTTAATGAGTATGAAATTATCCACTTAGTAATTTCTCTAGAGGAGGTTAAGACTCCACTTAATGTGAAACTTTCATGCTTTTTCATATTATTTTCATTAGATCTAAGGCAGGAATCCTTTTAACTCAAGGAAGACCAAATCAATATATAAAAGCCTTCTAAGCAGAAAAGACCAAGAGTAATAAACGATATCGTGATCAAAACGCTTACTTTTTTTTATCATTTTACCTATGAATTATTGTATCATAGTAGGTAGATATAGTGGTTTGTTTAGATGTTGATTTTGTACATATTTCTCTAAATTTATTTTATATATATTCAACAATAGCTAGAGAAAGGTGTTCTTGTTGGTTTTGTTACATTGATGCTGTAGGAGAATGGATGTTTCCCTTCTTTTTCTCCAAGTTACGTATTTGTGTTCTTTATTAACTTGTTCCAACTTATAGTGCTGTTCAACATCCATATGACTGGTATTGAAGTTAAACCCTAGCCTGCTGTACCTTTTGTGTTTTATTGCCTCTATATGATGTGCATTATCAATCCTTTCTTTGTTGTTGTTGTATGATCTATGTTTTTCTTTACATAGTTAGAAAGCAAATTCTAGAAGATCTGCATTTATTAGTATCCATTCCATACATTTTTGAACCTTAATGCAACTATTAATTATAGAATGATCACTAAATACACGTTATTCCAACTACAATAGAGAGTAGTATCCTTTTAATGGTTACTTATTAAACTCCCAAATTTGATTATGCCACATTGAGTTGGTGGTGTAAGACAGTAAGAGTGTCATTTCTATTCAATTTCCCTCGTAAATAGTAGTATGGTTTTAGAATCCTTTGTACATGAAGTCAACCCTCTGATAATAAGGGAAATTTGTGCTCGAGGCAACTTTAGGTATGAGGCCTTGTCATAAAATTTCGAATTCAATTTGTTGACTTGGTAAGCCTACCTTGATTATGTGATTTAGGCTGTTATAGGAAGCAGAGCAAACTATCAAATATCCTCCGAATCAAATATCCTCCAATCATATTATTTTGTATTTAGATTTGCTTTCATTTTGGGGCACTACATAAGCCGAAGGACTAAATGGAACATGCCTTGCATATTATCTTGTCTAATATCTGTGTTCTTCACATTTAATTGAACTTTTGAGAAATTTACTCCTTTGTATTGCACTTTAGAAAACAAAAGTAGAAGCTTGAAATATGCAAATGAACAATGCAAAACATTATAACAAATTTGGGTTGTTGGTATGAATCACTATGTTGTCTACTGTGTAACTTAGTTCAAATGAAGGTTTATAACCTTGATTTGAATAGAATCGGTAATGGCAATGAATTATGGTATCAGAAGTCGGCAACATTAGGAATATCATATCGACAGTTTTGGATGTGTTAGTAAAGAAATTGGTTATATTGGAAATACAATATCAATATTGCAGGGTCTATATTGTATATTATACCTTATAAGATATTCATGATATGTATGTTATCAGCCAATATTTATCCTTGGTTTAAATAGTTAAACCATAATATCCGTGTCAACTATTAAATTAGGCATACTTCAGCAAGGTACTGAAATTAAACTTGTAGGACAGGAGATCTGTCACGCCCCGCTCCCGATATACGGTATACAAGCACGTGTAACAGGTACCGGCAACATATTCAGTTTGAATATGCTAAAGCCTCAATAAATTTGCCACAATAATACTCAGTAATTACGATAGAAAAATTCAACAAAAGTTTGACTTTTCATTTATTGGAATGAAGTTTAGATACAATTGAAACAAAATATAATAAAATTAAACAAAAGGAAGAAGGGAATCTCTAATCCGTTATGGAGCTTCAATATGATATTTAAAGTACACCAGATCCTGCGTCAGTTTTGGCGTGTCCATCGGTAAATCTGGGCATGCACACCCAGGTCGTCAGATTGCGACCAAAATAAAAGCAGAAAGAATATGAAATATAGCAGTTATATCCAAACATAATAATAAAACAAGTTTTAGAAAATATGGAATGATGTCTGTAATAATGATGTCAATTAATTTATGTTATCTTAATGTCATTTTAACGAAGTCAACTTTATAACAGAGGTATTTTTGTCTAGGATGTCATGTAATTGGAAAAGCTAATTGATGGGATATCACTGTTTCGATTGTTTCCTGTACAGATCCAGAAAATGGTCACAGGATTGTCCGGTGCTGAGTCGGACCTGCCGTCAGGGAAACAGGAATTATAATCAGGTATGATTCAGCAAATCATCACGCACCCACGGTGTGCGAAATATTCAGTTGTACAACTTAACAAGTTTACAATCAAAATAGAGTATATTTCCATCATTCAGTTTCTCCCCCAACCCAGTGTCATTTAGGTATAGTACAGTATATTGATTATATCATGTACAATATTTCAATTGGATTTTTCTTAATTTATTAACAACATGATTTATAGATTTCATTCAGTTTATACTTTATTCAATAAATCACAATTAGTTATATTTAAAAGTCACTGATTCGAGACATCATAGAGATATCAGCCAGGCAATTATATGGATGCTGGGAGCTTTTCCGTGCGTTGCACGTTCATTAATTAGAGAATCAGCATACAAAATAACTTTTCTAGACACCGACACAAAATGATATCACGAACAGCATTTTTCCGTGAATATAACTTTTATGTGATTTATCAAATTTGTATATATGATTTTTCTAAAATCTAACTATACTATGTAATTTAAATTTAATGACAATTGATAATATATTTTTGATGACAAGAAACATAATAAGTAATTGATAAATTCCTACAAAATAACAAATCAATTTACACAAAATAAATAACATGAATGAAACAATATGTATATAAAAGAGCATGATTAGTGAGTCCAAAAATGAACTCACCTGGATTTTGTTTTCCGATGTTGCTCAATGGAGTAATCTACACGTTAAAAATATTCTAAGAATATTAAAAACATATTAATATTAATTTAGATGATTTTTAGGGATTTTTTTCTAATATTTATAACATACTCAAAATTGATTTTAAAGTTAAGTTGGTCTGAAATTAGGAAATAAGTTTGACTCCATTTTATTGGGTTTATAAAATGATGGATATTATTCTTAAATTATTAGGGTTATTAGATAATGGGTCAAGTAGTTTTAAGGCCCAATAGTTTAACCCAATAAGAAAGAAAAGTGTTTATTACTAACGTTTTGAGAAAACGGTGATAATTCAAGATGTGGAAAGATAGGAGAAATGCGTTCATCTCGGGCAAAGTGATGGCTCCGACGGTGGCGACTCTGGTGGCGGCTCCTTCGGCGTGATGAGAGGAAGAGATAAATTTTAGAGAATGAGTGTAGATTGAATTTAGAAATGATGTTAGGTTTATATAGTGTTGGATTTAGGAGTTATAGAATGTGAAGAGTTTTGGGAGTTATAGAATTTAAAAGGTTTAAAGTGTTATGGAATTTCAAGAGTTTGAGGGGTTATGGAATTTGAAAGGTTCTACATTAATTTGGAGGGTTTAGAATATGAAAGGTTTTAGTTTAATTACATTAATTTGGAGGATTTAGAATATGAAAGGTTTTAGTTTAATTAGAGAGTTTAATTTTGAGAATTAAAGATGAGAGTTTTATTATTGAAATAATGGAGAAAATGAAAAGTTTGAAGGTTGAAAAAGATGAAAGGTTTAGGAGGTTAAAGAAATTGAAAGGTGTAAGAGTTAAAGAAAAAAAATAAAATGTTATATTTATTATTTATTTATTTTTTTATTTATTTATAGTTATAAGAGATGAAGGGTTATTACAAGATCTATGGACAGAACTGAACACATATAGGAGACCCATTCTCCTAGGAAATTAAGCTTGCTGCTCAACAGGAAATCTATTCTTCCTGAAACAAAATTAACATGCACGGTATATGTGGCCAAGAAAGTGTTGTCCTGCTGATTAATTCTTTCATTATGGCATTTCTTCTGTGCAGCTTGTATAATTTCCAGGCATGTCTTTTAGTTTTGCCTCAGATTTCATTGCTGTTACAGAATAGAATTGGGAACATGAGAACAGCTATACTGACACTAATTTATGGCTACTATGCATAGGGCTGCAATTGAGTATGAGAAAAAGACACATGCTGAAAACCTTGAACAGAGCCAGGCGATGGAGAAAAACATGATCTCCATGGCTCGTGAGGTTGAGAAATTGCGTGTTGAACTTGCTAATGCTGAGAAGAGAGCTCGAGCAGCTGCTGCAGCTTCAGCCACAGCCAAGCCAGGTAAGATTATTTCCATTGTTGATTATTCTCGTGTCCTGCTTGCAAGGAAACACATACTGAAGCATTACAGTGTCACTGCTGTTGTAGGCAGTTGACAGCATCTTCTTATTAACTAATTTTTCCCCCTTCTTGAGCGTGGTTATTCAATATAATTAGTGTAGCGAGCCACTATTTTGATTCCGCCTGAATTAGGTCATTTTGCAGGCCTGCCATATGCTGAAAGTCATGGACATAATGTGACGGCGCATGGAGGAAGTACATATGGCAGTGGTTATGGTTTTCATGAGGTTTGTAGTCTGCACTGTAATTTTGCCGCTGTATTGAGTTTATACCGAGTGAATTAAAGAGCCAAACATGAGCATTGTTTCTAGGGCTCAAACGAATTTAGATAGATGTACATGTTGGTCCAGATTATTATTATTTTTAATTGATTGTGTTGGATATGGCATCTAATATTATGGTTGATATGCATTGCCAGTATTTATCACTAAATATATTAGTATAAATATTGATGACTAATAACTTCATGCTGACACGGTGTTTATTTTATTCTTCTTAATTAGCGCCAAGTTTTCTCATTTCTGGGTTCTGAAATATCAGTCTCTCTGATTACATCTTTTGCAGGCTCAAATAGGTGCAGATGGTGGTTTGCAATATGGGTCTCAACGTGGACCTGAAGCTGTTCCTCATGGTCCGTATGCCATCCAACAAACTCATCTCCAAAGATAAAAGCTGACTGATCCATTATTCTCTTATCTGTTCTGAAAGCCGTATTTTGATAGAATCTCCTCTACTTGCAGTGTTAATATTAGGAAGGACATTTCTGCTGTTTGATGTCTGTAGGCCTTGTTTTGCTGTCTATAGTTTTTATGAAACGATTTCTGTGCTTGAACTTGGTTTCCAAAATTAAAAAAAAAAAAAAAATTCTAGCCATTGAGTTACATAGTTTTGCTTATTACTGTTCACATACTATACATTCTAGTAAGACATCAGTTTTCAGTTTGCTGATAATTGAGAAGGTTTCTTGTCTTTCCCTTGTCTTGTAATGTTGTTCCTGCTCCTCATCTATTTGTGATAACAGCCTCTCTCCTGGTAGAAGACCATTTAATATATCCAAGAGATCAGAGTCATTACGTGCGCATTTGCCTTCACTTTTTTCTTTTTTGCAGAGAAGTTATTTCTGCTTTTATCAGTTCATGCTCCTCGGTGAGGCTTAAAACAAATGACTAGTCATCATTTATGGGAAGGAGTCAAGGAGGCTCACAATCCGTGCATAGAGTTCATCCTCAGCGCAGGTAAGATTATCTGCATTACCTTTAAATGAAACTTATGTGCATCCTTGCTGCTCAGTCTTCAGAGATAATGCCTCTTGAAGTTCCAGAGAGTCAATCTAGGTGTTAAACCATATCCTGAGTCCTTGCATTCTTGGTATACCGATGATTCAAATGCCTTCATCTAGTCTTCAACTATCATGATCCTAGTGGGTAGATGATAGAATGGATCTCTACTTCTGACAATAATGTAGACTTGTACAGAATAGGGCTTTGTAGGAGAATGGGAATAATGCTTGCAGTTCAATAGGGATCAGAATGGAATCGGATCTATTCAATATTCAAATTAAAATTTTAAATTTTGAAATTAAAATTTTAAATTTTGAATTTATTCAAAGTCCAAATGGACCATTCTCTAAAAAGCTCTGGCCGGTTCAATGGATTTTGAAAAGAATGAATAATTTATAAATATTACAAAATTTTGGAGGTGAGTGAGGTTAGTTGAGATGTGGTCCTTTCCATTCTAGGCATCCAGACTCGTCAGCTTGGCATGCAACGCATCGAGATCGGCACTCAAACCGTGACTTCAGAAAATTCTAAATGAGCACACACTTTGACGTAGTGAGCACCATTTAAATGAGCACACACTTTCAATTAGTGAGCACCATTTAAAATTAGTGAGCACCACCGGACTTAGTGACTTAGTGGTGCTCTCTAAGCCGTGGTGCTCTCTAAGCCAAGTGGTGTGCTCATTTAGAATGTCCCAAACCCATCCCCACCATACGCCGCCCCCATTCTCCTAAAACCCGGACCCTAGAAAAAAAAACCTAGCCATGTCGGGCTCTCATCTCCCACCGAAAAGACCCATCAATGAAACCCTAACGGAGGATCTCGCCACCGACGATGACCCATCGACCAAAGACTTCATGATCAAGCCCCAATCCTTCACCCCGACCCTCGACATCCAAATGGCCGATCCTCCTCAAGAACTACGACCGCCTCAACGTCCGCACCGGCCACTACACCCCGCTCCCCATCGGCTATAGCCCGCTGAAGCGCCCGCTGTCATCCAACGTTCTCAACCTCGACAAGCCCTCCAACCCCTCCTCCCACGAGATCGTCGCCTGGATCAAGCGCATCCTCCGTTTCGAGAAAGACCGGCCACAGCGGCACCCTCAACCCCAAGGTCACCAGCGAAGGGAAAACAAAGATGGTAATTGGAAATCTGGGATCGAGCGAAGGCCATGGGTAGTAGGTTCGAGCCAATTTTTGGGCGAGTTTGGGATAGTTTGGACGGGTTTGGACATGTCCAAATTCTGTCCAATTTGAGAAAAACCCAAATGATTTAGTCCAATTTGGTCAAAAGCTAAAATGGATCGATTAAAGTCCAGTCTTTTCAGATCGGTCTAATTTGGTCTAGGGTAGCCCAACTCCATTCCCATCCTTACAGTTCAGAAACTTACTACAAGGGTTAAATATCAGATCCAAGGTTTGAACAGAAAAGGTCAAGTATATAAGGATGAAATTGAAAATCAAGTTTGATAAAGATGGATACCGTGGATAGGGAGTTTCTAGATGGGCACGGCAAATCTCCTAGTGAGCCCACTTTAAAAGATTTGTTTATTTACAGTTTTGCCATTAATTTTTTAGGTCAAAACTGCCCTTCCTACTCTACTTCATCCCCCCACCCTGTTTTTCCCGCGTTCTCCAGAGAGGGAGAGACGCGGTGAGGAGAAAACGAGGGAGAAAAAAAAAAAATTATTTCTCAAAATCACCAATCCATACAGTGGAATAATTATATAATAGACTGTAGTTGGTCGAAACCAATTTAAAATACCATCGTCCGGGCTTACAGTGCCGGACATAATCTAACCGTCCGGATTATACAGCCCGGACAAAGCACTTCTGTCCGGGACTGTAAACCCGGACAAATAATATCCATCCGGTGTGTCTACCCCGGATGGATGCGTTATTTGAGTTCAGTATTAGCTCTATAATTGTTATGAACAAATAAATTTCACAATAGAGGATATGTCGTTTGAGGTGTAAATTTATGAATTAATCTTAAATGTCTTGGTGGCTAGCCTGAGGTTAATAATTTTTAATAATTAAGTTTATTTTAACCTATAAGTTGAAGCTATCAATGGCTAATATTTATATCTAATCTGTATTGCCTATTTTGTTGATATGTTTTGATATGAAGATAATGATATAATAGACCGTAGTTGGTGGACATGCTTCCAATTTAAAAAACCATCGTCCGGGGTTACAGTGCCGGACAGGATCTGACTGTCCGGGGTATACAGCCCGGACAGAGCGCTAATGTCCGGGACTGTAAACCCGGACCGGTAATATCTGTCCGGTGTGTCAACCCCGGATGGATGACCAAAAATTCCAAATTTGATCTTGAATCTTTCATTGTACCTACAAATTTGATGGTTGCATTTGCTTAGTAAATTAATATGATAAACTGTAAGTTACACAGTCACAAACCCCTGAATAGGTTATTGTATTATCAGTTTAACAACTCAGTTACAATGGTTGCAATGACGGTGAAATAAAAAAAAATAAGTCAAAAACTCTATTGTGATCACTTCACTGTGCATGCTTGAAATGATTGCGCCGGATCCTCCAACAGCAAAATTTAACCAAATTTCAGAAAACACTACATATTTTGACCAAGTACCATATATTAAAACTAAATGCACAAAAAAATAAATGAACATCAGATGTTACAAATACTTAAATAGGTTAGTAACATGAAACGTAACTGTGCATAACTTTTGTTTCTAAAGATCACTTCACTCTGCATCAATAACATTTTTTCCTTCAATTATAACCTCTTGGGATATAAATCCCAAATAAATCACAATATTAACAACCAAGAAACTCAGCTAAAATCATAAAACTTTCAAGATCATATGGTAGGGTAGTAATATATATAACGTGAATCATTGAGTACAACTTCAATTAAGAAGAACAACAAACTAAAAGGAAGATTACTTCTAAGCTAACATCTTTGTTTTTGGATTAGCGACTGATATTACAAAATAAAAACATATTCTATATTCTTCTAGACTTCCGAGCGGCTTACTTCCTTGCGGGGTGACGACGTCTTGAAGAGCTCGCTGGATCGGAGGGGGATTGCACAACGGGCTGTGATACTGTGTGAATATCAGTTTGTTTGCACCCAGTTAGAACTGATTTGATCTTTACGAGGGCATTATATAGCGAACTCTTCTTGCTTCTGGTCTCACCTACCTCTAAGAAGGGATCAATAATTGCTAAAACTTCTTGAATTCTCTGCATATATCAGGGTAAAAACCTATATAAGTTTGATTAAACCTGATTAATTTACAAAGAATAAAAAAACCAAATAAAATAGGATAAACACCAACGATGGATTTCAGGTTCATCATGGATTTCAGGGATGTAAGGATCGACGGCTGGACGAATCCCTGTTTTTTTCCTCCTATTCGAGGCTGTTGGCCGAATCTGACATGGTTGCGCTGGATCCATCTGTAAATCACCAACGATTTTATTGACAAATTAAAATTAACATTAATCAAACATCAAATATCACCATATGCTAATTATATTTGCCTACATCTAAATCTATTAAATTAAATAGGATAAACACAAAGCACAAAATTTCATAGAGCTTGTAATAACGGTTCAAAATTGTATCCAGTGGCAACAATTTCACGCGGTAGGTTATTAACATGGATTCAACAAAATTCTATCAAGACATTGAAGTTGCTTTTAAAACTTAGGGGTCATGCTCATATCTATTTACATACAGTTGCCTCTTAATAAAACTTTTTTTTTTAATTTTTAAATTAAGTTTATTTTTATCCAAGGTTTTAAATTTCAGCCGAAACCAATAAGTAGCACGAACATTGTATAGGCTTTTGAGGTATCAAATATGATATAAACTTTATAATGTTGGCATCAGAATAGTGCCAACATTGCTGATATTTATTGATTCATCCAGTATTGTAGATATGATATCATAAATCTACCTAAGATAAGCAATTTTATGCATATAATTGTGAACAAAATTTCATCTCTCATTCGCTATAAAACATGCAATTATAAAAATTAGTTAGAATCTTGCTCATTAGTAGTTTATAAAAATTTTACCAAAGTGAAAAGGCCTTATTAGTAGTTTATAAAGATAAACTACTAATAAACAAAAATTACGTAAGATGACTGGATACAATTTTATGGTAATTCATTGTGCAGATTATCATAGGAAAAAATAATTTCTTTCTTCTAGCTAAGGGTTTTTTTGTTGCTTACATTGGTGAATTTTTTTTTCCCCTTTATTAGGCTATTATGTAAACCTATTGATTATTCTCAGGAAAAAAAAAAACCTGCAAACTATGATTTTGATATAGAAGACATGGCATTATCATGCTTCCTTAGTATCCATCAAAGTATAGGACATATAGTTCAAAATTTCCCAATCAAAGTATATGACATATGCTGCCCACTAAAAATAAAGCAACAACTCTATCTATCTAAAATCATAATCCATTTAAAAAATTTATTTCATTTAAATAGCAAATTTCTTACCTCCTGCACTCCTAAATCGAGAGCTAGAGTCGGCCAGACTGCGTCAGGGGAGACCACGTCCGGGATCGGTGACTCGCGGCGCAGACGACTGATCGACGTCCAAGGTTGTCGGCGAGAGACAGGGGGAAGCCGGGAAGTCGCCGACGGACTCCACTCGAGCCACCCGAGAGAGAGAGAGACAGTGGCAAGGTTGCGCGAGCTCGAGAGAGAGAGAACCCTAGAGAGAGAGGCTCGAGAGAGAGAGACTACCGGGCTCGCGCTCGAGAGAGAGAGAACCCGACCACTCGCCGCTCGAGAGAGAGAGATCGGCTCGCGCTCGAGAGAGAGAGAGAGAGGGCGACGGTTTGGGTTTGGGTTTGGGTTTGGGGAACGATGGGAGGGAGAAAGAAGAAGATGGTGAGGGTATTTAGGGAATATAGGTGTGCTCACTAGGAAAAAATAGAAATTTTTAAAAACAGTGATGTGCGCACTAGGAAAAGTGGGCTCACTAGGAAAAAAATTGTGCCCATCTAGAAATTCCCCGTGGATATAGCTAATATGACTTATTTACAGTGTGAATCTCCCTCTCATGATGGTGTCAATTACAAATAAAGCAGAACTTGAATCACCTTTGAAATGATATCAAGATCAGCAAAATCAAGGTTCTGATGTGATTGTTCAAAGTTGGAAAGAAGCAATATGAATAATGGATGAAGACTATGTAATAATATCAACTTCAAGTCCAGATATGAACATATTGTGGACAAAACTAGACATATTTTTGCAGGGAAAAGTTGTAAAGATTTGAGTTCTATATTTATATATTTGCAATTGTGTGTGGTGAGTCACCATGAGGGTTTGAGATAGGTGGAGTGTAGAACTTTTTTCTCAGGCTATTCTACCAGAAGAGTTGGATCTTAAACTATTGTGCAGTCGTGACTGTTTAGTAGCTGTTAGTCAAATTGTTATAATTAACTTAGTATTATAATGTATTTTCTACTGTGTTTTTTTTTTTTTTTTTCATTTGGATTTTCCACGTTAAATCCCCGTGTCTAATCTGGTTGGTTGTTTGAGATTATTGGTTGGCTGTTTGAGATTATTTACTATACTATGATCGATTATAATCCGCTTTCACAGTAGCTTTTTCAGAATGCAGGAAACCATTTATTCAAATTTTGTAGGAGGATGGTTGTAGGTTAGAATAATTAGATCTCTTATTTGGGGTGGAAGGTGGAACGGCGAGAGTGAAACTGTAACCTTCCACCGAGTCTCAGTATAATTATTTTAGATTTATCATTGTATGGACAGTAAATAATGTATAGTTCAACAAACATGAATTTGTTAACTGTAAGTTCTTCATAAACTTGCCCAACTTAAACCGTACTAACTTTTGGATATTCTTTTCTTTTTTGCAGATATCTGAATTTATTCGCGATTTAGTTTTTTTTTCTAAAAAAACTTAATTTATTTTGGAGACAGTTCTCTCGTTACAGAAAATTTACTTGGAACCTTATGAAAAAGGTCAAGGAGTGACAAAGGAGGCGAACAAGAAAGCCAGAGATTTATCTTAATTGTAGCTGCTTCATTAGCAATCCAGCTGTGTTGAATATTAATTGTCGAGAAGGAAAGCTGATGTTTAGTCTCTTTCGTTAAGCCACAATTATCTTCCTGAACTATAGATGATATTAGTGAGATCATTTTCTTATAGTCCCCCTCCAACATAAGCTTGGAACCATACCACTCCGGCAAACAACTCCCAGCAAGACTGGGTAAGGCTGCTTTCGCTTCTATTTCATACAGCGACCATGCATCTTACTTAAAGCTTCTGTAAATAATATTTAATAGTACATTTCTGTCAAGATTCGTTGGCTTCTTCCTTAGCAATGTTAGTAGTACTTGTCTCTCGAATCATTTGATTTGTTTAATAGTATACTCGAATCATTTGACATCTTTAATACTATACCTTTGGTAAATAAAGCCAAATTTCTTATCATATATCTAATAGTACACCTTGTTTATGTGCATATTTTGTTATGTTTTTTTTTTCTTTTTATACAAATGACTTGTATGGTTCATATTTGATTATTATAAAGATTTAATAATATACAAACATGTCTCTCTCTTAAGTTCATTTGGACGAACACGAGTTATGACAAAAGCTCAACTTTAATTTGTCTGTAAGGTTGTGTTTGGGTCACTTGAAATAGTAGAAGAAAGGAAAAAAAAGAAAAAAAGAAAACTAAGAAGTTAGTTCAAAAATGAAAGTTTAGGAAGATAATATTTCTTGAAGTTTCAATTTTTGTTGAAGAGAATATTTCTTGAAGAGAAGAAAAAAGTGGTGGAAATATTATTTTATTGATAAAATCAAATAAGATATTATTATTTTATTTGGTTTTTAGGCGTAAAAAAATAGTTTTGAATGGTAATTTTAAAAAACTAACATAAAATAATATTATAATTAGTTCCTTGCTCTTCAAGAGCTCTTTCAATCCAAAATAAGAAAAAGAGAAAAAAGAAAAAGCGAGATGTGTCGCATATAATAATTCATGTCATTCTATTGAAAATAATTACTATTTTTTTTTTTAGCCAAACAAACAAATAAAGTTGTTGAAGTATTCATTTTACTTGCTTGTAAACGGTGCTCACTAAGTCAAATGTGGTGCGTATTTAGAATTTTCCGAATCTATAATGAAGAAAATCTGTGATTTTGTTCGTCCTTTTGTGCTTTTTATCTTTGAATTCTTTTTCAAATAATTTCTGCAGAGAAAGCTCTGGGGAGGGGAAATTCTAAATGCGCACGACATTTTACTAGTGCGCACCAAGTACTATATAGTATATAGTAAAGTGATTTACAACATCGGGAAAAATGCTGCTTACCAGTAAAATATGGTGCGCATTTAGAATTTCCCTACAGACTCTTCATAAAGAGATTTACTAGATTGGCCCACATTTTGTTAGTGAGCCCAAAGTTAGAGAAAAAATAAATCCCCCTAACTTTTGGGCTCATTGAAAAAAACATAGGGCGCATCTGGTAACTCTCCTTCATTAATTTCAGTTTATAAGATGCACTTGCCAAATTTAGCTTTTTTTTCGAGTTGAAGCAAAATGATGGCGATCGCTTTCGCTTCTCTATCCCAAACCCTAACCCTAACTCTCCTCTCAGGTCTTCTCCTCCCTTCGTCCTTATCCGCTGCGACGGGTCGTTTGATGTTCGTCGGCACCTCTCCACCGCCACCAGGTCCATCCAATTCCTTTTTTTGATTTTCGCTTTTTATAAAAAATGAACCTGCTTATTAAATCGAATGTGGTGCGTATTTAGAATTTCCCGAATCTGTAATGAAGAAAATCTGTGATTTTGTTCGTCCTTTAGTGCTTTTTATCTTTGAATTCTTTTTCAAATAATTTCTGCAGAGAAAGCGATGGGGAGGGGAAATTCTAAATGCGCACCACATTGTACTAGTGAGCACCATGTGCTATATAGTATATAGTAAAGTGATTTACAACATAGGGAAAAATGCTGCTTACCAGTAAAATATGGTGCGCATTTAGAATTTCCCTACAGACTCTCTTCATAAAGAGATTTACGAGATGCGCCCACATTTTTCTTAGTGAGCCCAAAGTTAGAGAAAAAATAATTCCCCTTAACTTTTGGGCTCATTGAGAAAAACATGGGGCGCCTCTGGTAACTCTCCTTCGTTAGTTTCAGTCTATAAGATGCACTTGCCAAATTTAGCTTTTTCTTCGAGTTGAGGCAAAATGATGGCGATCGCGTTCGCTTCTCCACCCCAAACCCTAACCCTAACCCTAACTTTCCTCTCAGGTCTCCTCCTCCCTTCGTCCTTATCCGCCGCCGACGGGTCGTTCGACGTTCGCCGGCACCTCTCCACCGTCACCAGGTCCATCCAATTTCTCTTTTTGATTTTCGCTTTTTATAAAAAATGAATCTTGCTTATTAAACCGAATCGATGACCGAACAGTATATTTTGTTTAATTTGGGAGTGGGTTAGCCTTTTATTCTTAATCTGAGGCATCATCTCCTCAACATAACACCAAATTTATCGGAATATACTGTTTCAGTAGGAACAAAAAAAAGGGATTTTAGATCGAAGTACCCTAACTTGATCTTCATTTGAGAAGAAAAGTTTGCGAATTTTCAGTAGCATTTTAGAAGTATCATTCTTTATCTATCTGCATTCTGCATGATCGACCTAACTACCCGTTGATTGTACTAGTGGATTGTGAATTTTTAAAAATTATCTTATTGTCTTTTGAAGCGACCTTAGATTCTTATTAGAAAAACTTATCTTTATAAAGCACTACTAGTAAGCTTGTTAATGTCTTTTGGAGACAGCTAAGTCGCCAAAATCCACATTTGCAATCGTATACCCCTAATCTCAAACAGGAAATTGATCATTTGTATGAGTGGCTGATGTTTAATTTTCATCGATCCCCACGATAGTGATTTCTCGGCTTCCCCATTGCTTTACAGATATGAAGCTGGAAAAGAAGCAAAACAAAACCTTGTTGTTTATCAGCCTTCTGCTATCCCGGATGGATGTACTCCATTTCACTTAAATCTTGTGGTAATTTGCGGTCGCAACTTGTAGATAGATTTATGTTGATTTGATATTTTATTTTATTTTTTCATTTTTCTTACTCAATGATATGGTTAAGGAATTTTATTACTTGGTCAAACATATAGTGGTAGCTATTGAAATTTTCAGTTCTTTACGCTGGTCTACTTTATGTGTTCTGTTCAATATATTATGTTTATATTTTTTATATTCTTTTCAGCTTGTTCTGTAAAGTCCTATGTATGCTAGATTATTTATTCTCGAAACAAAATGCTATATCATTATATTAGGCACAACACTCCCTCCCCACCCACTCACCAAACCCCCTCCTCTTTTTGCATTGCTTTTTGATACTGTATGGCTTTCTGATACAAAGGTTTGCTGATATCTCTAGCAAGTATATAAGTGCAATATGGAGGGATCAACCATCAAATATGTATTTGGAGATTTAATATGCCAATATCCTGTGACTTTATTAATTTGCAAACCATATAACCATCATTTTCATTTATGAGGGTTTACTAAAGGCGGGTTTAGTAAAGGTGCTGTATTTCCATTTGCTTGTGAGAAACATTTAGCTAACTCAAAAATCTTTACTTATTGACCACTCTATTTTCTACCTACCTTTCATAACTTTTTGGTTTCAATTAGAGGCCCCCTTATGAAAGTGTGAAAAAGGAGGAGATTGTCTAGGTTTATATGGATGTTAGTTGTGAGAAAGGCTTTTTGAATTTTTTTTTTTTTTAATGAATCAAATGATGCCCTGAACTGTAATAATTGGCGAAGAAGGCATCAACAAGAAGACGTGATATAGTTCAAAGAATATTGTTGTTGTTGTTATTTTTATTGTTATTGTTACTCATTTCCTTTTTAAATGGTCTTCTTACTCATTTATTGCGCTCAGGTGTTATATAAATTTTAGCTAACAAATGGAGCCCTAACTATTGGAATCATGACCGTGCCTCAAGGAAAGAACTATTGTTGGCATCTTCAAGTAATGCAAATTTACTCCAATATATATATTTCTTTATCTCAAAGAATGAACTTTTTTAGGTCTTTAGGAACCAAACCATGGATCAAGTTTGTGCTACTCTATGGTACTGGGAGATTCTATGCTTTACCTTGGTGGTTATAAAAGCTTTAACTTGGTTATAAATTCATCTAAATTTGGGTTTGCATAGGCGTAAATCATTGGTAACCTTAATGAATGTTGATTGGCCAGAATCCTACTCATCCCCTGAGTGATGGCTTATACAATAATTACTAATGATATACTTTTTTAACATCCATAATGTTGTATTAGTAGGGCCATGGCAGTTATTGTTTGGGTGTAGGGAAAATAAAGTGGGTTTGGTTGGTAAAGATGATTGCAGGGGAGGTAGAAGTTATTAAGCAGGACATATGGGTTGACTCCTTTGTTGGATCATTATACTTTTAATAGAATGAGTTCTTAGACTATTATTTATTATCAATATGATCAATGTAGAGAATAACACTAGCAAAACATCTATCGGTTCTTGTGCGCATACACTACTAGCATCACTTAATATCATTGCATGTTTTTTGTTGAAATATGTTATGGCTATACGGCTTATATCTGTTATCCATTTGCTTATTGTAGAAACATGCTACTTATGGGAGTTTCAATGAACAATTTATTGGATGAATTATCTCTTTAAAGTCGATTGTTTATAATGCAGGCAAGACATGGAACTCGTGCTCCTACAAAGAAACGGATTAAAGAATTAGATTGGTTCGCAACCCGTCTGGATTCACTTCTAAGTGAAGCAAAACAGAGGAAGCAGGACTGTTCGTTGCAGAAAATTCCATCGTGGATGTGTGGTTGGAAATCCCCTTGGAAAGGTAGACAGAAAGGTGGAGAGCTGGTTAGCGAAGGAGAGAATGAGCTTTACCAGCTTGGAATTAGAGTAAGGGAGAGATTTCCTGAAATATTTGAAGAAGAATATCACCCAGACATTTTTTCTATAAGAGCAACCCAGGTTAGTTACCTTAAACCACGTATTTTATGAACTCTATATGCATTGACATGTCATATTTTGGTAGCGACAAATGTGCATGCACACATTTCTTTGAGAGGTTTTTATTCACAGCTGTATTGTGAACTTTATTGAGTTTATGTTTGCTGCTGATCTTCATGTCGTGGGAGTTTACAATTAGAATTCTATAGTTTTGTTTGAATCTTCATCTCATTATTGAAGAATATGGCATTAAAATTAATTCCTGATGTTTGCACTTGCATTCTGCCTCCATAATAATGGGTCATTCATCAGTATTCCTACATAAAGCCCTTTTTTAACATACTGTTACAGGTCAGTCGAGCATCTGCTAGTGCCGTGGCCTTTGGCATTGGGCTATTTTCTGGGAAAGGAGCCCTTGGGCCGGGGAGGCATCGTGCATTTTCTGTGATAAGTGAGAGTCGTGCAAGTGATATATGGTTGCGATTTCATGATAATTGTGAAACTTACAAGGTATGAAAATTGTCCAATGTGGCTGCAGCTTGTCACTATATATATGTGTATATATATATATATATGTACATATATATATATATATATATATATATATGTACATACATACATGTATGTACATGCATGTACATATGTACATACATATATGCATGTACATATGTACATACATATATATATATATATGAAAAAAATAGAAATGAGCTGACAATTTACGCAAGTTATCTGAGCTGCATTTCATTTCCACTATCTCCAATAATCTTTTTAAAAAAAATTCTTTTGGATTATGATCTCGACCCCCTAGGGTTCACTCATACCCAATTTCTTGGGTTTTAGTTTTGATTTGGTCCTCCATCAAGCTAATATAAAATTAACGGTTTTCAATGAATAAAATATTTTGTATGTACTTGATGGAAGGGTAAATGAAATCCAAAATTTATGAAATTTAATCCGAAATAAGTTAAGGAGATAGAGATAGTGATTGTTAAAAAGAATTGAAGAAAAATTATTGGATCATTATAGTTTTGCCACTAGCTCACGTAACTTTTCCTGAGCTAGCGGCTCACCTACAGTAATCCCTATATATATATATATATATATATATATATATATATATATATATTAGAGAATAATGCAAATATGCTGACGGCCCATGCAAGTTAGCTGAGCTGTAGTTCATTTTCACCATCTCCAATAATTTTTTTCTAAAAATTTTCTTTCGGCCAATTTCTTGGGTTTTAATTTTGATTTGGTTTTCCATTAAGTTAACGCAAAATTAACAGTTTCTAGTGAATACAACATTTTATATCCATTTGATGAAATGGTAAATAACTCTAAAATTCATGAAATTTGATTTTAAAAAAGTTAAGGAGGTAAAAACCCTAATTTCAGAAAAAATTTGAAAAAAAAATATTTTTGCTACTAGCTTATGTAAGTTTTCTTGAGCTGGTGGCTCACCTACAGTCATCCCAATATTATTATTATATATATTTTAGGTATTAGCTTGTTACCATATATTTTATTGCTTCATTAGTTGCTTGTTTTACAGTTTTAATATGAGATTCTTTGGTCTTGGTTAGCAGGCTTTTATTCTTACTAGCAGTCTTCTCCAACACAAAACGTGGAAGTTTCCAATGTCAGAAACGTTAGATAATGTTTTAAGAAGCAGGGGAAAGAGATCGTGCAGGGACTTGCATAAGATACGAATTAGGAAAGAAAATACTTAAACATAAGCAAGAGCTATGTATGGTTATTATCCAATGGAACAATTCGGTAAAGGAAAATGGATAATGTGTTTTGTAAACCATGAAATAATTAGAAAAAAGCTTAATGAACTATTAGATAAAAATAGCACAGACAAAATATGTTAATGGAATAAGACATCTGCATACATCGTTAGAGAGGCTAAGGTGAACTTTTGCATGTATCACAAAGATAATGGAATAAGTAATCTTGCTTGTACCATCCTAAGGCAAAGATGCTCATATGGCTAAAGTTAGAATTTTACACATAAATGCTATACACGTAATATAGAAAATGAAATGGGAATCAAGTTTGTTCTAATGTAATATGCAGTTCTTTTAGAACTTCATATTGCCATTTTGAATTTGATTCTATCATTATGTCTAGAAAAGAAATGTAAATGCATTTCTTTTGGAATTACATATGAATGCATAAAAGACACATAATTGGTAAGCAAGTGATAACAGTGACACTAACATTTAAATTTGGAACTCCTTGAAACAAATATTTGAATAGGAGGAATAGAAAAAAAATGTTATGTAGGATCATAAATAATTTCTCATATTCTTTTCCAATATGAAATTTCTATTGTAATTGTTTTCAATAATTATACCATCATGACTAAATTCATTCATTTTAAGGGCAGCTTTTCAATTAAAGTTACTCGACATTTAGATTTCTCTCCACTACCTTCCAAGCGTTAGGGTGAATCATAACCAAGCAAAGCATTTTTAGACTAATTTATTGTTCATATTCTCACAGTTATATTTACAACAGGACCACAATCATCCTTTAAATATTAAAAACAGTACAAAAAATATTGACATCTGAACAACTCATGGTCTGTTATCATGCTTTTAGGTCTTTTATCTTGCAGTATAGTTCTATGTTATTAGACAGCACATTTTCATGTCCTCTCATGCAAGAGTAATTGAAATAGGTAATTGAGAAAAAAAAATAGAGAATGAAAATGCTTTTAGTGAAGCACAAGGAGAAAACACATCGAGTTTGAACTAAGATAATTTTTTAAATGAAGTGTCAATTAATAGGAAATCCTACACTAAATTGTCAAAAAACCCCCAAAAAAAGACATACATGCCTTAATCAAACAAAGCAGTAAAAACAAGATGTTAATTGTAAACATATGAATAAAATAAATTTCAGAGGAAAAAAAAATCAAGATTTTACATTAAATATGAATAAGCTTTTTGCCTTTCATGTAGAGCTTAGCGTCAAATACCTTTAACACCGGTGTTTAAAAAAAAAATTTATAGCCATGAAAAGTGACAAAGCAAATTTAACCCCCCATTATACTAAGTTCATGCATTTTTGTGGGGACAAATTTCCTAATAAGCTCCCATTTTCATTTAGGAATGGTTCCGTTAATAATGCCATTAAATCTTTCTAGTATAGTTCCATATTGGTCTCTAAAATCAAGTTATGTATTAAGTCTCCTAATTGAATAAATGCATTAACACGCAGAATTTGATGTAGTGGGACAAGGTTCTAAATAGAGGTCTTCGTATCAGATAGTTGATCTCAGATGATATATTGGGATATGAGGTCATATATTGTGTTCATATCAAACACTATATAAACATATCATGTAACTAATTTTGATACCTTAGAGGTGATTGTAGCGTCCTAAATCATCTTTCTGACAAAAATGGCAAAACATGCATATGATTACTCAAGCAGAGGACAATATAATAAGTAATGAAATATTTTCAACCAAAAGTTCAAAATGTAATATATATATATATATATATATATATATATATATATATATATATATATATATATATATATATATATATATATATATATATGAGAAAAATGAAAATGAGCTGACAGCTCACGCAAATTACCTGAGCTGCAGTTTATTTCTACTATTTCTAATAATCTTTTTAAAATTTTTTATTTTGGATTATGATCTCGACCCCCTAAGGTTCCACTCATACCCAATTTCTTGGGTTTTAGTTTTTGATTTGGTCCTCCATCAAGTTAACACAAAATTAACGGTTTTCAATAAATAAAATATTTTGTATGCACTTGATGAAAGGATAAATGAACTCCAAAATTTATGAAATTTAATCCGAAAGAAGTTAAGGAAGTAGAGATAGTAATTGTAAAAAAAATTTGAAGTAAAATCATGGGATCATTATAGCTTTGCCGTTAGTTCACGAAACTTTTCCTGAGCTGGCGGCTCACCTACAGTAATCCCTATATATATATATATATATATATATATATATATATATATATATATATATATATATATATATATAACAACAATGGTGAAAGCAAAGATAACAAACAATAATAATGTGCACGGTGACAACTATAATAGTAAAAGTGGTGATAACAACAAACAAAGCAGGCATCAAAGGGTGGAGGGAAGCATAAGAAAGAAAAGGAGAAGCTTAAAAGAAAGTTTGTTGAAACTGGCCCTTGAGTGATACTTGAAGAAGCTCTTTGATGTGAATCACTAGATTTTTTAGCTTTCAAGGCATGAAAGAGTTTCTACCTCTCAAGACAGTCCAAGAATATGATTGATGTAAGGTGGACGTGAAAGAATTTGTGTTTTTGCTTATAGGTATAAGGTTTATAAAGATTAACCCATTTATATGTGAAACAATTTGGGTTTTTGCTTAAACATAGGTATAAGATTCGTGTTTGAAAATTAACCTAAACCCATTTATAAGTTAAAACAATAATGAACCATAATGGACGATATTACAAATATCAACCAATAGTTGCCCTCTGAAGAGGATATATTGTGGAATATATCAGCATATATGCTAATTTTAGAAAAGGGGTGGTGGACAATTTTTGCCCCCCTCAAACTCACCCCACAAAAAAGACGATTCATGTAATTTCTTTTTTTTTTTATGTAGCTTTATTTATACCAATGTATTCCTTTTTCTTTTGTAATCACTGCCTATTTTTTCTATCAATCTGTATTTTTAGTGAGAAGAAGATATATAACATGTTTATTCGCTAATGATTCTAAGAGGGCAATTAGCCAAAAGCAGAAAATGGTCTATTCACAAGTACTGAAAATACTAAGATTTGAGGATCTTATATGAAGTACCTTATTTTGAAAGAACATCATCATACGGACGTTTTTTATTCTTAACGAGGAGCTAATGTGTGTGTGTGTGTGTATAAATATATATAATATGATCTCCTTAAATCTAAATGAATTTATTTTAAGTGATTCCAGATGTAAATAAAAAAGTTAATGAATGAAATCAGGTGTGAAGTACTAAAAGAAATTAAGAGCGGAAACTATGTGCTTAAATAAGTCGTTGATAATTATTTTTAGAAAAGAAAGAGATCAATCATTGAGTTTTGCCTCAGTTAACCAGTAAGGGAGGATTGTACTGTCATTGAGGACTAATGTAAGGCTGTTGTTCCCAAATTAAAATAAAAGCATGAAGGCTAGCAAAAATTTATTTAAATTTGGAGAGGTTGTAAATAATTTTACAATTTATCTTGGTGGGGGTACCTTCAATTTTAATAAATATCTGCTTTCCTCTTATTAACTTGAAGGGGTTAATCCAAGGAAAATAAGGTAGAGTCACTAGAGAATGAAAATCAAGATCTTAAATAAATGCCAAGGCAGGAATAAGATCACCTCTGAGTAAGGGTGTGCGGCGATCTTGGTCGGGAGGAGGAAGAAGAAGATAGCAAATCGATAGGAAAAGTCTTTTCTTTGTCTTTTTCACTGAAGAAAGGGATGTAGCTCCACCGACTGATCATAAACTTAATTATTTTGGGATCAAGAGAGAAAATGTTGTCTAGCTTGAGATGGCAAGATGCGTTGTTGATGGATGCCCCCTTGGTTTATCTTTTGTTGGTGAGTGAACTTCCACCCTGAGCCTTGACCTACATACTGTACTTACAAGTGAATAACATCTCTTTGATTTTATAGAGGTGGTGACATCTAAGACTATGAAGGATAGAGAGTGGAGGTGTCGGAGGCTTGGAAGTGGAGGAAGGGCTAGGAGCTTTAGATTTAAACATAGAATGCACGAATGTGGCTGGAGAAGACAAAAAACAAAGCGGAGGCCCAATGAGGGAAAGAGGTAATAGAAGGTTGGAATTTTGTCAAGATTCGAGAACGAGAAGCCGAATTGACGTAAAGTTAGAGCTATAGTTTAGGAGTTATGAAGTGATCCGACTATGCGAGTATTTTTTTTCAAAAGCTGAGATTGAGTTTGCATGTTGGAAATCGAAGTTGTATGAACTTGTGTAATAACTGGCCTGGAGAACATGGTTTGGGTCAGTTTGGTTGGTTTCTGAAGTTTGGTCCGAACTATGCATGTACGTCGTGTGATTCCTGAACCTTAACTTTACCAAAAAAAAATTTCTTACTCAGTGACTCTTTTGAGATTCGAGAACTTCGTAAGATTTGAGAGCGAGAAGCGGGGGCGATGTAGACCTAATATTTTTTTAATTTGATCTTTATTATTTAAATCTTATTGGTTTGTTTGAGATTGAGTTTGCATATCCGGAATCGAGGCCATGCAAATTTAGGTAATAACTGATTGGGTCAGTCGATTTCTTCTCTTTGATTCGAACTTTTCACACACCTATTTATGATTAACAAATCTTAACTTTACCAGTAATAGAGGTCTCACTCATTTAAGAGTTTTTATTTAATATTCTCTTGTTGGTCACTTTAGAAAAGAAGAATCGCAAGGGCTGAAGAAAATTTTAAAAAGGAAGGTTTAGAATTAAGAAGCTTGAAAATAACTTGAGTGTAAGGGTTTGGAGATTAGTTTTTGGATAGGGACCACATAGTCGTGCACTATTTCTCATGGTTAACATGCATTTTTATTCTTGGGTGGGACCAACAAGAGGTGATGTTGAACCATTGTTTTAAATTTTTTATTATATTTTTGGGTGGGACCCACATGAGGGGTTGGAGGGAGTTTTCTTGGAAACAAAAGATTCTCTTTTTAGTTATTCTGTATAATACACATAGGCCATGTTTGGTTTGTGGGATTAGAAATGCAAGATAGGATTATCTGTTTCAACATAGATAGTTCTAAGAAGAATAATTCTTTATATTATCTTTAGTCTTACGTTTGTTTGAAAGGATAATTAACATGAGATTAACTATGATCCTAGTAATTATGTGCTTAACAAGATAATTGATATTAATCAAGATGGCTTTGATTAGTAAAAAAGCAGTGGTTGTGTTTAGAAGTAAATAACAACATAAGAATGTCGGAGTGACACCTAAATTCAAAGTTATAAAATTGCAAGATTGCTAACGTTGGTGGGGATATGGGATAATTAGTCACAAATTGGGAGGTTCACTAATTAGATGGAATAACTTATTCAATTTTATTTTGGCAAAAGAAACACCATATTGAGTGAATCACTTATCCTATGCTACTCAAGCCATCCAAACTAGTATGGCCATATGAGATAGATTATCATGGTTACATAGTTCCACAACCATCCATTAACAATTTTTGGTATTTCTATTAGCTGAATCACCATTACTTATCAAATAAGCATAGCTATATAGTGGCTTATTGATGACGAGAACATGATGCTTGAAGCCTTGAATAGCCTTCTTCTACTTTCTATGTTTTCTGAAAGAGAAAAAGAAAAGAGAGAAGAAATACTTATTTTCTGAATCGATTCGCCTTATGTTAGGTAAACTTACAATGGAAGCATGTACTACAGAAGCTAATTACTTCCTAAACAAGCGTATTTAATATTTAATATGGTTCTCTCTGATTTAGAGAAAAAGAAAAAGCTTATGATAGGATCTCCATGGATCTTAATAAGTTGTTGGGAAAAAAGAGTTTAATGTATTGATGGGATTATGGACATGTACATTTGGATAGGAACAAGTATCAGAGAAGTGGAGAAGAGATGGTATAGGCTTGCATCAATAACCAGCGGCAGTCCTTACCATCTGCCTTAGTTGTGGATGAACTTATTGGAGATGTGGAGGATGGTATTTCCATGTATGTGAGATTTCCATAATGTCTGATCTTTCTTTCTTTCTTTCTTTCTTTCTTTCTTCTTCTTCCTCCTCCTCCTCTGCTGTTACTGCTGCTGCTGCTCTCTCTCATATTTCTACTCTTTAACAATAACTCGTTTATGTTATAAGAGATCTCCTTCAGTTAAAGGACTTTTGTTCTGACCTATTCCAAATGGGTAGGTCCCCTAAGATTGGTTGGGTTACCACTCTTGAAACTCCATATAGTTTAAACAAATGAGTTTCATGATCATGATTAACTTCAAATTTCCAGTTCGATGCCATTTGTTCGACTGTTATAGTCATTAATTTGTATGAAGTTGGAGTTTTCTGGTCTTTCCTCTTCTCTTGCTTTGTGATTGTTCATTCTGTCTTTCCCTTTTGTTCAATCTTTTACATGGGGCTTCCTGCCAGCGTCCACCTTTTTTGGATTGGGCTATCTCTTCACTCTTGCTGCAAAGGTGATACTTTAGCCGATAACTTCTACCAGGTGGTTATTAGCATAGTTGAATAGAAGGGTTTCCTGTGGCCAAGAAAAAAAAAATTATTGCGAACTCGCACACATGCATACGCTCATTTGATTAAACTCTTAAACCTAGAATTGTTATTCTATCCACAACGAGATAAATCGCAGTTCTGAAGTGTATTCATGACTGCAAGTAAGGTATTTTCTTAGTTGCATTTCATAATTTTAGCATTCAGGAATAATTCATCGAGGGTTAAATGTTTGTTGGTTAGGGAAGATCTGGAAAATATTGACTAGAAGTTTTTAGTATATTTGCTTGTGTTACCAAAGGTTTACAGGCCCTTGAGGTGCATGATTAAATTTCTTGTCGTGCTTTTTAAATTGTGATAAATTCATGAATTATGATAAATTAGTGATAGATTTTCAGTAAAGTGCGGTCAACCAAGTAAAGCGTGAAGTAATTTGTTCATAAAAAAATTTCAGGAATCATGATTATAAAAAAGAAATTCACGAATTATTCACAATTGTTTAAAAAGCATTGTGCATATTGTAACTATCTCAATTATCTTTTGACTCATTAATGAAAAATTGAGTTTCTAAAGACATATAACTAACTATACCCTATGTATTTAATAAAGTAAATGCTCATGAGCATGTTTTTCTTCTTAAGAGAATACTAAGGATCTAGTGACCAATATTTGGTCACATGTCATGCTACCTCTGGAATGAACGTGTTTCCCTTTAATTTCTAGAGGGAAGTGTTAAGTCTTGAATTTGATTTGTTGCTATCATGTACTGTTGATTTGAGTTGTAAAAAAAATGATTTTTTTCCTGGAGTGTGCGTATGAAAATTGAGAAAAAGGAAAACTATTTTCTGCATATGTAGATTGCGACAAAAATCTTTTGATATGGTTCAACCTATGTTCTTTTGGGGGACAAATCCTATTTATTATTATTATTATTATTATTATTTTTTTTAGGAAACCAATCTACAACTTTGTACATGCAATATTGCTTGCAGTTACATTTTCAGTTGTTGTCTAATAAGTACCTGAGAAGCTGGTACCTTCATATTGAAAATTCTAGAATTTATCTTACAGGAATATAGGAAAAGTCAGGAACCTGTAATTGATAAGCTTAAAGAACCGATTTTAAATGAAATCACAAATGGGCTTAAAGGAACTTTGTAGTTGATAAGCTTAAAGGAACTTTATACATGCAATTTTGCTTGCAGTTACATTTTCAGTTGTTGTCTAATGAGTGCCTGAGAAGCTGGTACCTTCAGATTGAAAATTCTAGAATTTATCTTACAGGAATATAGGAAAAGTCAGGAACCTGTAGTTGATAAGTTTAAAGAACCGATTTTAAATGAAATCACAAATGGGCTGGTCACCCGTTACCATCTGAATTTCACAAGGCAGGATGTTGCTACCCTCTGGTTCCTCTGCAAGCAGGTATATATGCAATCCCTTGAATTAACAATGTTTCTTCTGATTTGAGCTTCATGTGGAGTGCCTTGTGAAGCCTCATTTGGTTAATTACCTTTTTTTTTTTTTTAAAACTTTTGCAGGAAGCATCCTTACTGGATATTACTGATCAAGCTTGTGGTCTTTTCAATGCTTCTGAGGTATGCTAAATGTGACAAAATGAGTGTCTTTTGGACTGAATCTGTAAATTGTAAATTTCTATCACAGTGCATATTGCTGCATACTGACACCCCTAGTTCCTTAATGGGCAGACTTTAAGAATGTACCCGATATACTCCTCTTCTCAAGGTTTTGGGCTGTTGCAGGAATGAAATGTGCAAATCTAATGGGCAGCTAATTTGGATAAATTTTCTTTTTTGCAATGTAAATTGAATTTCTACTGTGTTATTTGCTCAGCTTTGTTGGTCATGCGAGGCAGTCTCAGAAGGATGTTTCAGATAGCTGATAATTGACTTTTATGAAAAAGAGATAATGTGTGCTTGCTTGCAAGCATAGATTCTAGTTACCGTACTATCATGATGATCTTCCTACCAAACATGTATGATATAATTATCTTTATCATCTGCAGACAGCAGTATCTTGTTGTTGTTGATCGTATGCAATCATAAGTGGCTATGGCATTTTCTATGTCTTTATGCACCTTGGGGTTATTAAAGTCGATAAACTTATTTGTGCAGCTGATCCATTCACGTTCTTTTCTTTATCAATCAGTAACCATAAGGTTTCATTGCTCCAGCTGTTAGGTAGTGGACTATGCATCGAGACAACTCAGTGCAACCAATTAGGTCAATGTCATTACACATGAAAACTTCAAATGGTAAAGAAAGACAAAAAATGGTTGCATAAAATGTTAATAGTGAATCAACATGCTGCTGGGCTTTTGGGAGCTTCACTGATGCTTTGGCGCATAATCTGCTTTGACCTAGAAGCTTTGGGGGTCCAGCAGTTTGACTTGTTGGATTGTATGTAATCTGGATTCAAATGAGATTAGACATTTCCTTTACTTATCTGTGATCCGCTTACATGATTTTATTTTAGGAATGTACCTGCATATACATTTTTTTTTCTTCCATTTTCAGTCGACTAATATCTTTCATAAATATGATATACTTAAACTGGCCATTGTCCTAAGTTCTTGCATTTAACCTTTTTTGTCTTAAATTTCTTCATTATCAGGTTTCCTTACTTGAGTGGACCGATGATTTGGAGTTATTCCTCTTAAAAGGTTATGGAAATTCAATAAATTATCACATGGGAATACCTTTACTGAAAGATATTATCCAGTCAATAGAGCAAGCAATTGTGGCTAGAGAAGGTAAGGTGATTTGTTTCTCAAAGTTTAATGCAATTATACTTATCAACTAAGATGAATATCAATGAGTTTTTGATACTTCTTAGCAAGTGCCTTTAGTGGTAAAATCTCTTAGCAAGGGTTCGAACCCCACTTTCATCAATTGAATTGGGGGAGTGAGGGGAATTGGAATAGGGGACAGCCTTTGTTCAGGGGAAAAAGGAAAGAAATCTCGCAATGAGGATGAGTTTTGATAGATCTTTTTGTTAGTGTATTTGAAAGTGACGAGAACAATATTCTACAAGTATGAAGTATTGATGTGTTTTCTCCCCGATGCGTATTTATGTGTTTTCTCCCTGATGTATTGCTACACAATGGGGAGTAAATACGACAGCACTTTGTGTCCCTTATTAGTTCCCAGATATCTCAACCCATCTTTTGGAATTATATCTAGTGTTGTAAATGATGATTATGAGAGGCAAATATACACTTGAAGTGAAATTTGTTCTTTTGATTATTTTCATCCAGATTAATTCCGCCAGTGCTGTGATTAAAGATTTATTCTTTTACTGCTTATCTCAAGCCAGGATAAAGGAGGAGGGTTGTCGTACGCCGGTGACAGCCAACGTAAAACATTGTCACATATTATAACATGAGCCAAAATATGAATTTCGTTGGGGTATTTCCTACTGAGCGACGCGCTACATCGGAGTCCGAGTGTAGTTAAAAATGTGTGAGGGTTGATAGGTCATCGCCCAGAAGTGATGCGTCATGTCGGTGTCCGGATGTGGTGTCAAATGTAAAGATTCTCACACCTTAATGAGCGGGTGGGGGGTAAAAAAGTTAGCTCATGAATATAAAATTCGGTTGGTATCGTGGAATATAGGTTTTCTTATAGGTAGATTAGTAGAGTTAGTTGATGTTATAATTAGAAGGAGGGTTAATATTTTGTGCGTGAAGGAAACTAAGTGAGTATGTGAGAAAGCTAAAGTCATAGAGTTTTGGGTTATAAACTTTGGTATACAGGTAGAGATAGAAATTGTAATGAGATAGGTGTAATCATAGATAAATAATTACTTGGGGATGCAGTGGAGATTAGGATGAAGCATGATAAAATTTTATTAGTTAAATTTGTTTTAGATAGAGAGATTCTTGTTGTCATTAGTGCCTATGCACTACTAGTAGGACTTGATAAATATAGTAAATATCAATTTTGGGAGGATTTAAATGAGATAGTATAAGAAATACCCGTTAGAGAAAAATTATTTATTGATGGTGATCTCAATGGGCATGTAGGAACAAGTCGTAATGGATTTGTTAGTGTACATGGAGGATTTGGTTTTAGAGAAAAAAATGAAGCAGGTAACTTAATTCAAGATTTTTTTTTTTGTTTTATGATTTGATTTTAGTCAATATTTGGTTTAAAAAGAGAGTTACATACTTGATTACTTTTAAAAGTGGATCGAGTGCGAGCCAAATAGATTTCTTTTTAACTAGAAGCGTAGATAGAGCTAGTTGCATCGATTGTAAGGTAGTGCCAGGTGAGAGTGCAGTTACTTAACATAGACTTTTAGTTTTAAATATTCAGATTAGAAAAAGACTTAGAAAGATTAAATATAAGTTAGGTTCTAAGATTAAGTGGTGGTGATTAGAAGGTAATCAAACAGTTTTTGTAGATAGAGTAGTACAAAAAGTAGATTGGAGGGATCATGATGATTCTAATATAATATGGAACAAAATGGCTAACTGCATTAAAAGGGTAGTTAAAAATATATTTGGTGAGTCGAGAGGCGGTGTTCCACCATGTAAGCATACATTATGGTGGAATGAAGAGGTAAAAAATGCTATTAAAATCAAGCGGGATTTTTATAGAGATTTGAAGAAGAAGAATAATAATGATAGAATAAGATTTGAGAAGTAAAAACTAGAAAAGGAGGCTAAATAAGTTGTTCGGGATGCAAAAACTAAATTATATAAATAAATGTATGAGAAGTTGGATAATAAAGAAGTAGAAAATGATATACATAGAATTGTTCGAATAAGAGAGAGGAAGTCTAGAGACTTATGTACTGTAAAGTGTATTAAAGATGAGGATCAGAAGGTTCTAGTTCGAAACGAAGAGATCAAAAAAAGATGGAAAGATGGTAGTTTTAATCAAGATTTGAGAGATATTACTATTCAGCGTGAGGATATGAATCGTAGTTTTATGCGCAGAATTAAAGAATTTGAAGTAAAAGAGGTTTTGAAGAGAATGAAATCAAGAAAAGCTGTTGGTCCAGAAGAGATTCTTATAGAGGTATGAAGATATTTAGGAGGGAATAGTCTAAGGTGGCTGACAGATATTTTTAATAAGATTTGAGTAAGAAAATGTCAAATGAGTGGAGGAAGAGTATGCTAGTAACTCTGTATAAGAACAAGAGTGATATTCAGAGTTGTTCTAAGTATCGTGAAATAAAACTCATGTGTCATTCTATGAAACTTTGGGAAAGGGTATTGAACATAAATTGAGGCAAACTGTTAAAATATCGGAGAACCAGTTTGGATTTATACCGGAGCGATTGGCGATAGAAACTATTCATTTACTTTGTCAACTTATAGAGCGATTACGATAGAGAAATAAATATTTGCATATGGTATTTATTGACCTGGAGAAAACTTATGATAAGATACCACGAGAGATACTTTGGTGGATATTGATGAAGAAAAGAGTCCCCATCAAGTATATCAATATAATTAAGAACATGTATGATGGAGTAGTGACCAATGTCAGAATATGTGGTGGTCTAACAAGTGATTTTTCTGTCATAATTGGATTGCATCAAAGATCTGCATTGAGCCTGTTCTTATTTACTATTAGTGATTGATGAACTTACTAGAGCTATTCAGGATGAGATACCTTGGTGCATGCTATTTACTGATGATATTGTCTTAGTTGATGAGACAAGAGTAAGGGTAAATGTCAAATGAGAGTTGGAGAGACACATATTAGAATCTAGAGATTTTAGATTGAGTAGGTCTAAAACAGAGTATATGTAGTGTAAATTTAGTAAATGATGGACCGTAGATTATAATGCTGTAACACTGGACGAGTAAAAGATACAAATAAGCAGTTAGTTTAGGTATTTGGGTTTTATTATTCAGAATGATAGAGAGATTAATAATGATGTTAACCATATGATACAAACTGGCTGGTTGAAATGGAGGAGTGCAATGAGAGTTTTATGCGACCGTAACATTTCGTTAAGACTGAAGGGAAAATTTTATAGGACTGCTATTAGGCCAACTTTATTATATGGCATGGAATGTTGGGCTTTAAAGAAACGTTATTCACAGAAAATAAGTGTAACAGAGATGCACATATTCTGTTGGATATGCGACAATATTAGGAGAGATAAAGTTAGAAATGAAGATATTCGTACTAAAGTAGTTTTAGCTCTCATCGATAAGAAAATGCGAGAAAATCACTTACAATGGTTTGGTCATATGCAACGTAAGCCTAAAAATGCACCAGTTCGACGATGAGAGTTTATCAATGTAAGACAAGTTAAAAGAAAGAAGGGAAAACCAAAAAAAATATGGATGGAGGTGATACGAAAAGATATGAATTTTAGATATCTAAATGAGGAGATATTACTTAATAGAAATGAATGGAGAAGGACTATCAACGTGATTGATCCAGCGTAATTCTTTTTTGGTTTATGTAGCCTACCCCAAGTACTTGGGATAAAAGGCTTAGTTGTTGTTGTTGTATTATTTTCATTCAGATTAACTAGTTTGAAAGCTTTAGTAATACTCCAAGTAACCCCATGCATTCTCTGTTTCCTTTAAACCCATTCATTGTTTGAGCACTAGGAATAATGCCTCCACTGGGATGATGGTTTTAATTGAACTATCCACCTCGTGGATTTTGAATTAATACATATTTTTCCCCATGCGTTCTCTATTTCCTTTAAACCCATTCATTGTTTGAGCACTAGGAATAATGCCTCCACTGGGGATGATGGTTTTAATTGAACTATCCACCTCGTGGATTTTGAATTAATACACATTTTTCATGTTAATACAGTTCCAAGATACTAATTATTGTAAAGCAATGCTACATAGTGAATTGGTATCTTTTGTGGACATGGGCTTGTCAACGAGGACATAACATGACACACAACACATTCTGATAGGTATACACATCCACTGTGTGTTTGACACGTGTCTGATGAGTGTCTAACGGACGATAGCTTCATGATAGAAGTGCCTGTGCAACCTAGGAAAAGGTGGTTTGATTATATTTTACATTATATCCAGTTGGAAAATGCAATTAGAATAACATGCTAGATAATTGTTTAAAAGCCTTGGAAGGAAATTTATGCTTTAAAATATACTGATCAGTTATTATATTTCAGAAAACCATACCCCTGGAACTTTTGAGAAGGCAAGGCTCCGGTTTGCTCATGCCGAGACAGTTATACCCTTCACCTGTCTTCTGGGGCTCTTCCTTGAGGAATCTGGTGAGTATTTATCTGGCAAACTCTCTTTATTTATGAGTTCCATCCACGTGGTATCAAGAAAAATCATGTTTATCCTCATTTGTAGAATTTTGTTTATGCTGATGATAATGATAATGTGGTTTAGAATTTGAAAAAATCCAACATGATCAACCATTGGATCTTCCTCCAAAGCCTCCTCAGAAAAGAAATTGGGTGGGCAGTACTATAGCACCATTTGCTGGAAATAATATGTTAATTTCATTCCACTGTCCTGGCAATGAGTCTAATGGCATCATCACATCTGAAGGTTACAAAAGCAAATATTTTGTGCAAGTTTTACACAACGAAGTTCCAGTTCCCATGTCGGTAAGGATAATTACTGTTTTATTTGATGTCTTCTCTTACTTTATGTTTTCTTATTGAGTGTCATAAGGTGTGGACTTGCTTTTGGCAATGCATCAGAAGAATGAAACCATCAGTTGCAGACATAAACCGTCCATGAGTTTTCTATGACTCATTTTTAAATTTTAGAACAAAATCATGGCTGATGTAGGGGAACATGACATCATCATTATCATCACCAGCACCATCATCTAAGCCTTTACCCACCAGTATATGTTTGTCTATGGAAGCAAACCGCTTCATGCAAAAATTGGCAAACTTCATAATTCATGCCTGATGTCTCTCCTGGATGGATGCGTGAAAAGCTTTCTTAAATTCTGAGGGTTGGGTGGCAGGTAGAGAAACCTTCTTCTTCAGAATGTATTTTTGGCTCATCATGATGTGAGATGCGACGGGCATTATTGGGTCAAAAATTTTGGGGTCTGGGCCATTTACTTTTAAGTACTCAGATCAACGAGATGGGGTTGGGTTGAAGGCCTGCCCAAACTAAACACAGCTTCAGTATGAGACTGCCCAAGCCTAAGCTAACACAATCATGGGATGGAAAAGGGTTGTTTGCGGGGCTGATTGGTTCAACATTTTTTTGGGACAAGCTCTGTTTATTAACGACATTCTGTAACAATTTTTGGCACAAGAATAGAATAATTTGTTGAATAAACTTTAACCTCCATATCCTCCTTTCTAAGCATAGGAACATGCTAAGCAGCAATGAGTGACCAAGAAGACGCAGGCATGTAGATGACCATATGCCATACCACATATAATATCTACTTTACAGATATAGATAAATCAGATTCTGATCTGCTAGTAATTCCCATCTTCTTATGCCTTTTTACTACATTTGGGGTAAAATGCAGATGATCCCCTTGACCCTTAAATTAACTCGAATCAGGACACCCTTAACGTTTTCAGGCTCACTAAGCCCCTTAACTTCACTAAATTTGATTTGTCAATCTCAATATTTCCCGTACTTTTTATAAACCAAAAGAGATTAACTTTCTCCTTTTTGAATCTCTCTTAGATAAATTTTAAGCTGAGAAGCACTTATCTGATTGTCAATGCTCCTCTTGTAGTTGCTTCCTCTCTCTCTCTCTCTCTCTCTCTTGCACACACAACTTCTCTCTCTCTCTCTCTCTTACACACACAACTTCTTACTCTCTCTCTCTCTCTCTTACACACACAACTTATTTTTTTTCAAAAGTCTCACACAGCTGTTCCCTGTTTCTCTCATGTACTCAAAAAATAAATGTTATCATTCAATTTATTCTTGAAATCCAATCCCAACAGACCCAACTTGATCTCTTTACAAATCCAATCCCAAGTAATCCAGGGATAGAAAATTAAATGTTCTCATTCAATTGATTCTTGAAATTAAGATGTTTTCCGACCCAATTCAGATACCCGTGAAGGAAGATCACTGATCAATAGATTTTAACAAACCCTTTCTAATAGATTGCTACAACCCTCCTTGACTTAACAAGCTATGAACCAAAATCCCTTTCTAATAGATTGCTACAACCCTCCTTGACTTAACAAGCTATGAACCAAAATCCCTTTCTAATAGATTGCTACAACCCTCCTTGACTTGACAAGCTATGCACGAAGCTATGTTTCAAAAAGATTCAATCTTTAAAATCAATATTTTAAATATTAGATAGTAGGAATATATTGGTCAGAAAACTTCCATATCGGTTATTGAGAGATTTCGTGAATATTTATCAAATATCTAATTTTAGAATCAGGCTATAAATATAAATATCCTATTGTTCTAAATGAAAACTTAATAAGACAATTCATCCATATATTATTGTAAAACTACATAAAATATTATTTAGAGTGCTTGGTTATTGGGTTTGAAACCTAAATTGTGCCCAGTACCCAA